>CM064572.1:2243771-2526964 GCA_032716605.1 Paralithodes platypus | reverse complement strand
GAGGTGTTACTGGTGCTGGGGGTGGGGGGTGGTGGGGGTTACTATACGGGGGTGGAGGTTGGAGGTGTTACTGGTGCTGGGGGTGGTGGGGGTTATACTGGGGTTGGAGGTGTTAATGGGGGTGTGGGGTGGTGGGGGGTTATACTGGGGGTGGAGGTTGGAGGTGTTACTGGTGCTGGGGGTGGTGGGGGGTTATACTGGGGGTGGAGGTTGGAGGTGTACTGGTGCTGGGGTGGGTGGGGGTGGGGGGTTATACTGGGGTGGAGGTTGGAGGTGTTACTGGTGCTGGGGGTGGTGGGGGGTTATACTGGGGGTGGAGGTTGGAGGTGTTACTGGGTGCTGGGGGTGGTGGGGGTTATACTGGGGGTGGAGGGTTGGAGGTGTTACTGGTGCTGGGGGTGGGGGGTGGTGGGGGTTATACTGGGGGTGGAGGTTGGAGGTGTTACTGGTGCTGGGGGTGGTGGGGGTTATACTGGGGGTGGAGGTTGGAGGTGCTGCTGTGGTGGGGGGTTATACTGGGGGTGGAGGTTGGAGGTGTTACTGGTGCTGGGGGTGGGGGGTGGGGGGGTTTATACTGGGGGTGGAGGTGGAGGTGTTACTGGTGCTGGGGTGGGGGGTGGTGGTGGGGGGTTATACTGGGGGTGGAGGTTGGAGGTGTTACTGGTGCTGGGGGTGGGGGGTGGTGGGGTGGGGGGTTATACTGGGGGTGGAGGTTGGAGGTGTTACTGGTGCTGGGGGTGGTGGGGGGTTATACTGGGGGTGGAGGTTGGAGGTGTTTACTGGTGCTGGGGGTGGTGGGGGTTTATACTGGGGGTGGAGGTTGGAGGTGTTATGGTGCTGGGGGTGGGTGGGGGGTATACTGGGGGTGGAGGTTGGAGGTGTTACTGGTGCTGGGGGGTGGCTTGGGGGGTTATACTGGGGGTGGAAGGTTGGAGGTGTTACTGGTGCTGGGGGTGGGGGGTGGTGGGGGGTTATACTGGGGGTGGAGGTTGGAGGTGTTACTGGTGCTGGGAGTGGTGGGGGGGTATACTGGGGCTGGAGGTTGGAGGTGTTACTGGTGCTGGGGGTGGGGGGGTTATACCTGGGGGGGGAGGTTGGAGGTGCTACTGGTGGGGGGGGTGGGGGGTTATACTGGGGGTGGAGGTTGGAGGTGTTACTGGTGCTGGGGGTGGGGGGTGGTGGGGGTTATACTGGGGGTGGAGGTTGGAGGTGTTATTGGTGCTGGGGGTGGTGGCTGTTTATACTGGGGGTGGAGGTTGGAGGTGTTACTGGTGGTGGGGGGTTTATACTGGGGGTGGAGGTTGGAGGTGTTACTGGTGCTGGGGGTGGTGGGGGGTTTATACTGGGGGTGGAGGTTGGAGGTGTTACTGGTGCTGGGGGTGGGGGGTGGTGGGGGTTATACTGGGGGTGGAGGTTGGAGGTGTTACTGGTGTGGGGGTGGTGGGGGTTTATACTGGAGGTGGAGGTTGGAGGTGCTACTGGGTGGCTGGGGGTGGTGGGGGGTTATACTGGGGGTGGAGGTTGGAGGTGTTACTGGTGCTGGGGGTGGGGGGGTGGGGGGTTATACTGGAGGTGGAGGTTGGAGGTGCTACTGGTGCTGGGGGTGGTGGGGGTTTATACTGGGGGGGGAGGTTGAAGGGGTTACTGGTGCTGGGGGTGGTGGGGGGGTTATACTGGGGGTGGAGGTTGGAGGTGTTACTGGTGCTGGGGGGTGGTGGGGGGTTATACTGGGGGTGGAGGTTGGAGGTGTTACTGGTGCTGGGGGTGGGGGGTGGTGGGGGGTTATACTGGGGTGGAGGTTTGGAGGTGTTACTGGTGCTGGGGGTGGGGGGTGGTGGGGGGTTATACTGGGGGTGGAGGTTGGAGGTGTTACTGGTGCTGGGGGTGGTGGGGGGTTATACTGGGGGTGGAGGTTGGAGGTGTTACTGGTGCTGGGGGTGGTGGGGGTTTATACTGGGGGTGGAGGTTGGATGTGTACTGGTGCTGGGGGTGGTGGGGGTTTATTACTGGGGGTGGAGGTTGGAGGTGCTACTGGTGCTGGGGGTGGTGGGGGTTTATACTGGGGGTGGAGGTTGGAGGTGTTACTGGTGCTGGGGGTGGGGGGTGGTGGGGGTTTATACTGGGGGTGGAGGTTGGAGGTGTACAAGCACAAAATAATGATATTCCCTCAGAACTTGTGAAACCTGTTCATTGTGTCTCAGTAGCTGCCAATTATTTGTTCACATCTCAGTTGGGGCAGAGCACTAAATGTTAGGAGTATAATTTGTGTTTACATCTCAGTTGGGGCAAGACACTAAATCTTACCTGGTTGTCTTACTTGGTGGGAGGGAAGGTGATAAGACTATAATTTGTGTTCACGTCTCAGTTGGGGCAGGAAACTACATCTTACCTGGGTGGCAGGGAGTGTGTTAGGAGTATATTTTTTGTTTACATCACAGTTGGGGCAGGAAACTACTTCTTACCTGGGTGGCAGGGAGTGTGTTAGGAGTATATTTTTTGTTTACATTACAGTTGGGGCAGGGCACTACATCTTACCTAGTTGTCTTGCCTGGTGGGAGGGAGTGGGATTGGAGTATAATTATATATGTATTTTGTTTTTCTACATCTCAGTTGGAGCATGACATGATGGGAATATGATAAGGGTATATTATTATACATCATATTCTGGTTATCATTAGGCAATTAGCTTTAGCTTATAATCTACATCTAGGACTTAAAATGGTCAATGCGATCTCAATAAATTCTCTGAATAACATATATATATTTCGTAAACTTCATAATAACGTCTAACATTAACTAGAATAAAAAGGGTAAATATGATCTCAATAAAAAAGGGTAAATATGATCTCAATAAACCCTCTCAATAACATGGGTACTTCTTAAACTTCATAATATCGTCTAACTTAGCCAGAATATTGAGGACAACCCCATCCTGCCCTCCAAAACCCCTTCTCCTCCTATCAATACATTATACTACAAACACCTGACATTCTACACTAACACCTGACATTCTACACTAACACCTGACATTCTACACTAACACCTGACATTCTACACTACCAATTGACTTTCTTCACTAACACCTGACATTCTACCCTAACACCTGACATTCTACACTAACACCTGACATTCTACACTAACACCTGACATTCTACACTAACACCTGACATTCTACACTAACACCTGACATTCTACACTAACACCTGACATTCTACACAAACACCTGACATTCTACACTAACACCTGACATTCTACACTAACACCTGACATTCTACACTAACACCTGACATTCTACACTAACACCTGACATTCTACACCAACACCTGACATTCTACACGAACACCTGACATTCTACACTAACACAGGACATTCTCCACTAACACCTGACATTGATACACTAACACCTGACATTCTTACACTAACACCTGACCATTCTACACTAACACCTGACATCTACACTAACACCTGACATTCTACACTAACACCTGACATTCTACACAAACACCTGACATTCTACACTAACACCTTACATTCTACACTAACACCTGACATTCTACACTAACACCTGACATTCTACACAAACACCTGACATTCTACACTAACACCTGACATTCTACACTAACACCTGACATTCTACACTAACACCTGACATTCTACACAAACACCTGACATTCTACACTAACACCTGACATTCTACACTAACACCTGACATTCTACCCTAACACCTGACATTCTACACTAACACCTGACATTCTACACTAACACCTGACATTCTACACTAACACCTGACATTCTACACTAACACCTGACATTCTACACTAACACCTGACATTCTACACTAACACCTGACATTCTACACTAACACCTGACATTCTACACTAACACCTGACACTAGGTAAATAAAACGCCAGGACCTGATACAATATCGCCTAGAGTTCTAAAGGAAGCTAAGAATGAGCTCTCCAAACCACTGACATTACTATTCAATAAATCCTTGCAGTCTGGAACTATGCCTGATCAGTGGAAGCTAGCCCACGTAACACCGATATTCAAAAAAGGCAGCAAATCCCTACCCAGTAACTATCGTCCAATTAGCTTAACCTCAGTTGTATGTAAAATGCTAGAAACGGTCATACGAGACAGACTCGTAAATCACTTGGAGGAAAATAACATACTTAAAGATACTCAACACGGCTTTCGTAAAAAACGTTCCTGTTTAACAAACCTCTTAGACTTCTTCACGATATCCTCAACCTCTACGATGAGAGTAAAGCTGTAGATATTATATACCTTGATTTTCAAAAGGCCTTTGACAAAGTTCCCCACAAACGTTTACTGCTAAAACTAAAAGCGCATGGAATACAAGACGGTGTGTTGAAATGGATAGAAAATTGGATCAGCAACAGAAAGCAAAGGGTAGTCATAAACGGTAAGGCATCTAAATGGACCAATGTAAGTAGCGGGGTACCCCAGGGACGGGTACTAGGACCAATTCTCTTTCTAATTTACATCAACGACATAGATGAGGGTCTCACCTGCACAATCTCAAAATTTGCTGACGATACAAAAATTGCAAATAGCGTACTCTCAAAAGAACAAGTTGACGATATGCAACACAATCTAGATAAATTGTCATGTTGGCCCAAATTTGGCAAATGAGTTTCAATGCGGATAAATGTAAAGTACTACATGTCGGATACCTAAATGAGAAAGCAAACTATTCGATGAATGGCACTCAGCTTAAGAATGTAAACCAGAGAAAAACTGATCTGGGAGTAACAATATCGAGTAACCTAAAACCGAGTCAACAATGTTCAGAAGTTGTTAAGAAGGCAAACAAAATAATTGGCTTTATAGGCAGGTCATTTGAGCATAAATCCAAAAGAAGTTATCCTAACCCTTTAACAATTCCTTAGTCCGCCCTCTTCTGGAATACTGCGTTCAATCCTGGTGCCCTTATTACCAAAAAGATATAAACAAGCTAGAACGAGTTCAACGTAGAGTTACCAAAATGATACCTAGCCTAAAGAACAAACCATACGAAGAGCGTCTTAGAGAATTAAATCTATTTCCTTTAACCCAGCGCAGATTAAGAGGCGACTTAATTCAAGTGTTCAAAATCATCAAAGGCATCGACAATATGAACTGTAGTAAGTACTTCACTATCGACCAATCTAATTACACGGGGAAACGGTTGCAAAATTATTGGTAAATCTTTTAACTCGCCCGAATCTAAGAATTTCTTCTTCAATCGAGTTGTCAACTTGTGGAATGGGCATTCCAGAGACGTTATAGACTGCAGCACCGTTGATTCATTTAAATTCCGCCTAGACAAATATCTCGCATCAAACCCGCGACTGAATGCGTTTGTAAATGAATAACTTTATCCTCCCCTCAGTTACTAACCCATCTGTCCCCTACTAACTTCCTAGTCCTGCCACGTTAGTGGCAGGGCAGTAGTTCCCTTTCCAATGTTCCCTTACCCACTCTAAACCACTGTTTGGACACTTGATCCTCAGTGTTTTGGAGGACAAGCAACCTAGAAGGGTCACTAGATCTGTTGTTGCTTGATTTCCTTTGTACTCCTTTGTACTCCTTTGACATTATACACTAACACCTGACATTCTACACAAACACCTGACATTCTACACTAACACCTGACATTCTACACTAACACCTGACATTCTACACTAACACCTGACATTCTACACAAACACCTGACATTCTACACTAACACCTGACATTCTACACTAACACCTGACATTCTACACTAACACCTTACATTCTACACAAACACCTGACATTCTACACTAACACTTCTACACTAACACCTGATTCTACACTAACAGACATTCTACACTAACACAGACATTCTACACAAACACCTGACATCTACACTAACACCTGACATTTACACCTGACATTACACTAAAACACCTGACATTCTACACTACACCTGACATTCTACACTAACACCTGACATTCTACACTAACACCTGACATTCTACACTAACACCTGACATTCTCCACTAACACTGACATACACAAAAACCTGACATTCTACACTAACACTGACATTCTACACTACCACATGACATTCTACACTAACACCTGACATTCTACACTAACACCTGACATTCTACACAAACACCTGACATTCTACACTAACACCTGACATTCTACACTAACACCTGACATTCTACACTAACACCTGACATTCTACACTAACATTTAAAAAAAACACAAGATGACACAACCACGATCCGCCTCGGAGTCCCCATGGGAGAAGGGGGGGGGGGAGGGGGGGGACCCGAAATGCCCCCGTTTTTATGACCCCTGGCAGCAACTCGCCAAAGTGCTCTGGACCACCCCTTTTACTCTCACTATTAATTTCGCCAACATTCGTGGCCTTTCCTCTAAATCTGTGGAACACCATCTCTCCTCTGCCAACCCTGATCTTCTCTTTCTCACCGAAACGCAGTTGTCTGGGACTACTGATAGCAAAGCCTTCTCTGTATCCACCTACTATCTCTATCCTCAGTTTCAAGCCAAAGGAGGATGTTGCGTATATGTGCGCAACAATCTCGCTTTCTCTCGTGTTCCCAACTTTGACTCTTCTGAATTCTCAACTCTCTGGCTAAACTTTCTTGTCACTCACAAACTAAATATTTCTGCGCTGTTTATCTCCCTTAATTCTACTGACTTTCCAAAATTCTTTGACTATCTAACTTCTAAAGTGAATCGCATTCTATCCATCTCTCCTTTCGCAGAAATCTCCATCTTAGGAGATTTCAACGTTCACCACCGCCAATGGCTCTCCACTGACCAACCTGGTGAACAAGCCTACATCTTTTCTATCTTAAACGACCTAGAACAGTTAGTCCAGCAACCCACCCGTATCCCGGATCGCTTCAGAGATCGGCCCAACATTCTTGACTTATTTCTAACCTCTAACCCTTCTGCTTATACTGTAAATCTTGTCTCTCCTTTGGGCTCCTCCGACCATAAACTAATATCTGTCACTTGTCCTATCTCTCAGGTTCGGCCACCCGATTCTCCCAACCGGGAGCGCTTGTGGCACTTTGGCAGTACTTCTTTGAATTCCCATGGAATTATTTTTGCTTCCGTGGCCGGGGACCCTCGGAGAGTGCTAAACACATTACCGAGGAAATCCTCTCGGGCATGGAAGCATACATTCCATTTTCTTTCCCGCAGTCTAATGCAAAACAAATCTTGATTTACTTACACTTGCTCTACTGCTGTCTGCAATAAGGAGGAAGCATTCAAACGGTACCATCGCCTTCAAACTCAAGATTCTCATGCTTCCTATGTTTCTGCCCGGAATCAAGCCAATTCTGTTCTTCGCCTCGCCAAACATTCTTTCATCAATAATAAATACACTGAACTATCCAACTCTAGCTCTTCCCAAGCCTTCTGGCATCTAGCCAAAAACCTCTCCAACAATTTTTCTTCTTAGTTATTCCCTCCTCTTTTCCACTCTGACAGCACCACCGTCACTTTTTCCTCTGACAAAGATGAACTCTTCGCTAACACTTTCGCTAAAAACTCCACTTTGGATGATTCCGGTGCTATTCTTCCCTATCCACCTACTTATGCCTAACATCATAATCTCTTTCAAGGATGTACTTTTCACAGTCTCTAGGCTTAATACTAAGAAGTCGTACGGACCGGGCGGTGTTCCTCCTGTTGTACTATAAAACTATCCTTCCATACTGACTCCCTGCCTAGGTAAACTCTTCCGTCTCTGTCTCTCCTCTAACGTCTTTCCTTCTTGCTGGAAGTTTGCTCTCATTCAACCTGTCCCAAAGAAGGTAGAACGCTCTCAACCCTCCAACTATCGTCCAATTGCTCTAATTGTGTGCATCTCTAAAGTGTTATAAACTATTCTTGCCTCAAAATGTCTTAAGCATTTATCTTCCCATAACCTAAATGAATAAAAACAGTAAATGTTATGAAAAGCTACATCAATATATATATATATATATATATATATATATTTTTTTTTTTTTTTTTTTTAAAGAGACAATGAACGGAGGAAGGAAAAACAGATAAAACAAAAAGGTCCATGTGCCTAAAGGCATCCTCCATTCATAAAATTTTTGTAACAACTGGATTTAAACATTTGTAGATTGTAAGTTTGTGGAAAGCAATTCGAGGGAAGTGAATTCCAAAGAGTAGTAGCTCTGGGGATAAATGAATTCTGATAAGCAGAAGTTCTGCATTGTGGAGGAGAAAGTGTAAATTCATGGGCGCTCTCAGCTGCCCTAGTTCTACGGGGAAAGATGTGGAGAGGCAGCACAATTGAAGCAAGTTCCTCGGAACAATTGCTGTGAAAATATCTGTAGAATAATGCAAGGGATGCAACGTTTCTTCGTATGGATAATGTAGGAAGGTCCTGTGTGATTGCAGGGTTATTGATTAATCTAATAGCTTTATTTTGAATTTTGTCCAACTGCCTCAATGCAACCACTCCACGTCCACCCCACAGAGGTGAACAGTAATCCATCTGAGAACGCACATGACTTTTATATTACGGCCAACTGCTCGTCAGTGAAGAATGCTCGAACTCTGTACAGGAGTCCCAGTTTTTTAGAGGCATTCTTAGCAATGCTTCTAACATAATGTGTCCAGCTCAAGTTAGTAGTTAATGTTACACCGAGAATGTCAATACTAGGGGAAGTGGGAATATTTACATCATTACAAAATATATGGGAGTCAGTGAGATTCTGTCGGTTAGAAAATTGAATGTACTTGGTTTTCTGTGCATTAAAGGAAACTAGATTCTTTTGTCCCCATTCATTAATTCTAGAAAGGTCCTGGTTCAGAGAAATTGCAGTGTTTATTTTTGAATTTATAAGATCGGGTTGGGTGAAAGAATTGGTAAATGTGAAGGAACTGTGGAGTGTTGAGTCATCTGCGTAGGAATGTATTGGATTATGAGTGGTAGATATGAGATCATTGATATGAATGAGGAACAGAGTTGGGGCCAAAACTGATCCCTGGGGAACACCAGCATTTATTGAGTGAAAATTGAGAATAAAGGCCATCTACCATTACACGTATTTTTCTGTTATGAAGATAAGAAGAAATTAGTGGAACTAATGATGCAAGGCCGTAGTGTGACATCTTCGACAATAAGGATTGATGCCAGACTCTATCAAATGCCTTTGATATATCCAGTGCTATTGTATGTGTTTCACCATGTTGGTCTGTAGCTTGGTTGATTGATGCGTAAGAAGGCAAAGAATGTCTGCAGTTGATCGACATCGTCTAAAACCATATTGCCTATCACTGATTAATTAATTATTATCAAGATGCTTAATTATGTGATTATTTAATATAATTTCAAAGACTTTACCAAGAGTGGAAGTTATAGCTATTGGTCTGTAGTTTGATGGATCTGAAGAGGCACCTTTTTTAGGAACTGGATGGATGTTTGCTTCTTTCCAGGGCACTGGGAAGCATGAGGTATGAGTACACAGACGGACAAATTTTGCCAATACAGGAGCGAGCACCAAGGAGCAATTCTTAAGTACTATTGGAGGAATTTCATCTGGACCAGGAGCCTTATCTACTGAGAGATTCTGCAAAAATAGTTTTGACATGTCTGGTGTGGATCTTAAGTGAGGGAATTTCAGGCGAATTAAAATTAAGTACAGGGACATCTTGATTTATTTCATCTAAGGTTGAGTTGGTGGAGAAAATATCCGCAAGAAGGTTAGCTTTACCTCGTGGGTCACTTACAAGATTGCCAGTCGGAGATTTTAATGGTGGAATGGATGAAGCAGTAGTGAAGTTGGATTTGAATGAGTTAAGAGTAGACCAAAATATTTTGTTGTCATTTGGATTATTTAGAAGTTTATTTGCCTGCTTGTGGAGAAAGTTTGATTTAGTTAGGTTTAATACAGTTTTGGCATGATTTCTGATGTTTCTAAAGTAATTAAAGGCTTCATGTGTTTTTGATCTTGTGTATGCATTGTAGGCTATTGCTTTTTGTTCAGTTACTCTAGCACAATTATGGTCAAACCATTTAGGTGAATTAGATCTTTTACTGTACTTTTGATGAGGAATAAAAGTTTCCATTCCAATGTTTACAAAATCTTGTATGTGGCTCAAAGTGGAGTGTGCATCATTAGAAAAGAAAGAGGTCCAGGGAATATCAATAAAGAAACCTTGAAGACCCTCCCAGTCTGCCCTATCGTAATGCCATTTAGTCACCAAAACAGGTTCAGAGTGGGAAGGTGTGGTAGGTGATAGACAGGTGGCCTGTATCAGACAGTGATCAGAAGATCCAAGTGGGGACCTCACTGTAACATCATAATCTTCTGAATTGGTTGTTAAAAAGAAGTCCAGTAGGTGGGAATTATGATTAGGATTATCTGGTACACGAGTGGGTTGCTTGACTAGTTGAGTGAGATTAAATGATTCTGCAAATAGCTCACATTCAAGACCAGCATAATCAGTCCTGGCTGAATGAGTGAGCCATTCAACATTATGGACATTAAAATCACCCAACACAGTGATTTCAGAAGAAGCATTTAAGTTGAGGATACTGAGTTGTGAGGACAGAGAATCAAAAAGACTTTGCTCTGGAGGAGTATTTGGGGAACGGTAGATGCAACATATGTATTTAAATTTACCAGCAGAAATTAATTTGTATATAGAATAATCAAAATAGGGACAATTGAAACTAATAACCTCCTCCAGGGCAATTTCAGATTTTGCGAAGCAACATACACCTCCTTTAGGTCTGAAATTTTGGAGCAGTTGATAACCTGGAAAATTAAATCTAGACGTGTCAGATGTGGATGTTACTTGAGTCTCTGTCAAAAAAAGGAGAGTAGGGGATTCTGCTTGAAGAAATTGGTGTACAGAATTGATGTTAGAGTGAAGTCCCCTTATATTACTAAAGAAAAAGCTGCACCGACGAGCAGCTTTGGGACGTTGCAATGCTCTTGACACAGTCGCATGATGACGACCGGGAGGGCCCTGTGTCAATGACGCAACCCTGCCGGGGGTGGATATCCGAGGGACCACCAGGTTTGCTCTTAACAATAATTGTACTGCCATATTTATTAGGTAAGTGTATGGTGTTACATGTATGATATGTAGTGGGAAGAGTAGTGTTTTATGGATAGAGGATAGCGATGTAGGGCAATGTCGTGAAGTTGGATGTGTATGTTATATAAAGAGGGTTTTCCTGATACCCTGATGTGTGAGGCAGAAAGATATGTATCCAGCTACCAAGGCCTGGGAGAGAAAATGGAATTCAGGCTATTCCATGAGTCTCCCGAAACCTTGGCGGTAGTACTTCCCTGGGCGGGGCTGCCTACCCCTACTACCTACAAATATATATATATATATATATATATATATATATATATATATATATATATATATGTATGTATGTATGTATGTAGGCCTATATATAGAGAGAGAGATATATATATAGATAGATAGATAGATAGATAAGTGTGTGTGTGTGTGTGTATGTGTGTGTAAATAAAAAAATAAATAAATAAAAAAAGTGTGGTGAAAATTGACACTGAAGATCGTCCACAGATTATAAGAGTATCACTTAAGAAACCCACCGTGAGAAGCCTGTTTAATACGAGTCCATTATATATATCCCACGTAGACCTGTCCACACACACCTTATACTAACATACACACATACATACATTCACACACACACATTCATACACGCTAACACTCACACATACATACATACATACACACACACATGCACACATTTACATATTCACACACACATTTACATATTCACACACACACACACACACACTCCCTCTCTCTCTCGATTACACACGACCTACAACGGACCAATTACATGTCATTAATTCTCCTCACACCCAGAATAATAATACACGATGATACTTAACGAGAGAAGGAAGCATAAATTACACGTTGGTAAATATCAACAGCTGGGAGATTTCCTCCCTTATGTTTAACCCCATTGCTTTTGAGATTTTAAGACCTTCGCCCTAGTAGTTTGGATATTTTAAGACATTTTGCACCATTTCTGTCAATTTTAAGACCGTTCGTGCCGTTAAGGCGTCGATTTTTTCCTGGCGAGCGATAGCGAGCTTGTAATTTAAGAGCACCCGGCCTCCGGCCGGGACATTTTTCTACCGAAAAATGTACAAATTTATCTTGAAAGGGGGTCTAGGGGGTGTAATTTTAAGCTTGATGAAAAAGTAGGGAACAAACTAAATACCTCCCCTAAAGGGGGGTGACCTGTTTTCGTTCTGTCCTTTTTTCTCTTTCTCTGGCTTGTATCCATTTGGCCCGCTTCAGCCTACTGTTTTAAGACGTTTATCCCCATCCAGGTGTAAAATTTGTACTGGTGAGCGATAGCGAGCCAGCATATTTTTTATTTTTGTTTGACAGCAGGCTAAATTTGTAAATTTTTCGATAGAAAAATATCTCCAGCGAAGCCGGATTTCTTCATATAATGCTGGCTCGCTATCGCTCGCCAGGAAGAATAGACACCCAGATGGGGGTAAACATCTTAAAATGTGTGTCTGAATGGGGCCGAATGGATACAAGCCAGAGAAAGAGAGAAAAGGACAGAAATAACAAAAAGCAGGTCACCCCCCTTAATGAAGCATGCCGTTTCGTTTGCCCAAACTTAATTTATATTTATTTTCTTAACCCCTTCAGCACCATGAGTCTATTAAATACCCTTCAGCACCATGACGTCTATTAAACCCCTTCAGCACCATGACGTCTTTTAGCCCTTCAGCACCATGACGTCTATTGCCCTTCAGCACCATGACGTCTATTAAACCCCTTCAGCACCATGACGTCTATTAAACCCCTTCAGCACCATGACGTCTATTTAGCCCCTTCAGCACCATGACGTCTATTAAACCCCTTCAGCACCATGACGTCTATTTAACCCCTTCAGCACCATGACGTCTATTAAACCCCTTCAGCACCATGACCTCTATTAAACCCCTTCAGCACCATGACGTATTAACCCCTTCAGCACCATGAGGTATATTTAACCCCTTCAGCACCATGACGTCTATTTAGCCCCTTCAGCACCATGACGTCTATTAAACCCCTTCAGCACCATGACGTCTATTAAACCCCTTCAGCACCATGACGTCTATTAAACCCCTTCAGCACCATGACGTCTATTAAACCCCTTCAGCACCATGACGTCTATTAAACCCCTTCAGCACCATGACGTCTATTTAACCCCTTCAGCACCATGACGTCTATTTAGCCCCTTCAGCACCATGACGTCTATTAAACCCCTTCAGCACCATGACGTCTATTTAGCCCCTTCAGCACCATGACGTCTATTAAACCCCTTCAGCACCATGACGTCTATTAAACCCCTTCAGCACCATGACGTCTATTTAGCCCCTTCAGCACCATGACGTATATTTAGCCCCTTCAGCACCATGACGTCTATTTAGCCCCTTCAGCACCATGACGTCTATTTAGCCCCTTCAGCACCATGACGTCTATTAAACCCCTTCAGCACCATGACGTCTATGGGACATGATGTATTAAACCCCTTCAGCACCATGACGTCTATTTAGCCCCTTCAGCACCATGACGTCTATTAAACCCCTTCAGCACCATGACATCTATTGCCCCTCAGCACCATGACGTATATTAACCCCTTCAGCACCATGACGTCTATTAAACCCCTTCAGCACCATGAGTCTATTTAGATGATTAAACCCCTTCAGCACCATGACGTCTATTAAACCCCTTCAGCACCATGACGTCTATTTAACCCCTTCAGCACCATGACGTCTATTAAACCCCTTCAGCACCATGACGTCTATTAAACCCCTTCAGCACCATGACGTCTATTTAACCCCTTCAGCACCATGACGTCTATTAAACCCCTTCAGCACCATGACCTCTATTAAACCCCTTCAGCACCATGATGTCTATTTAACCCCTTCAGCACCATGATGTGTATTTAACCCCTTCAGCACCATGACGTCTATTTAACCCCTTCAGCACTATGACGTCTATTTAACCCCTTCAGCACCATGACGTCTATTAAACCCCTTCAGCACCATGACGTCTATTAAACTCCTTCAGCACCATGACGTCTATTTAACCCCTTCAGCACCATGACGTCTATTTAACCCTTTCAGCACCATGACGTCTATTAAACCCCTTCAGCACCATGACGTCTATTAAACTCCTTCAGCACCATGACGTCTATTAAACCCCTTCAGCACCATGACGTCTATTAAACCCCTTCAGCACCATGATGTCATTTAACACCTTCAGCACCATGACGTCAATTAACACCTTCAGCACCATGATGTCATTTAACACCTTCAGCACCATGAGTTATTAACCCCTTCAGCACCATGACGTCTATTAAACCCCTTCAGCACCATGACGTCTATTAAACCCCTTCAGCACCATGACGTCTATTTAACCCCTTCAGCACCATGACGTCTATTAAACCCCTTCAGCACCATGACGTCTATTTAACTTTGATTATGGCTAACGTGTGATGGTTATATTCACTTTAAGGGGGGTGACCTGCTTCTTGTTATTTTGTCCTGTTCTCTCTTTCTCTGGCTTGTATCTATTCGGCCCCATTCAGCCAACTATTTTAAGATGTTTATCCCCATCTAGGTGCCGATTTCTTCCTGGCGAGCGATAGCGACCCAGCATTATATGAAGAAATCCGGCTTCGCCGGAGACATTTTTCTATCGAAAAATGTACAAATTTAGCCTGCTGTCAAACAAAAATAAAAAATATGCTGGCTCGCTACCCGCTGCCACACAGTAAAAAAAAATTGACACCTGGATGGGGATACATAAAAAATGTAGGCTGAATTGGGGCCAATGGACACAAGCCAGTGAAATCCCCGAACGACAAGAAAACAAAAACAGGTCACCCCCCTTAATAAAAAAATGGGCTCGGAAGTTGGAGCCGTAAACATATAATCTAATCTAATTATTTCACTCCCAACACCAAACACTTCCCAATGAAAATAATGAAAACTTGTTATCTTCCCGGGATTTCGTTACAACCGGGTATTTCGAACCTTTAGTTTAGTTACTTAACCCTCTCCGAGTTGTCTTGAGTTAGCTGTGTTGAGCCTATTGGGGATACTTTAAAGCCTTTGGTACCATCAGGGGTATTTAGAAACCTTTAGTTTAGTTACTTCAACCTCTGCAGTTGTCTTTGAGTTAGCTGTGTTGAGCCTATTGGGGATACTTTAAAGCCTTTGTTACCATTAGGGGTATTTAGAAACCTTTAGTTTAGTTACTTCAACCTCTGCAGTTGTCTTTGAGTTAGCTGTGTTGAGCCTATTAGGGATACTTTAAAGCCTTTGTTACCATCAGGGGTATTTAGAAACCTTTAGTTTAGTTACTTCAACCTCTGCAGTTGTCTTTGAGTTAGCTGTGTTGAGCCTATTGGGGATACTTTAAAGCCTTTGTTACCATCAGGGGTATTTAGAAACCTTTAGTTTAGTTACTTCAACCTCTGCAGTTGTCTTTGAGTTAGCTGTGTTGAGCCTATTGGGGATACTTTAAAGCCTTTGTTACCATTAGGGGTATTTAGAAACCTTTAGTTTAGTTACTTCAACCTCTGCAGTTGTCTTTGAGTTAGCTGTGTTGAGCCTATTAGGGATACTTTAAAGCCTTTGTTACCATCAGGGGTATTTAGAAACCTTAGTTTAGTTACTTCAACCTCTGCAGTTGTCTTTGAGTTAGCTGTGTTGAGCCTATTAGGGATACTTTAAAGCCTTTGTTACCATCAGGGGTATTTAGAAACCTTTAGTTTAGTTACTTCAACCTCTGCAGTTGTCTTTGAGTTATCTGGGTTGGGCCTATTAGGGTTACTTTTAAAGCCTTTGTTACCATCAGGGGTATGTAGGACCCTTTAGTTTAGTTACTTCAACCTCTGCAGTTGTCTTTGAGTTATCTGTGTTGAGCCTATTAGGGATACTTTAAAGCCTTTGTTACCATCAGGGGTATTTAGAAACCTTTAGTTTAGTTACTTCAACCTCTGCAGTTGTCTTTGAGTTAGCTGTGGGCAGAAAACTAATTTTGGAGAGGTAATTATAAGAGTGAGAGAACTATATTTCTTATTGCTAATCTGGCAACCTCTGCGTCATAAATGCGTGAAAGGGTTAAACACTCTGACCATTACACCATCAAGACAGTTAAAGGTTAAGTACATGACTACGATTCTATATCCTTTTATCGAATACTTGATGTCAATTTAATCATGTACTCCCACCAAACTGCACACTGAATAGCCTAATGTGTTTAAGGGGGCCCACCTCGCTTTTGTTTTTTCTTTCTCTCCCTCTCTCTTTGGCTTGTATCCATTCAGCCCCCAGCCTACTGTTTTAAGACGTTTACCCCCATCCAGGTGTCAATATTTTTCTGGCGAACGGTAGCGAGCCAGCATATATATATTTTTGTGTTGACAACTAGCTAAATTTGTAAATTTTTCGATAGAAACATTTCTCCGGCAAAGCCGGATTTCTCCATACAATGCTGACTCGCATTCGCTCGCCAGGAAGAAATTGACACCTGGATGGGGATAAACGTCTTAAAACAGTTGGCTGAATGGGGCCGAATGGATACAAGGTAGGGAAAGAGAGAAAAGGAGAGAAAGATAAAAAAACAAAAACGGTGACCTCCCTTTTGTGAAGGAATAATCGACTTTATATATTTTGCTCCCAACACCATCCCACCTCCAATGAAATGACATAATACCTCTACCATAGCTAAATAACTATATATACTTCCAGCTAATGATATTTATCTATCTATCTATCTATCTATCTATATACTCAGGCCCAATCTCCACTTTTCATTTTTTTTTTTTTTTTTTTTTTTTTTTTTTTTAATGATATCTAGTCTTCCTATTTACCTCCGCTGACGGAATTGGAGGAGGTTATGTTTTTCCTTCGTTTGTTTGTCTGTTTGTCAAGTAACAATGTCAAAAGTGTCCTGGTATTTCTGGACATGGGTATTTCTGGACATGGGTATTTCTGGACATGGGTATTTCTGGACATGGGTATTTCTTTCATTCAAACGGAGAATTTGTGGGGTAAAATGTGTAGAATACGTAGATTATAATATATATATATATATATATATATATATATGTTAGTATAGCCAGGTAATAGATTCTCTTTTAAACAGACGAGGTTAAAGGCAACAGCAGTTTCAGCATTCAGTATTTTATTGTTACAGCTTTCAATAGTTCTAACAATTTTCCTCTGGGGTTCAGAGATGAGGTACAACAGGTTAGCAAAATTCATGGTGGATCCAACGTTTCACAAGTAAACAACTTGCATCTTCAGGGAATGGGCAGGTAATGATTAGAATAAGGACAAAGCAACATATTTATACAAAATTCGAGGATCAAGAATAGGTAGGTGGGCGGAGCTACTGGGTGTGGGGTGGCTGTTCATTGGTGGAAGGCAGTCTATTCGTGAGACGGGCACTAAATCTTATCGGTGGTTGGTTGTTGGCTGTGGGTGGCTGTGATTGGTTGGTGTTGTCAGTAGTGTGCTGATCGCGGAAAGGTAAGGGAGGGGGGCACAGGGCGAGAGGAACGAGGGCAGTATGCCTGTAGCGCTTGCCTGAAGGAAGAATTTGAAGGTCTTGTGTTTGGTTGTTGATGCTGGGGTTGAGCGTTTGGATATATAGAGCTTCTAAAATAGCTAGTCTTCTGGGGTCTGATTCTTTGTCGAGTATGGTAGTTTGTTTGTCTAGGTCGGCGCGAGTTAGGGCAAGATGGTGGGGGGGCTTGATAGTGATCTTTTATAGCGCCAGATTGAAGGTGGAGTCGACGGGTGGAGTCGACGGGAAAGGCGAGTCTGTGTCATTCCATCATAGGATAGGGGTCCACAGTCCCCAGAGGTGCAAATATGCTGGTATATCACATGATCGTCTTTCGGTTGGTTGGTGGAAATGGGGCGGTTACGGAGGACAAGGTTGGAGGTCTTAGGAGATTTGTAGTAAATAATGAGTTTTATTTTATTGTCAGGGTTGGTGGGGAGGACGTTTTTGTGAATTATTTCTTTCATAATGGATTCGTCTGTTGTGTGGTCGGAAGATATGTAGTTTCTGTAGAAAAATGTAATGTCATTGGCCGGGTTGGTGCTAGGGGGGTCTTGTTTGTACCATTTTTCTAGGTGGTGGTTGATGGCATTGGTGACGTCAGTGTTGGAATACCCATTGTTGACTAGGACCTGGGTGAGCCTTTCCAATTCATTGTGTGTGTCATTCCAGGTGGTGCAATGGGTGAGGGCTCTCCTGACATAGGCGGCGATAGTGGACTGATGGTATCGTTTAGGGCATTCACTTTCCCCATTAAGACATTGGCCATTGTTAGTAGGTTTGGTGTACACTGTAGTTTTGAAGCCGTGGTCGTGGAGGGAGACAAGGAGGTCGAGGAAGGGTAGATGACCATTGGTGGTTTCTTCGTATGTGAAGTTGAGTCCGGAGGCGGCCATGAAGCGCTGCTGGAGGTCCCTGAGTTCGTCCAGGTCCTGCCCATTCCCTGAAGATGCAAGTTGTTTACTTGTGAAACGTTGGATCCACCATGAATTTTGCTAACCTGTTGTACCTCATCTCTGAACCCCAGAGGAAAATTGTTAGAACTATTGAAAGCTGTAACAATAAAATACTGAATGCTGAAACTGCTGTTGCCTTTAACCTCGTCTGTTTAAAAGAGAATATATATATATATATATACATACCGTATATATACTATATATATATATATATATATATACTGTATATATATGTATATATATATACATATGTATAATATGTATATATATATATATACAGTATATATTGTGGTGTGTGTGTGTGTGTGTGTGTGAATTCTTACATAATATGCCTATATAGTTGTGTGTGCGTGTGTATGTGTTGTGTGTAAGTGTGAGTCTTTATTTGTTGATGTGCTTGTGTCTGTCAGTAAGTGTATATGTGTGTATGTATATATCAATGTGTGTAGGTGTGTGTGTATGTATGTATGTATGTATTAATCAATATGTGTAGGTATCTCTGTGTGTTTATCTAAGAACTGGTCCTCACGCTTTTTTCATAAATGGTATCTGATTGTACAGGTTTGGAAGATCTCGCAAAATGAAACTTTGTATGCAAGTTTTGGCCAAGTCTGCAAGCTACCAATTATTACTGATAAGGTTTTAAGGGGAGATGGGTCGTTTTTCTGGTCCCCCTCCTGCCTCGTGTTTAGCCCCATTAGTGTTCAGATTTTATGACGTTCGCCCCATTAGTTTGGCGTTTTTAAACCTGTTGTCCCATTTCTATATCAATATCAAGACCTTTCATGCCATTTGGGTGTCGATTTTTTCCTGGCGAGTGGTAGCGAATCTGCAATTTCTAGAGAAATCGGCCTTCGGCCTGGACATTTTTCTATCGAAAAATGTACAAATTTAACTTGAAGGGGGGTCTAGGGAGTGTTTTATTTTAAGCTTGATGAAGGTCTAGCGAGGAAACTACAAAATATATGAATATATAAATAACTAGACCCAAAAGGCAACCACTGTCCCCTTAACTCTATCTAATGTTAGGGTAGTTTTCCTTGACAGCCCTTGATTCGCCCCATTAGTTTGGCGAATTTAAGACCTTTCACTCCACTTTAGCGGCTGATTTATCGGGGCTGCATTATCGACGATTTGTTCTTTTGTTATTACTGTATTTTGTATTTTAGACCTCCTCGTGTGCAGTCTAATTTAATATGAGAATACAAAGCAAACCTCGCCAACCTGTCTGTCTATTTTAACTTAAGGGGTAAGTGCTTGGTGTTTGGTCTATGTATTTAGTAATTTATTTATTTTTTTATTTTCCTCGCTAGACCTCTATGAAGCTTAACCCTCTCCGACATATGACGCGATTTTGAGCCTATTAGGGTTACTTTAAAGCCTTTGTTACCATCAGGGGTATTTATAAACCTTTAGTTCAGTTACTTCAACCTCTGCAGTTGTCTTTTGAGTTAGCTGTGTTGAGCCTATTAGGGATACTTTAAAGCCTTTGATACCATCAGGGGTATTTATAAACCTTTAGTTCAGTTACTTCAACCTCTGCAGTTGTCTTTTGAGTTAGCTGTGGCCAGAAAACTAATTTTGGAGAGGTAATTATAAGAGTGAGAGAACTCTATTTATTATTGCTAATCTGGTAACCTCTGCGTCATATGAGCGTGAAAGGGTTAAAATAGCACCCCCCCCATAGACCCCCTTTCAATATAAATGTGTACATTTTTCGGTAGAAAAATTTCCCGGCCGAAGGCCGGTTCCTTCTAAAACTACAGGTTCGCTATCGCTCGCCAGGAAGAAAATCAACACCTAAATGGCATGAAAGGTCTTAACATTGATGAAGAAATGGGGCGAAAGGTTTTAAAATCGACAAACTAACGGCACGAAAATCTTAAAACCTCAAAACTACTATGCTAAACATGAGGGAGAAGGGGGTCCATAAAAAGCGAGTACTACCCCCTTAACTTTAACACACAAAAAACGTTGAAGATACTGGAGTTCTCGTTATTCTTGACTTAGAGTGTGCTGGCTTAATAATCCAGAAGGGTTGATAGCGTCTAAAGTCCTATTTTAACTATAAGTAATCACTAAAGAATTATATGATAACTTAAAAGGGATTCTAGACTCCGATACGTGTAGCCGATCCACTTGCTGGCGGGAGTGGGGATTTACCTAACTAGTACTAACCCCTTCAAATCCCTACCCCCCCCCCCCCCTCCCTAACCTACCACCATACCACCACAATCCCTTCCCCTCTCTAACTTACCACCACAATCCCTGCCTCCCTCCCCTCCCTACCTACCACCATACCACCACAATCCTCCCCTCCCTAACCTACCACCATACCACCACAATCCCTTCCCCTCTCTAACTTACCACCACAATCCCTCGCCCCTCCCTCCCCCTCCCTAACCTACCACCACACGCCCACCTCCCCCTCCCTAACTACCACCATCCACCACAACTCCCTACCACCACAATCCCTCCCCTCTCTAACCTACCACCACACTACCACAATCCCCCCCCTCCTAACCTACACCACACCACACAATCCCCCCTCCCTAACACCACCACTACCTACAATCCCTCCCCCTCCCTCCCCCTCCCCTACCTACCCCACCCACCACAATCCCTCCCCTCCCTAACCTACCACCATACCACCACAATCCCTTCCCCTCTCTAACTTACCACCACAATCCCTCGCCCCTCCCTCCCCCTCCCTAACCTACCACCATACCACCACAATCCCTCCCCCTCCCTAACCTACCACCACAATCCCTCGCCCCTCCCTCCCCCTCCCTAGCCTACCACCACACCACCACAATTCCTCCCCTTCCCTAACCTACCCCCCACTCCACCACACACACAATCCCTCCCCCCTCCCCCTCCCTAACCTACCACCACACCACACAATCCCCCCCTCCCTAACCTACCACCACACTACCACAACCTCCCCCCTCCCCCTCCCTAACCTACCACCACCACTACCACAATCCCTCCCCTCCCTAACCTACCACCACACACCACAATCCCTCCCCCTCCCTAACCTACCAACCCCCCACAACACATCCCCCCCTCCCCCTCCCTAACCTACCACCACACCACCACAATCCCTCCCCTCCCTACCTACCCCACCACACACACCCCTCCCTCCCCCCTCCCTAACCTACCACACCACCACAATCCCTCCCCCTCCCCTACCACCACTACCACAATCCCTCGCTCCCCCCTCCCTAACCTACACCCACACCACCACAATCCCTCCCCCTCCCCCTCCCTAACACCACCAACCCACAATCCCTCCCCCTCCCAACCTACCACACACCACCACAATCCCTCCCCTCCCCTCCCTAACCTACCACCACACCCACAATCCCTCCCCCTCCCTAACCTACCACCACACCACCACAATCCCTCCCCCTCCCTAACCTACCACCATACCACCACAATCCCTCCCCCTCCCTAACCTACCACCATACCACCACAATCCCTTCCCCTCACTAACCTACCACCACACTACACACATCCCTCCCCCGCCTAACCTACCACCACACTACCACAATCCCTCCCCCCTCCCCCTCCCTAACCTACCACCACACCACCACAATCCCTCCCCCTCCCTAACCTACCACCACACCACCAAAAACCCTCCCCCTCCCCCTCCCTAACCTACCACCACAATCCCTCCCCCTTCCTAACCTACCACCACAAGCCCTCCCCCTCCCTAACCTACCACCACACTACCACAATCCCTCCCCTCCCTAACCTACCACCACAATCCCTCCCCCCATTCCCCTCCCTAACCTACCACCACACTACCACAATCCCTCCCCTCCCTAACCTACCACCACAATCCCTCCCCCCCTTCCCCTCCCTAACCTACCACCACACCACCACAATCCCTCCCCCTTCCTAACCTACCACCATACCACCACAATCCCTCCCCACCTCCCTAACCTACCACCACAATCCCTCCCCGTCCCTCCCTTCCTAACCTACCACCACAATCCCTACCCCTCCCTTCCTAACCTACCTACCACCCCTTCGCCCCCCCCAACCCCACCCCCTCACAATCTATAAACGATCTAATGACTCCCTCATTATCTTTCATAACAAACCCTGTTAAATCCAACTTAATGAGAGGTGTGCTTT
Organism: Paralithodes platypus; assembly: GCA_032716605.1. Taxonomy (NCBI): domain Eukaryota; kingdom Metazoa; phylum Arthropoda; class Malacostraca; order Decapoda; family Lithodidae; genus Paralithodes; species Paralithodes platypus. The sequence goes on along the minus strand of CM064572.1, from coordinate 2,504,243 downwards.
TAGTGGAACATTTATTTATTTATTTACCTTTTTCTTTAGTCTCCTCCCAAGACCTCCGTCAAGCTTAAAAGGATGCCCCCAAAACCCCCCATCGAGATCAATTTGTACATTTTGCGGTAGAAAAATGTCCTTGCCGAAGATCGGTTCCGCCTAAGTTATAGAAAAAAACTAGACGCCTAAATGGCACAAAACGTCTTAAAAGTCACTCAAACTAATGGGGTGAACGTCTTAGTCTCAAAACAAATAGGGCTAAACATGAGGGGGAAGGGGGTCCAGACCTCCCCTTAAGCCTTCCATTACCCTGTCAGATATTAAGGTCATAAAAAGGGTATGGTAAAGGTCTCTATAAGCTCATTGGGTATTTATCTATCTATTACCTGACCCCGTGATCCACGAAGGGGTGGCCACGAACGAAACGCCCCCATGCACTTCTGTCCCCATTCAGTCGACGCCCCTCCTCCCAACCAGCACCGCCTTCACCCATATACTTCCTCACTCCATCCTTCCACCTCTCTCTCGGTTTACCTCTCCCTCTCTGTCCTCCACCTCGCTCTCGTACACACCTTTGTCATTCTCTCGCTTACCATACGTTCCATATGGCCAAACCATCTCAAGGTGTTCCTTTTCACACTTTCCAGCACGTCTACATCCACACCACACCTCCTTCTTACTTCCTCATTAGTCTGTCTATCCCTCCATGTAACTCCGCACGACGTACTTCTCAAGTAACTCATTTTCACCCCTCTCACTCTTGGTCTGAGTCTCTCTACCAACGCCCATGCTTCGCTTCCGTAAGTCAATGTCAGGATTACCACACTGTCATGCAAGGACTTCTTCACTTCCACACTGACCACCCTATATCTTGTTACTGCTTTCAACGTTCCAACAACCCTCTTCCCCTGTTGCACCATCTCCCTCAATTCTTTATCCAAACTCCCATCTTTATTCAGCACACTGCCCAGATATTTAAATGAGCTGGCATTCTCCATAACCTCACCTCATACTCTGCGGCTGCACCCCTTTCAAAGACCATAACCTTACTCTTCCCTGCATTCACCTTCAGATTCTTTTTTTCACACATTGTTCCAAATACATTTACCAGACCCTGCAATTATCGCTCATGAAAACAGTATCATCAGCCAACATCAGTACAGGTAGTTTCCACTCGTTTCCCTCCCTAATCAGCGATACACCAACATCCACTGCTTTTCCTTGTATTTCTTCCACGACTCCATCCATATATATAATAGCTCATTGGGTATACTGATGGTGATTTACCTCTTAAATAACTGGTATATAGGATGGGTTTATTACCACCCATATTATACCACCTTTAAGGGCAGGTTTGGATTGGTTTGTTCGGTGTTTCATTTATTCATGTAGTCACTATAGTCAATTTGTTTTCCAGCTGAGGGTAAATTGCCATGTTTCCATCTTTATTACTCCGCTATAAGGTAGGTTTTGTAGTGAAATATGATGTTAATTATGAAAACTTGGCATTAATACGACACAAGCCATAGTTGTTGTTGTTGTTGTTGTTGTTCCCTAAGCTGCCTGGCCGAACAGCCCCGAGTCCCTGAGAAAGGCCATGGCCACGATCGGGCTTTCCCACAGAGCTCTCATTGAGTGTAGATTGTGTTGTTGGCGTAAGTGGTTGTGTGAAATGCAGTCTTCTATGATGTGTTTAATGGTATGGGGTGCTGTGTTACATCCTGGGCAGGAGTCGACGACGGAGTCATCCAGTCTCTTCTGATAGCTCAGGAGAGCTGGATGGTGTCCGCATCTCAGCCTGGCCAGATGGACTCTGTCCTCGCGAGGAAGGGAGGATTCGGAAGGATGGATTTCGGGAGGTCGTGCATGCAGCTGCGTGTTGTCTGTGAGTGAGTGGATGGATCGGTGAGAGATATGAGTATGGATGTGCTTCTGGAAGTTGGCTCGGGGTGGGCAGGGAGGGAGAGAGGACAATAATTGTGTGTGATACCGTGTGCTGGGTGTTGTTTTGATATTTCTTGGTGTCTGTGGGTGTGTTGTCATGTAGTTTAGTGGGTGGTCTTGGTTCGTGGAGGCTGCTGCCAGGAATTGAGTGCCTCTCATGTCCAGATGGTCTTTGACTTTGAGAATTTTGGTTTCTTGATGTAGGTGATCTGTGGGTGAAGTAGCTGTGCAGCCTGTAATGATCTTCAGGGCTTTGTTTTGAATAGTCTGTAAGGTCTTATGATGTGTTTCAGCTAGGTTAGAAGCCCAGGCTGGGCTTGCGTATTCCATCACTGATCTTATGTATTGTTTATATACTGTGGTGGTAGTTTCTTTGTTGTGTCCAAATTTTGTGTGAGCAAGTGACCTGAGGGCGTTAAGTCTGGGTGTCAGTTTCTTTTTAATGTTTGTGGTGTGCTGTTTGAATGTCATATGAGTATCATATGTTACTCCTAGGATTTTGGGTGTGTGTGTATGTGTTAGGGGTGTGTTGTTTATGGTGAGTTGAGGGATGTATTCGTGTTCTCCTGTCCAACTTGTGAGCAGGGTTGCGGTGGATTTGGCTGGGGCTAGATTAAGTCTGTTTGTAGTGCACCAACCATGTAGTGTGTTGAGATAGGGTTGAAGGAGATTTGTTGATCTTTTTGGGTCATGGTGTGTGCATGTGAGTGTTATGTCATCTGCATAGGAGGCTAAGTTTATTTGGGGCGTATTGGGTGTAGTTATATCGTGCATGTACAGATTGAAGAGTGCGGGCGATAGGACGGATCCTTGTGGGACTCCGTTTGGAAAGTTTCTGATTTTAGATGACTGACCGGCAAAAGACACACAGCCATAGTAGTTTCATATAGTTCCATTAATTATCGAGAAATCAGCTAATAAGGGATTCAATTTAACATCAGCTGGACAAAAATAGAGTATAGTTTATTTAGTTCCCCCCAAGTCCTCCATCAAGCTTAAAAAAAAAAAAAAAAAATCCTTCGTGATAAAATTGTACCTATTTCGATAGAAAAATTTCCCGACTGAAGGCCGATTCCTTTAAGGGGAGGTTTTTAGTGTGTTTCCTAGACTTCCATCAAGCTTGAAATTACACCCCCTTGAGCCAATTTCAAGATAAATTTGTACATTTTTCGGTAGAAACATTTCCCGGCTGAAAGCCGGTTCCTCTTAAATAACAGGCTCGCTATCGCTCGCCAGGATAAAATCGACACCTAAATGGCACGAAAGGTCTTAAAATTGACAGAAATGGGTCGAAAGTTCTTAAAATCGTCAAAATAATGGGGCGAACGTCTTAAAATTAGAAAAGCAATGGGGCTAAACATGAGGGAGAAAGGAGTCAAGAAAAAAATCCCTCAAGTGGAAATCTCCCCTTAAATTACAGGCTCGCTATCGGTCGCCAGGAAAAAAATACACACCTAAATGACACAAATGGTCTTAAAATTGCCAAAATAATGGAGCGAACATCTTAACATCTCAATAGGTGTGGGGCTAAGCAAGAGGGAGAAGGCGGTCCAGAAAAAGCAAACCTCCTTTTGAATGGGTAGATTATTATGGGCACACTATCTACCCCTTTCGTACCTATTAACTGTCTTCGTGGTGCAGTGCATAGTGTGTTGATTTTCGGTGTGAGCATCCTGGGTTCGAATCCCCGGAGTAGAGTTGGTTGGTGGAGAGAACATAATAATTATATATTTGAGGGTCTTGGTACACTTTCGGCAATTTATTATGGCTATCATTAGACCATTTTATACAGATTAGGAAGGGTGTATGGAAGTCAGGGGGTTAATTGAGATAGTCTTGACCCTCCTGATGTCCACAGGTCCTTCCTAAGCTGTATAAAATCGTCTAATGATAGCCAGAATAAACTTGTCAAAATGCGTCATGATCTTCAAGGGGTTAAGTAAATGGACACACACACGTACACACACACATACATACACACAACAACAGTAAGGGGGAAATCGTCAAACTGGACTCAAATTACGAGTGGAGTACCACAAGGATCTGTCCTAGCCCCAATCATGTTTTTAATATTTGTAAATGACTTACCTGACGGACTAACAAGCTACATGAGCATGTTTGCGGACGATGCTAAGCTGCTTATATATATATATATATATATATATATATATACCGTATACTACGTGCAATAAAAAACGAAATTGTGATCTCTAACTATGATAACATGTATGCTTCAGGTACCTTGCCAGGAATATTATATGGGTCCCCTAAAATACATAAGGATGGTAGACCATTAAGACCGATCATGTCAACTATAAACACGGCGGGTTACAACGTGGGTAAATTTCTAATCAAATTAATTTCACCTTTTACCAACAATGAATATACAGTTAATAATTCAGCAACATTGGTCAATGAACTCAAATCATTAAATCTTCCTCAAGACTGTGTAATGGCTAGTTTCGACGTCAAGAAACTAAAAATATTATTCTGGACAAAAATACCATCCTGATTAATTTTATGGACTCGATAGAAATACTGTGAATAAGCTGTTAACATTTGCCACTTCTGATAGTGTATTCATGTTTGATAATGCTCTATATAATCAGGTAGACTGAATTGCCATGGGCTCCCCTCTGGGCCCTGTTTATGTTAATGCGTTCATGTGTAAACACGAAGTTGAATGACTAGATGAGTGCCCCTTATGTTTTAAACCTGTTTTCTATAGGCGGTATGAAGATGATAGCTTTTTAATTTTCAGGAAGGCTGAACATGTGAATATGTTTTTAGAGTATATGAATAGACAGCATACGAATATAAAGTTCACTTCGGAAATAGAAAAAGAGGGCTGCCTACCTTTTTTGGATGTAAATGTAATGAAAACGGGTTCTGGATTAACAACTAGTGTATTTCGAAAATCTACGTTCACAAACCTTGGACTTAAGTGGTTCAGTTTTACACCCGTAATTTATAAAATAAATTCAATCAAGACTCTAATTAACCGAGCTTATAGCATATGTTCCACCTACATGTTTTTGCATATTGAATTTAAGACTTTAGAAAACTTCTTTGTTAAAAATAATTATATAGTTGATTTAGTCCAGAAGACCATTAAGTCATTTTTAGCTAGTAAATATGTAACTAAAACCTGTGTTCACGAGGTCCCGAAACTTAAGAAATATATAAAACTTCCATTCTATGGTAAATCCAGTTACGACTTTCGTAAACAGCTCCAAAAATTGCTTCATTCTAGATTCCCAGCTGTTAACTTTCGCATAATTTTCACAAATGACTTTAACATTCGCTCATTTTTTAGAATAAAGGACACTGTTCCCAATAACTTATGTTCCAATATTGTTTATGAATTTAACTGTCCCAGCTGCCTTGCTGGGTATGTGGGATGTTCGTCTCGTTCATTCCGTGCTAGAATATTGGAGCATTTGGGGAAAAGTATCCGAACAGGTCAATATTTAACGAAAATACCTTTTTCAGCAGTAAGGAATCACTCTTTAGAATTGGACCACAGATTTAATGACAAAGATTTTAAGATATTGGCTAAATTCAGAAACAAGAACGATACTTTCATTGGGGAGAAATATTTCATAGACAAACTCAAACCGAACCTAAACTCAGTGCTCAGGTAGTTGATAGCTTGGGGCCTCGTTTTTGTACCATGTTTCAAGGTGTTTGTTGATGGTGTGGGCGATGTCCGAGTTACTGTACCCATTGTTTACAAGCACCTGGGTGAGCCTCTCGAGTTCCTTGTGAGTGTCTCGCCAGGAGGTGCAGTGTGATAGGGCTCTCCTGACGTAGGCGGCGATGGTGGATCGTAAATATCGCTGGGGGCATTCACTTTCGCCGTTGAGACATAATCCGTTGTTGGTGGGTTTGGTGTAAACAGTGGTGGTAAAGCCTGAGGTGTTGTTGTTGTTTACGAGGACATCAAGGAAGGGGAGATGACCGTTAGAGGACTCCTCGAAGGTGAAGTTTAGACTGGAAGAGGCGATTAATCGTTGTTGAAGGTCACGTAGCTCACGTACTCACAAGGAACTCGAGAGGCTCACCCAGGTGCTTGTAAACAATGGGTACAGTAACTCGGACATCGCCCACACCATCAACAAACACCTTGAAACATGGTACAAAAACGACATGCCTACTAATACAAACACTGAATACATAAAAATTTACTATAAAAACTACATGTCCTCAGATCACAAGACAGACGAAAACATAATGAGAGACATTATCAGCAACAACGTTAAAACTACGAACCCTGACCAACACCTTAAACTCACCATATACTACAAATCGAGGAAAACATCACAACTAGTCATTCGCAACAGCCCGGCTACCGCTAAGAAACCGTCACAAGAGGACCATGTCATATACCGACACACCTGTAACAGTGAGGACTGTGGACCTCACACTTATGTCGGTTTGACAAGGACTCGTCTGTCACGTCGCCTTACCTTCCACCTTCAAGCCGGAGCTATCAAGGACCACTACCACACATCCCCACACCATCAGGAACTCACCAGACCCGACTTAGATAAACACACCTCTATTCTTGATAAAGAAATAGACTCACGCCGCCTATTCATTCTTGAAGCTACAAATATACCAACCTACTTTAAACACACAAGCGGAATACAGCCAGATCCTACCCTCGGCACGCCCTTCCACAGCGAGGCCCCCCATGATGCCCCAGGAATGCCCCCTCCACACACGCAGACGAACGACGCAGAGGCCCCGCCCGCTCCTGCGTCCGGCCAGCCTACCAGAGCTAGTCTTAGGTTAGCCAACCAGCGTGCAGCTAGCACACAATAATCCCTCTCGTGATCTTGTATCGCCTATATAAACTCGACTTATCACCTTCTAACTTCACTAGGAGTGCCAAACATTTTTCTACCGAAAAATTTACAAATTTATCTTAAAAGGGGGTCTAGGGGGTGTAATTTTAGCTTGATGAAAACGTAGGGAACAAACTAAATACCTCCCCTTAACAAACGTTTCGACATATCCTATCTCATCTTCAGTGAATCTTAGAAAATACAAGTCAAGAGTCTTTTTTCCAGTTTGGTAGAAAGCTCTTGACTTCCTTTTCCTATATATATATATATATATATATATATATATATATATATATATATATATATATATATATATATATATATATATAGAGAGAGAGAGAGAGAACAAAACATAGAGAGAAGAGACCTCAATATTATCGTCTTATTTTAAACCAAGTAGTTATCGATCTAGGCCTCATATATTAACAGTAACCAGTATTAATTTAAACCAAGTAGTTATCGTTTTAGGCTTCATATATTAACAGTAATCAGTATTAATGTTAAACCAAGTAGTTATCGATCTAGGCCTCATATATCAACAGTAACCAGTATTAATGTTAAACCAAGTAGTTATCGATCTAGGCCTCATATATCAACAGTAATCAGTATTAATATAAACCAAGTAGTTATCGATCTAGGCCTCATATATTAACAGTAACCAGTATTAATTTAAACCAAGTAGTTATCGATCTAGGCCTCATATATCAACAGTAACCAGTATTAATGTTAAACCAAGTAGTTATCGATCTAGGCCTCATATATCAACAGTAATCAATATTAATGTTAAACCAAGTAGTTATCGATCTAGGCTTCATATATTAACAGTAATCAGTATTAATGTTAAACCAAGTAGTTATCGATCTAGGCCTCATATATCAACAGTAACCAGTATTAATTTAAACCAAGTAGTTATCGATCTAGGCTTCATATATCAACAGTAACCAGTATTAATTTAAACCAAGTAGTTATCGATCTAGGCCTCATATATCAACAGTAATCAATATTAATGTTAAACCAAGTAGTTATCGATCTAGGCTTCATATATTAACAGTAATCAGTATTAATGTTAAACCAAGTAGTTATCGATCTAGGCCTCATATATCAACAGTAACCAGTATTAATGTTAAACCAAGTAGTTTTCGATCTAGGCCTCATATATCAACAGTAATCAGTATTAATATAAACCAAGTAGTTATCGATCTAGGCCTCATATATCAACAGTAATCAGTATTAATTTAAACCAAGTACCGGTAGTTATCGATCTAGGCCTCGTATATCAACAGTAATCAGTATTAATTTAAACCAAGTAGTTATCGATCTAGGCCTCATATATCAACAGTAATCAGTATTTATATAAACCAAGTAGTTATCGATCTAGGCTTCATATATCAACAGTAATCAGTATTAATTTAAACCAAGTAGTTATCGATCTAGGCCTCATATATCAACAGTAATCAATATTAATGTTAAACCAAGTAGTTATCGATCTAGGCCTCATATATCAACAGTAATCAATATTAATGTTAAACCAAGTAGTTATCGATCTAGGCCTCATATATCAACAGTAATCAGTATTAATTTAAACCAAGTACCGGTAGTTATCGATCTAGGCTTCATATATCAACAGTAATCAGTATTAATTTAAACCAAGTAGTTATCGATCTAGGCCTCATATATCAACAGTAATCAGTATTAATGTTAAACCAAGTAGTTATCGATCTAGGCCTCATATATCAACAGTAATCAGTATTTATATAAACCAAGTAGTTATCGATGTAGGCTTCATATATCAACAGTAATCAGTATTTATATAAACCAAGTAGTTATCGATCTAGGCCTCATATATCAACAGTAATCAGTATTTATATAAACCAAGTAGTTATCGATCTAGGCCTCATATATCAACAGTAATCAGTATTTATATAAACCAAGTAGTTATCGATCTAGGCCTCATATATCAACAGTAATCAGTATTAATGTTAAACCATGTAGTTATCGATCTAGGCCTCATATATCAACAGTAATCAGTATTAATTTAAACCAAGTAGTTATCGATCTAGGCTTCATATATCAACAGTAATCAGTATTAACTTAAACCAAGTAGTTATCGATCTAGGCCTCATATATCAACAGTAATCAGTATTAATTATCTCCTCGTAATAATGTCAGTAAGATTTTTTCCTCCGGGATTAGCCTACTACGGTACTGCATAATTTTCAACTGAAAATTATACATAATTATACACAATGTTTTTCTTCTCTGTAAATATGAACCACAGAATTATCTTTTTTCCTGTTCTGTTCTTTTTTTGACCAAGAAACTCTCAATCTATCTCTCATATTTTCACTGTAATCGTTATTAATTAATGGTTACGAAATGTTGGCAAGATGAAGTTCGCGCTATACCCACAGACACACACATATACTATAAATATATATATATATATATATATATATATATATATATATATATATATATATATATATATATATATATATATATATAAATGTCTTTTTATATATATATATATATATATATATATATATTATATATATATATATATATATATATATATATATATATATATACGGCCACCCTCATTAAGGGGAGTAAGGCGTCCGGCAATAGATATATATATATATATACTGTATATATCACAAATACACGTGATCTAGTAAAAGTGTTGTATACACCCAGCCAGACTCGAACCTCCGACAGTCAGGATGAGTGTCCAAGCATTAATCCACTACACCACGGCGTGACAGTCACGCCGTGGTGTAGTGGATTAATGCTTGGACACTCGTCCTGACACCCGGTTTAAGGGGAGATTTCCACTTGAGGGATTTTTTTCTGGACTCCTTTCTATCTCATGTTTAGTCCCATTGCTTTTGATATTCTAAGACGTTTGCCCCATTAGTTTGGTGATTTTAAGAACGTTTGCCCCATTTCTGTCAATTTTAAGACTTTTCATGCTATTTAGGTGTCGATTTTATCCTGGCGAGCGATAGCGAGCCTGTAATTTAAGAGCAACCGGCCTTTGGCCGGAACATTTTTCTACCGAAAAATGTACAAATTTATCTTGAAAGTGGGTCTAGGGGGTGTAATTTTAAGCTTGATGGAATTCTAGGGAACGAACTAAAAACCTCCCCTTAAGGCGAGATTTGTGTTTTTTAGTCTGTATTTGTTCATTTGTTTAATTGTTATTATTAGTTTCCTCCCTAGACCTCCATCAGCCTAGACCTCCATCAGCCTAGACCTCCATCAGCCTAGACCTCCATCAGCCTAGACCTCCATCAGCCTAGACCTCCATCAGCCTAGACCTCCATCAGCCTAGACCTCCGTCAGCCTAGACCTCCATCAGCCTAGACCTCCATCAGCCTTTGAAAAATATCCCAAATATTGATTGTTATTCGTACGTAGCACTATTTGCATTACAGGATGTTACGCCTCAGTGGAATAATGGTATAGGATTATCGTTAGTAATTGCTTGGTGCTAACAGTGTGGCGAGATATAACAGTGTGGCGAGATATACAGTATGTAATCTTCGCGGTGTGGATGTGGGTGTGGGCAGGCAAGGGCGGGGTAGGTGTGAGTGTGGGGGGGCGGAGGGGATCAGTGGTGTAGGTAGGTGTGTGTGGGGATGCATGGGTGGTGTGGGTGTGAGCGGGGATGGGTGGTGGGGGATGGAAGGTGTGGGTGTGTTGGGTGATGGAAGGTGTGGGTGTGTTGGGTGATGGAAGGTGTGTGTGTGTGGGTAATGTACGGTGTTGGGTGATGTGGTGGTGGGGGGTGGAATGGAAGGTGTGGGTGTGTTGGGGGATGGGTGGTAGGGGGGATGGGTGGGGGGTATTGGAAAGGGGGGGGGGCATATGTATTTTAATATTAAAGTTGTTGTTTCTTTGTTTACATTTTCAGATCCCAGCTGATCGTGACCCCTTGATGTAGAAACGTTTGGAGAGGATTGTGACCCCTTGATGTAGAAACGTTTGGAGAGGATTGTGACCCCTTGATGTAGAAACGTTTGGAGAGGATTGTGACCCCTTGATGTAGAAACGTTTGGAGAGGATTGTAACCCCTTGATGTAGAAACGTTTGGAGAGGATTGTGACCCCTTGATGTAGAAACGTTTGGAGAGGATTGTGACCCCTTGATGTAGAAACGTTTGGAGAGGATTGTGACCCCTTGATGTAGAAACGTTTGGAGAGGATTGTGACCCTTGATGTAGAAACGTTTGGAGAGGATTGTGACCCCTTGATGTAGAAACGTTTGGAGAGGATTGTGACCCCTTGATGTAGAAACGTTTGGAGAGGATTGTGACCCCTTGATGTAGAAACGTTTGGAGAGGATTGTGACCCCTTGATGTAGAAACGTTTGGAGAGGATTGTGACCCCTTGATGTAGAAACGTTTGGAGAGGATTGTGACCCCTTGATGTAGAAACGTTTGGAGAGGATTGTGACCCCTTGATGTAGAAACGTTTGGAGAGGATTGTGACCCCTTGATGTAGAAACGTTTGGAGAGGATTGTGACCCCTTGATGTAGAAACGTTTGGAGAGGATTGTGACCCCTTGATGTAGAAACGTTTGGAGAGGATTGTGACCCCTTGATGTAGAAACGTTTGGAGAGGATTGTGACCCCTTGATGTAGAAACGTTTGGTGAGGATTGTGACCCCTTGATGTAGAAACGTTTGGAGAGGATTGTGACCCCTTGATGTAGAAACGTTTGGTGAGGTACAGAGAACGTTTTTAACAACCTCGCTCGTTATATTACGCCTATTGTAGTTGAGATGACCCACGAACACACCTCGACTTAAGGGGAGGTTTTTTTTTTCTGGGCCCCCTTCTCCCTCATGTTTAGCCCCATTAGTTTTGACATTTTAAGACGTTCGCCACATTAGTTTAGCGATTTTAAGACCTTTCACCCCATTTCTTTGCCAATCTTAAAGCCTTTCATGTCATTTAGGGGTCGATTTTATCCTGGCGAGCGATAGCGAGCCTGTAATTCATGAGGAAGGTCGGGACATTCTCCTACTGACAAATCCACAAATTTATCTGGAAGGGGGATCTTGCAGTCTTACCGCAGCTCAAGGAAAACGACATGTCTTAAATAGGGTCTCTCTCTCTCTCTCTCTCTCTCTCTCTCTCTCTCTCTCTCTCTCTCTCTCTCTCTCTCTCTCTCTCTCAAGGAAGACGGCATGACTTATATGTTTATCTTAAATAAAGTTGGTCTGTCTGTCTGTTTGTCTCATTAGACGATTTTATTGAGATTAGGAAGGGGATATGTAAGTCAGAGGGTTAATTGAGACCGTCTTTACCCTTATAATTCCCACAGATCCTTCCCAAGTAGCTTAAATCGCGTAATGATAGCCAGAAGAAACTGTCAAAACTCGTCATATTCCCTAGAGGGTTAACTGGTAGAAATATTTCAGGTCGATTTCGCATTTTTTTTTTTTCTTTTTTTTTTTTTTTTTTTATTTTTTTTTTTTTTTTTTTTTATTTATTTTTTTTTTTTTTTTTTTTTTAGAGAGAGAGAGAGCTGTCACGAGTTATGGTCGACGGAGCGTATATATTTGTATCTGGAAATTGTGTTTAATATCGATGTCTACAGCTCCAACTTCCTTAGAGCCCGAAACTCGCAAGTGGTCAATTGCCGACTTGCGAGGTTAGTTCTATAAGGAAGTTGGAGCTGTAGACAACGATATTTAACAGATTTTACAGCTAAAATATCGTTTTAGTACATAAACCCAATTCAACATAACATTTATCCATCAGAAACGTACATTATTATTGTATTTCTGTTTACTATCGATGTTCACGGCTCCAACTTCCTTCGAGCCCGAAACTCGCAAGTGGTCAATTCAGGGTAGCCTATCATTAGACGATTTTATTCAGACTAGATAATTATAACATCCTCTTCGCTATCCTTTCCTTCCACTTTCCCTTAGGGTCGCACCACACCAGCCCCGGAACGAGACCATCAGTTCCATCAGAATTTAAAGAGGGTGACCGGCCTTTCTTTTTATCTTTCTCTCTTTCCCTGGCTTGTATCCATTCGGCCCCATTTAGCCAACTGTTTTAAGACGCTTATCCCCATCCAGGTGTCGATTTCTTCCTGGCGAGCGAAAGCGAGCCAGCATTGTATGGAGAAATCCGGCTTCGCCGGAGACATTTTTCTATCGGAAAATATACAAATTTAGCTTGCTGTCAAAACAAAAATACATATATGCTGGCTCGCTACCGCTCGCCAGGAAAATATTGACACCTGGATGGGGGTAAACGTCTTGAAACAGTAGGCTGAATGGAGCCGAATGGATACAAACCAAAAAGTGAGGTGGGCTCCCTTAAGGGGAGGTTTTTAATTTGGTCCCTAGATATTCTTCAAGCTTAAGATTACACCCCCTTGAGCCCCTTTCAAGATAAATTTGTACATTTTTCGGTAGAAAAATGTCCCGGCTGAAAGCCGGTTCCTCTTAAATTACAGGCTCGCTATCGCTCGCCAGGAAAAAAATCGACACCTAAATGGCACGAATGGTCTTAAAATTGACAGAAATGGGGCAAGGGGTCTAAAAATCGCCAAACTAATGGGGGCGAATGTCTTAACATTTCAAAAGCAATGGGGCTAAACATGAGGGAGAGGGGGGTCCTGAAAAAAATCCTCCAGGTGGAAGTCTCCCCTTAAGCCAGCACACATAAAGTCAAGAATAACGTCAGGACTGGGGCCCCTTTTCGAGCACTCCAGTCCCTGTGAGAGACATTGAAATATCGCCTTGATAAATATTTTGCCATCAATCCCCGACTGACGGCTAACGTGCCCGAGTTATGTGACCGTATTAGTATCACACATCTTCAGGGTAATATCGTATTACCCTGAAGATGTCTTGTCTTGAGAGAATAGACGAAAGCTTGGTGTTCCATTGTTTCAATTTTCCTAGCGAGTTTTACTACATAATTTGATCACACGTATTTGTGATTTAACCTCCATATAATATATATATATATATATATATATATATATATATATATATATATATATATACTGTATATATATATATATATATTTATTTTTTTCTATTTAAGCTGTGGCAATCTTTTTGATTAACAAGCAGCCTAGTAAGGACCAATATTAGTTCTGCTGTTGCTTGACTTCCTTTGTATTATGAGGAAGCCTTCTACACTGGCACACCAGATTATATCAGACATACCGGTAAGCTGGTGTGACAGTTTGAGCGGCTGACCCAAAATGTGAGGTAGTGCAACGGGTTAAGGGGGAAGTGGCTGGTTTTTATGGACTCACCTTTCCCTCATGTTTAGACCAATATGTTTCGAGATTTCAAGACGTTCGCCCCATTCGTTTGTCGATTTTAAGACCTTTATTAAGATTTCTTTATCAATATTAAGACCTTTCAAGCCATTTAGGTCTCGATTTTTTTTATGGCGAGCGATAGCGAGCCTGTAGTTTTGGAGGAACCGGTCTACGGGCAGGAACATTTTTCTACCGAAAAATGTACAAATTTATATTGAAAGGGGGCTTAAAGGGTGTAATTTTAAGCTTGATGGAGGTCTAGGAAACAAAATAAAAACCTCCCCTTAAGTGGCAGTCACACTATGAAGACTTAAGGGAATTACCGCGGCGACTTAGAGGTCTTAAGGAGGTCTTCAACTAAGTCACCGCGCGTCGGGGGTGGTCCCCGCGCATCCCCACGGTACAGTACGGTACGATGGGTGGCCAGGATGGTCGTGGCTGGTTTCGATTTGCTATGAACATGCAAGAAGCATGAAAAATTGGTCGCCGAGCTAGCCGCGGTCGTGAGGCAAGCGCCGTCACGCGCCCACCGGTATGCGCGTGAGGGGGACCGGTAGCCGACCGGTCAGCGCCGTGTGGCGCCATGCGTCGCCAAAGCGTTGGCCCCCGACACGCGCCACGTGGCGGGGCTCGCGCGCCAGTGCGAGTAGGGGACCTGCGTAACACGAAGGCCGTCAAGTTGCCTTCCTTTTGCCGTCCTGTTGCCTCGTTGCGTCGCATGACGCCGGCGGTCTGCTATGCTAGGTCTCCGTGTAGCCCCATCCATGATGCCGTCCAGCCTGCCTCAGGCAGACATTTACTCTTGGTCAAGTTACGGATGATCGGCAAAGACAATCGGCACTCCTTGAGTCGCCGCGGTAATTACCTTAAGTCTTCATAGTGTGACCGCACCTTTAAGGGGAGGTTTTTAGTTTGGTCTCTAGATATCTATCAAGCTTAAGATTACACCCCCTTGAGCCACTTTCAAGATAAATCTGTACATTTTTCGGTAGAAAAAATTCCCGGCTGAAAGCCGGTTCCTCTTAAATTACAGGCTCGCTATCGCTCGCCAGGATAAAATCGACACCTAAATGACACGAAAGGTCTTAAAATTGACAGAAATGGGTCGAAAGTTCTTAAAATCGTCAAAATAATGGGGCGAACGTCTTAAAGTTAGAAAAACAATGTGGCTAAACATGAGGGAGAAAGAGTCAAGAAAAAAATCCCTCAAGTGGAAATCTCCCCTTAAGGAAAGGGGACCGAAGACGATGCTATAGTTAGTCTGAAGAAAATCGTCTAATGATACCCTGAATTGACCCCTTGCGAGTTTCGGGCTATAAGGAAGTTGGAGCCGTAGACATCGATGTTTAGCAGAATTCCCATTTAAAGTTACAGATGGTATAACGGCTCTCTGGGTCATGTATAACGGCTCTCTGGGTCATGTATAACGGCTCTCTGGGTCATGTATAACGGCTCTGTGGGTCATGTATAACGGCTCTCTGGGTCATGTATAACGGCTCTCTGGGTCATGTATAACGGCTCTCTGGGTCATGTATAACGGCTCTGTGGGTCATGTATAACGGCTCTCTGGGTCATGTATAACGGCTCTCTGGGTCATGTATAACGGCTCTCTGGGTCATGTATAACGGCTCTCTGGGTCATGTATAACGGCTCTCTGGGTCATGTATAACGGCTCTGTGGGTCATGTATAACGGCTCTGTGGGTCATGTATAACGGCTCTCTGGGTCATGTATAACGGCTCTCTGGGTCATGTATAACGGCTCTCTGGGTCATGTATAACGGCTCTCTGGGTCATGTATAACGGCTCTCTGGGTCATCATGTATAACGGCTCTCTGGGTCATGTATAACGGCTCTCTGGGTCATGTATAAAGGCTCTTGGGTCATGTATAACGGCTCTCTGGGTCATGTATAACGGCTCTCTGGGTCATGTATAACGGCTCTCTGGGTCATGTATAACGGCTCTCTGGGTCATGTATAACGGCTCTGTGGGTCATGTATAACGGCTCTCTGGGTCATGTATAACGGCTCTCTGGGTCATGTATAACGGCTCTCTGGGTCATGTATAACGGCTCTCTGAGTCATGTATAACGGCTCTCTGGGTCATGTATAACGGCTCTCTGGGTCATGTATAACGGCTCTCTGGGTCATCATGTATAACGGCTCTCTGGGTCATGTATAACGGCTCTCTGGGTCATGTATAACGGCTCTCTGGGTCATGTATAACGGCTCTCTGGGTCATGTATAACGGCTCTCTGGGTCATGTATAACGGCTCTCTGGGTCATGTATAACGGCTCTCTGGGTCATGTTAGTTAAAATAGGACTTCAGAGGCTAATCAACCCTATTGGATTATTAAGCCAGCACACTGTAAAGCCGGTATCACACGAGCGCTTTTTCCCTCAACACTGGTCTGGCAGCTCATGAGGTTAACATTTACAATATTTCGGTCACCTACATTCATCTACCATCAGTCTAGTTTCCGATACCAGTGCAAAATAGTCCAGAAATGTTGCCAGAAAGTTGTTGAACATCGAATGTTGACCAAAAAAACTCTCGTGTGATACCGGCTTATTAAGGGGCTAATGGCCGGTTTTGGGTCTATTAATTAATGTATTAATGTATTAATGTATTAATGTATTAATGTATTAATGTATTAATGTATTAATGTATTATAATGGTATTAATGTATTACTGTATTAATGTATTAATGTATTAATGTATTAATGTATTAATGTATTAATGTATTAATGTATTAATGTATTAATGTATTAATGTATTAATGTATTAATGTATTAATGTATTAATGTATTAATGTATTAATGTATTAATGTATTAATGTATTAATGTATTAATGTATTAATGTATTAATGAATTAATGTATTAATGTATTAATGTATTAATGTATTAATGTATTAATGTATTAATGTATTAATGTATTAATGTATTAATGTATTAATGTATTAATGTATTTTTTAGTTTCCTCGCTAGACCTCCATCAAGCTTAGAAAAACACCCCCTTCAAGATAAATGTGTACATTTTTCGATAGAAAAATTTCCCGGCCAAAGGCCGAACCGGGTTCCTCTTAAGATTACAGGCTCGCTACCCTCTCGCCAGGAAAAAAGTCGACACCTGAATGGCACGAAAGGTCTTGAAATTGACAACGAAATGGGGCGAAAGGTCTTAAAATCTCAAAACTAATATACAAAGGAATGAGAATACAAAGGAGAACAAACTGCAACAGACCTATTGATCCTTACGGGGCAGTTTGGATATCTAAAATTATTAATCTATTGACTACGAGGTAGAGAAAAGGATATCCAAGGAGAAGGAGGCCTAGAAAAAGCGAGGAGTAGTACCCCCCTTAAGCCGGTATCACACGAGAGCTTTTATAGTCAACATTCGATGGCCAACATTTTTCTGGCAACATTTCTGGAATATTTGGCACTGGTATCGGTGACTAGACTGTTGATAGATGAATTTAGGTGACCGAAATATTATAAACATTGACCTCATAAGCTGCCAGACCAGTGTTGAGGATAAATGTTGAGGGAAAATGTCAAGAAAATTGTCAGGACAGGAGCCCCTTTTCGAGAACTCCAGTCCCTTGTATGTTTAAGGGGGGTCACCGGCTTTTGTTTATCTTTCTCTCCTTTTCTCTCTTTCCCTGGCTTGTATCCATTCGGCCCCATTCAGCCAACTATTTTAATACGTTTATCCCCATCCAGGTGTCGATTTCTTCCTGGCGAGCGATAGCGAGCCAGCATTGTATGGAGAAATCCGGCTTCGCCGGAGAAATTTTTCTATCGAAAAATATACAAATTTAGCTTGCTGTCAAAAATAAAATATATAATATATATTTTTGTTTTGACAGCGAGCGGTAGTGAGCCAGCATATTATATGCTGGCTCGCTACCGCTCGCCAGGAAAATATTGACACCTGAATGGGGGTAAACGTCTTAAAACAGTAGGCTAAATGGGGCCAAATGGATACAAGCCAAAGAGAGAGGGAGATCAAGAGAAAAAAAGCGAGGTGGGCTCCCTTAACAGAAATAGCAGGTAAAGTTATAGATGGTATAAATTATATAGCTGTATAACGGGCTCTCTGGGTCGTGATCACTTTGCAGAGATAAGAGAAGTCAAGTTGAGGTTGTTGAGAAGGTTTGAACGAAGCACTCAACCGGGAAGATCACCGGAGTGGAAAATATATAATACGTTTAGAATTATTCAGTATACGGTACGATCCGAATTATTCAGTATACGGTACGATCCGAATTATTCAGTATACGGTACGATCCGAATTATTCTGTATACGGTACGATCCGAATTATTCAGTATACGGTACGATCCGAATTATTCAGTATATGGTACGATCCGAATTATTCAGTATACGGTACGATCCGAATTATTCAGTATACGGTACGATCCGAATTATTCAGTATACGGTACGATCCGAATTATTCAGTATACGGTCCGATCCGAATTATTCAGTATACGGTACGATCCGAATTATTCAGTATACGGTACGATCCGAATTATTCAGTATACGGTACGATCCGAATTATTCAGTATACGGTACGATCCGAATGTTTGTCTGTAAGAAAAACGAATATAAAACATAGCTTAATAAAATTACACATAATAACATTTAAAATTACACTTGAAAACCTTGAATTTTATATATAATATATATAGAGAGAGAGAGAAAAAGAGAGAGATAGATAGATAGATATAGAGAGAGAGAGTTAAAGAGAGATAGATAGATAGATAGATATAGAGAGAGAGAGTTAGAGAGAGATAGATAGATAGATAGATATAGAGAGAGAGAGTTAGAAAGATAGATAGATAGATAGATATAGAGAGAGAGAGTTAGAGAGAGATAGATAGATAGATATATATAGAGAGAGATATAGATAGATATAGAGAGAGATAGATAGATAGATAGATATAGAGAGAGAGAGTTAGAGAGAGATAGATAGATAGATATAGAGAGAGAGAGAGTTAGAGAGAGAGAGAGATAGATAGATAGATAGATAGATATATATAGAGAGAGAGATATAGAGAGAGAGTTAGAGAGAGATAGATAGATAGATAGATATAGAGAGAGAGAGTTAGAGAGAGATAGATAGATAGATATAGAGAGAGAGTTAGAGAGAGAGAGAGAGAGAAACAACATATGTATTTATATATATATTTGGTTTGGTACTCACAGCCAGTTGATAGATGAAGCGGTGAACACATAAACAGCCAACAACAACAACAGCAGCACTATTATCCTCATCCTTAGTGGGTGGGGGGTGGTGAGGGGGGGACTAGCTGTAACATCATGGGTAGGTTGTTGTGGCGGTGGTGATGACGTACTGTGGTGGTGGTGGTGGTGGTGGCAGGGTTGGGCTTGGAGCGCGGAGTTATGGGGATTTTTTCTAGTTCGCGCATTTTCGTGTTACCGGTACTAAGTATTCGTGCTTCGTGTATAGGGAAACACTGAATTATGGAGGTGTTACTATTTCGTGCGCTTTCATTTTCGTGTCACTGTATTTGGGTAAGTATTCGTCGATAGAAACGCACGGAATTACGCGGATGTTACTAGTTCGTACGCTGTCATTTTCGTGTCATATTTTCTTAAGTATTCGTGATTCGTCTACATAAATACAGAGGAGTTACTATTTCGTGCACTATCATTTTCATCTCATTAGTGTTAAGTATTCGTAATTCGTCTTAGGGAAACACAAAATTATGGAGGTTTTACGATTTCGTGGGCTTTCATTTCCATTTCATCGTGTTTTTGCATTCGTTATTCGTCTGTAGAAAAACACAGAATTATGGAGGTGTTACTATTTCGTGGCCTTACATTTTCGTGTCACTATCTTTTTCGTGTCACTATCTTTTTCGTGTCACTATCTTTTTCGTGTCACTATCATTTTCGTGTCACTATCTTTTGTTATGTATTCGTTGATAGAAAAACACTAAATTATGGAGAAGTTAGTCTTTTGTGGGCTATTATCAGTTTCGTGTCATTGTTTTTTTCATTCGTTATTCGTCTACGGAGAAACACAGAATTATGATGTTACAAGTTCGCGCATTATAATTTTCGTTACGTTATGTCTTGTTAAGGGGAGATTTCCACCTGGAGGATTGTTTTCTGGACCCCTTTCTCCCTCATGTTTAGCCCCATTGCTTTTGAGATTTTAAGACGTTCGCCCCATTAGTTTGGCGATTTTAAGAACCCTCGCCCCATTTCTGTCAATTTTAAGACAATTCGTGCCATTTAGGTGTCGATTTTTTCCTGGCGAGCGATAGCGAGCCTGTAATTTAAGGGGCATCGGCCTTCGGCCGGGATATTTTTCTACCGAAAAATTTACAAATTTATCTTGAAAGGGGGTCTAGGAGGAGTAATTTTAAGTTTGATGGAAGTCTAGGGAATCAACTAAAAACCTCCCCTTAAGTATTCGTGATTCGTCTATGAACACATAATAATTACGATGTTGTTCGTTTGTGGGCTGTCATATTCGTTTCATTATTATTATTATTATTATTCGTGATTCGTCTAAAGAGAAACACACGATTATGGCAATGTTATTATTTCGTGCACTATCATATTTCGTGCACTATCATATTTCGTTTCATTGTTTTGTTTAGAATTAGTGACACTTCGTATAGCAGCACATAATTAAGGAGAGATTAGTCTTTCGTGCACTCTCTTTTCGTAACATTATCTCGGGGTATGTATTGGCAACACTTTAAATTATAGGACTCAATAATTGCGAAGTTGCTAATTCAACACTTTATATAATAACACTTAATTGGCTACAGTAGGTACTAAATCGTGAGTAAATATTTCGTTTCTTTTTTCCTTAACATTCGTGACACTTTGGATAGGAGACCATTATTAGGGCACTGACTAATTCGTGAGAGGCTCTTTTCGTGTATTATTTCATCTTTTGCATTCGTAACACTTTGGATAGTAGAACAAAGCCACGAACAAGCTACTATTTCGTGGACTACTCTTTTCGTTTCACTGTTACGCTTATCATTCGTGACACTGACTATTAATGGATAAGAAGGTATTTCGTGTACTACTATTTTCGTTCTATTTTATTCTGCTTAGCATTCGTGACACTGGCGAAGAAGTAACTATTTCGTGCGCTATCTTTTCGTGTCTTTGGGGTTTGTTTTCGTGACACTGAGGAGCAATAGTCTTTGATAGTAGAACGGAATCACGGAAAAGTCGCCAGTTCTATTTCTGGGATGACTATTTTCGCTTCAGACTATTCGTAGCACTTTGGATAGTAGCACAGAATCACGAAGGAGTTACTATTTCGTGTGAGTTCATATTTTCGTGTGTTAGTGTATATATTTAGTAATCGTGATATGTTGGAAACTGCTACAGAATCACGAAGTTTTACTATTTCGTGCGAGTTAATGTTTTCGTGCGTTCGTATTTATATTTAGTAACCGTGACATATTGGAAAGTACCACTGAATCACGAAGGAGTTACTATTTCGTGCGAGTTAATGTTTTCGTGCGTTCGTATTTATATTTAGTAGCCGTGACATATTGGAAAGTACCACTGAATCACGAAGGAGTTACTATTTCACGAACTCTTATTTGCCTTTCGTACTATTCGTAACAATATTAGATAGTCGCAACAAAAATCGCGGAGAAGTTACTATTTCGCGTGAGTATAAATGTTCGTGTGTTCGTCTTAATATTTAAGGGGAGGTCTCCACTTGAGGGATTGTTTTCTTGACCCCTTTCTCCCTCATGTTTAGCTCCATTGCTTTTGATATTATAAAACGATTGCCCCATTAATTTAGCGATTTTAAGAACTTTCACCCCATATTCAGACCTTTCGTGTAATTCAGGTGTCTATTTTATCCTGGCGAGCGATAGCGAGCCTGGAATTTAAGAGGAATCGGCCTTCGGCCGGGACATTTTTCTACCGAAAAATGTACAAATTTATCTTGAAAGGGGGTCTAGGGGGAGTAATTTTAAGTTTGATGGAGGTCTAGGGAATCAACTAAAAACCTCCCCTTAATTATAGTACCGGTAAGTCACTATTTCACGGGCATTTCTTCATTTTCAGCTTAGTATCAGTGTCTATTTTCCTTGATATTGTATTTTTCATATTGTATTTGTATCTAAGGGGGGGGGGGGAGGGGGTTAGTTATTAGTTGATTAATTTATTTATTTATCAATTATTTTAGTTTCCTCCCTAGACCTCCATCAAGCTAAAAAAAAAAAAAAAAAAAAAAAAAAACACACACACACACACACGCACACACACACTCTCACACACACACGCCACAAGACCCTCCTTCAAGATAAATTTGTACATTTTTCGATAGAAAAATTTCCCTTAAATTACAGGCTCGCTATCGCTCGCCTGGAAAAAATCGACACCTAAATGGCACGAAAAGTATTAATATTGACAAAGAAATGGGGCGAAAAGTCTTTAAATCGCCAAACTAATGAGCCGAGCGTCTTATAATCTGAAAACCAATGGGGCTAAACACGAGGGAGAAAGGGGCACCAAAAAAACGACGGCCCATCTACCCTTAAATTTAGTGCAGATGCACGGAGAAAGTTCTAGTTCGCGAAGATATCATTTTCGTGTCATTGCCTCGGGTTTTGCCATTCACAACGCCAATGGGTCCTTTTGAGCTGCCTACATATTGTCTTCTTCAAGTTCCTAGCACCAAGAAATAAAAAAATATATTGTATTTTGTGTTAGGAAAAACAGCCTGTCTCCCCTTAACCCCTTCTGTACCGGTGACGTCTTTATAACCTTATTCTGGCTACTATTAGACGATTTTATTAAGTTTAAAAAGGGTTTTCAGCGTTGAACAGGCTTGGTACTATCTCACTTAACCCTTTTTCACTCCCACAGATCCTTCTTAAGCTGCACAAAGTCCTCTCCATATAACTAGCATAAACAGCACAATGTCCTCTCCATATAACTAGCATAAAAGAATAATGACGTCGCCGGTACAGAAGGGGTTAGATCATGGACGCAACTTACACAATTAAAAGCCACAACATATTACTTACCCCCCCCCCCCCTGCCCCCCCCCCCCCTACCGTCCCCCCCCCCCCCTCACTTAACCCCCCCCCCCCCCCCCCCCCCCCCCCCCCCCCCCCCCCCCCAACATATTACTTAACACCCCCTGCCCCCCCCCCCCCAATATTACTTAACACACCCCTGCCCCCCCCCCCCCCAACATATTACTTAACCCCCCCCTGCCCCCCCCAACATATTACTTAACCCCCCCTGCCCCCCCCCAACATATTACTTAACCCCCCCTGCCCCCCCCCCCAACATATACTTAACCCCCCCTGCCCCCCCCCCCAACATATTACTTAACCCCCCTGCCCCCCCCCCCCCAACATATTACTTAACCCCCCCCTGCCCCCCCCCCCAACATATTACTTAACCCCCCCCTGCCCCCCCCCCCAACATATTACTTAACACCCCCCTGCCCCCCCCCCCCAACATATTACTTAACCCCCCCCTGCCCCCCCCCCAACATATTACTTAACACCCCCCCCTGCCCCCCCCCAACATATTACTTAACCCCCCCCTGCCCCCCCCCAACATATTACTTAACCCCCCCCCGCCCCCCCCCCCCAACATATTACTTAACACCCCCCCTGCCCCCCCCCCCCAACATATTACTTAACCCCCCCTGCCCCCCCCCCCCGCGCTCCCCCCCCCCAACATATTACTTAACACCCCCCCTGCCCCCCCCCAACATATTACTTAACCCCCCCTGCCCCCCCCCCCCAACATATTACTTAACACCCCCCTGCCCCCCCCCCCCCAACATATTACTTAACCCCCCCTGCCCCCCCCCCGCCCCCCCCCCAACATATTACTTAACCCCCCTGCCCCCCCCCCCCCCGAACCCGTTAACTCCGACATATGACGCAATTTTGAGCCTATTAGGGATACTTTAAAGCCTTTGTTACCATCAGGGTATTTAGAAACCTTTAGTTTAGTTACTTCAACCTCTGCAGTTGTCTTTGAGTTAGCTGTGTTGAGCCTATTGGGGATACTTTAAAGCCTTTGTTACCATCAGGGTATTTAGAAACCTTTAGTTTAGTTACTTCAACCTCTGCAGTTGTCTTTGAGTTAGCTGTGTTGAGCCTATTGGGGATACTTTAAAGCCTTTGTTACCATCAGGGGTATTTAGAAACCTTTAGTTTAGTTACTTCAACCTCTGCAGTTGTCTTTGAGTTAGCTGTGTTGAGCCTATTGGGGATACTTTAAAGCCTTTGTTACCATCAGGGGTATTTAGAAACCTTTAGTTTAGTTACTTCAACCTCTGCAGTTGTCTTTGAGTTAGCTGTGTTGAGCCTATTGGGGATACTTTAAAGCCTTTGTTACCATCAGGGGTATTTAGAAACCTTTAGTTTAGTTACTTCAACCTCTGCAGTTGTCTTTGAGTTAGCTGTGGGCAGAAAGCTAATTTTGGAGAGGTAATTATAAGAGTGAGAGAACTCTATTTCTTATTGCTAATCTGGCAACCTCTGCATCATAAATGCGTGAAAGGGTTAAGACCTTTCGTGCCACTTAGGTGTCAATGTTTTCCCGGCGAACGATAGCAAGCCTGTAATTTAACCGTCCTGGTGGTGTAATGGTTAAGGTGGCAAAAATATGTGTGTGATAACCCGGGTTCGAATCCCGGTGGATCATATATACTTTAATTAATTTCATTGGGGGTGTGGTGGTGAGATTAATAAAAATAATATTAGGAGGAACCGGGCGACGTACAAATTGATCTGGAAGGGGGGGTCTTGGGGAAGGTTTTATAAGCTTGATAAAGGTTTGCACCCTAACCCCCCCACCCCCACGCTCCCTTAAGGTGGGAGGGGCATATTTATTTGCTCATATATATATCTTTTTATAAAATTTGTCCTCCCTAGACATCTATCAAGCTTAAAAAAACACCAACCAAGACACTCCTTCAAGATTAATTTGTACATTTTTCGATAGAATAATGTCCGGCCGAAGGCCGGTTCCTCTTAAATTACAGGCTCGCTATTGCTAGCCAGGAAAAAATCGACACTTAAGTGACACGACGTGTTAATATTGACAAAGAAATGGGGCGAACGATCTTAAAATCGCCAAACTAATGGGCCGAAAGTCTTATAATCTGAAAACTAAATATACAGCCCATGTGTTTTAGCCCTTTTTGAGTTACAGAGGATAGAGGCCATGATTTATCGCCTACTTACAGTGAATAGACTATAGTAGACGAACGGAAACAGATGGTATTTCAAGGGGGAAGGGCATATTTTTTGGTCGATTATTTCATGTATCTATTATGTTTTTTTTTCAGTTTCCTCCCTAGACCTCCATCAAACTTTAAAAAACACCCATTAGATCCCCCTTCTAGACTAATTTGTACATTTTTCGGTAGAAACATATCCCGACCGAAGGGCGGTTCTTCCAAAATTACAGGCTCACAGGGAAATGGGGCGAAGGGTCTTAAAATAGCCAAACTAATGGGCAGATTGTCTTAAAATCTGAAAACTAGTGGGGCTAAAGATGAGGAAGAAGGGGTCCAGAAAAAAACCCATACTTCCCCTTCATGATATCTGTAACAGCCTATAAGTGATTGGTCTAACTAATAACACACATAACAAAGCCACTCCAACATCTTCCTCTCTCTCCAACACCCCTTATACAGACTAATAACACACATAACAAAGCCACTCCAACAGCTTCCTCTCTCTCTCCAACACCCCTTATACATACTAATAACACACATAACAAAGCCACTCCAACATCTTCCTCTCTCTCTCCAACACCCCTTATACATACTAATAACACACATAACAAAGCCACTACAACAGCTTCCTCTCTCTCTCCAACACCCCTTATACATACTAATAACACACATAACAAAGCCACTCCAACAGCTTCCTCCCTCTATCTCCAAGACCCCTTATACATACTAATAACACACATAACAAAGCAGTGTACTGTCTGATGCCGTAATGGGATTCCAAATGTAAGACATGGTAAAAGCCGACTTGAGAGTTACGTTCTATAAGGAAGTTGGAACCGTAGACAACGATATCTAACATCATTTACAGCTAAAATACGGTCGTAGTACATTTACAAATACATAAAACCCAATTCAACATAGAATATATCCATCTGAAACATACATTATTATTGCATTTCTGTTTAATATCGGTGTTCACGGCTCCAACTTCCCTATAGCCTGAAACTAGCAAGTGGTCAATTCTCCCTACCCATATACTGTGGTATCAGGACATCTCAACACCATGCCATCTCATCACACAAACAAGACGAGTCACCTCAACACCATGCCATCTCATCACACAAACAAGACGAGTCACCTCAACACCATGCCATCTCATCACACAAACAAGACGAGTCACCTCAACACCATGCCATCTCACCACACAAACAAGACGAGTCACCTCAACACCATGCCATCTCACCACACAAACAAGACGAGTCACCTCAACACCATGCCATCTCATGACCAGACCTTTTCTTCACCAGTCGGTTTCATCACCATACCAGCTCAATACCAAGCCAATTCAATACCAAGGCATCTCAATACCACACGTTGCCACATCTACTGTCCTGTACAGCGATCACGGGTACCCTCTCCCCCCCCCCTCTCTCTCTCTCTCTCTCTCTCTCTCTCTCTCTCTCTCTCTCTCTCTCTCTCTCTCTCTCTCTCTCTCTCTCTCTCTCTCTCTCTCTCTCTCTCTCTCTCATCTATGCAGTAAAGATAGGGATAAAAATTGCTCTCTACCCACTACAGGTAAAAGTTTTCGTTTATTTTGACACACACATCAGGCCTACACGTATTATATACACTATGAATTATATATATATATATATATATATATATATATATATATATATATATATATATATATATATATATAATATATAATATATATTTATATATATATTTATATATATATTGCAGTACCGGTAATGTGTGTTTTATATTTCAAATATATTTAGACGGCTTTGTACTGCTTAGGAAGGGTCATGTTAGCTAAGGTTCATTGAGATGGTTTGTAGCACTATAACTGATAGACGTCCTTCCTAATTTGAATAAGATCGCATAATAGTTAGTAAAATAAAATAATGCGACCGAACTATTACATCCGGTACCGTATATTACATCATTTAAGATATGATAGGGGTTTACGGTCTATTCACCCACAAGTCTTTTCGCCCACGTATCTTTTTGCCCACACTAGGAATTTGTTAGTCCAAACATTGAAGTTCGTTAGCCCACACCTTGAAGTCTTTTCGCCCACACTTTGAAGTTTGTTAGCCTCCCACACTCGAAACTGGCTTCTAAAGGATGCAAAATGTTTGTATTATGTTGACGACAAAATGTTGTCCATTCATAATAAAATAATGCTATGAATAATTTGTGTTATCTCATTTCCGGACTTAAAAACTTAGTTTAAATATCTTCAGATTAATTGGGTAACTTTTCATCATATTCATATTACTAACTCTGTGTAATGTTGAGGCTAAGCATTTTGTTTTAATCAACATTGTCTGACCCATTCAGTATATATAAGACTTCCATATGAGAGAGAGAGAGAGAGAGAGAGAGAGAGAGAGAGAGAGAGAGAGAGAGAGAGAGAGAGAGAGAGAATATAGGCCTATATAGCTCATTCAAGGAGCATATCATAAACAAATATATAACAATACTAGTGAAGCATTGTACAACTAGGAATGTCCTGTGTGTTAGTGTGTGAGGAGACTAATGACGTGACCGATTAGAAGGATTAGAGTAGGAGGAGAAGGTATAATAATTATATAGGATTAACTCGGTCACCTTTCCCCGGCCACTTTTCTGGGCAACTATATTCTGGAATATCTAATGTTAATTTTGGAAGCTTCTAAATATATGTTATTATTATAATGTAGATCATGGTCATTATATCCTTCAAACTCAGTATAGTTGTCAATTATATACATAATAGCGTCTCATAGTGCTGCCACAAACATAACTGTCGATCGAAAATTTCCAGAAATTGTCTGTACCTGTGCACTGATTCCTGTATACATTTTATGTCAAATACTCTAACCTCAAAAGTCCTACATAATTATTATCAATCGTAATTTATTGAAATACTATCAAGAACATTGCTTATTCTCTTTTTTGGATTTGAATGCTCAGTAATCTTTCAATGTATGTGTTGACCAGTTGACAAGCAAAGTTTGTGAAATTTTTCACTCTTCTATCAGTATTACAACAATCAGTGTTCTTCAAAGCACTCTCAGTGCATACCCCCTCTCCTGCGGCGAGTGTGAGGCACCCGCCGTTCAACACAGTCCCACTTCTATTCTGTCCAGCTCTCCAACCCAAGAATTAGCAAATTTTCTCAGCCTTTCTTCTGCTCAACAAACTCTCTCCCTTAATTAATCTTTCCTTAATACTATGACTTAAACTGCTTTAAATTCCGTGTGTCCAGGCATTATGACCCCAACGACCATTGAATTTGGCTCTGTCACTCTTTTGCTTTGGGGGAGACACTTGTTACAGTCAGCCTTCCATACACACATAAGACAAAATACTTATTGAAACGTTTTGCTGTCTTTCAAGTTGTATTGATCTGTAGTATGAAAGAAAAACAATTGTGATAGGTTGTCCTGTCATATAATTATTTCATATGAATTGTATATAATTAATTTCGTGTTTCTAATATCGGTATATGTATTGCAGATGTATACTTTCCAACCCATTTTGTTGTTATTTACAGTCAAGTTCAAATCGCTTAATAGTCAGATAAGTTTGAAGGTCGAGTTAGATGCACTGTATAAGAATGTGTACAGTCGCGCTAATAAGTCATGTCCCAGCTGTCATTACGTTTGGCTTGCTCTGTGCTGTATTAATGTCTGTCAGATGTTGAATAGGGTGGATAAGTGTAGGAACATGTTTGTATATTTCACTCGATATGAAGAAATGAAACTTAGATATTGCTGATACCAATTATTGATCAAAACATACTTGGTGCCGAGACATCACTTATTAGCGCGACTGTACATTACAGTTGTAACTTGTAAGGAAACAAGGCAATCTAGTAAATGTCTTTGATTATGAACAGGCTCTTAAAGTAGTTTATTGTAGTTAATAACAATACACAAATGGGAGGTTAAGAGTTTAACGTGGACATACCGGTATGTAATACATTGAAATCCGATAGTCAACATTATATGACGTGCATGTTGTTGTTGTTGTTGTTGTTGTTGTTGTTGTTGTTGTTTTGTTTTTTGTTTTTTGTGTGTTTTTTGTTTTTTGCTAGCATCACATACATCGATCTGGGTGTCCATTATCTCTCGATACCTTTACCTGGCCTAATCGACGAGTCGAGTAATTTAGCCAAGTGAGATGAGTTCTAATATCTACTTAGTTCTACTGATGACTGAATTATACAGTATATGATTGATTGTAATTCCCCTGAAACAGTCCAAAGAAGAATAAACAAAATTATATAGGTATACTTGTCATGAAGGAGCTTATAAAGGGTTTTGCTTGCATTCAGCAAAATAAGTCAATTTGGAGGGGAATGATAACATACTTAAGGAAATAACTGACACATGGTTACTATATGCTATATAACAAATGACTATATGCAAATGACTCAAAAAATAATCCTAAAGCTTTTGACCAACTACCGGGTATATAAATCCAAGGTTAGAGATGTAATTCGTCCCCTTAAAACTTCGATAGGAGAAATTACAGAAAATTACTTAAAAATTTGCAG
This sequence comes from Paralithodes platypus, assembly GCA_032716605.1. Lineage (NCBI taxonomy): Eukaryota > Metazoa > Arthropoda > Malacostraca > Decapoda > Lithodidae > Paralithodes > Paralithodes platypus. The sequence continues at coordinate 2,474,374 of CM064572.1, read as the reverse complement.
TACATTAAATAATCAATTTCTTTCAGTTTTCACTAATGCAAATTTGGCACAGTTTCCACAAGTTCGTAAGGTATATAGCGATAGTATAGAAAATAGGTTAAGTACGGTTACTATAGGCTAAGTAGAAATGATGTTCTTAAGGAAATTGACAGACTGAAACCTCAGACATCGCCTGGTCCGGATGAGGTATATGCTAGAGTATTAACAGAATGCAGAGATGAGTTAAGTTACCCATTAACATTTCTATTTAACAAGTCATTAGAAACCGGTTTAGTTCCAGAAGCTTGGAAGATTGCAAATGTAGTTCCGATCTTCAAAAAAGGTGATAAATCAATAGCATCCAATTACCGTCCCATTAGTCTCACATAATAATCTATCTATCTATCTATCTATCTACAGTATATGCTCAGGCCCAATCCACACTTTTCCTATTTTTATTTTCTATTTTCTATTTAATTCTATTTTATTAAAAAAAAAAAATCTTGGGGGTTGGCCGCCTCAAGACAGAGCAAGAACAGGGAAAACACAAAACACAACATAAAACAACGAACAAACACAGACAAAACACAAATTCACACACAATAATAACAAGAGTAAACGGAAAGGTAATCTGGACAATAGATCTAAGCTTGATATTTCCATAAGTGTCTTCTTCAAGGGGAGATTTGATGTATTTATTATTATTGTGTGTGTTATTGTTTCCGGTACACAAATGGGCCGGCCGCCCACCTAAATTGAAGGCTGGCTATCGCTCGGCAGGACCAAATCAATATATAAATGTCACTAAAGGTCTTAAAATCGTCAACAAAATTTGGGCGAATGTCTTAAAATCTCAAATGGGACTAATTATGAGGGAGAAGAGGGTCCGGAACACTCCCCCCCCCCTCCCTTTCATCTTAACCGCTTCAGTACGATGACGTAGTTTCAATCATAGTCTGGTTACCATTGGACGATTTTCTTTAGCTTATAATCTACCTCTTGGACTACAAGGGGTAAATGCAAACTTAATAAACCCTCTGAGTAGCACAGGTCCTTCGTAAACTGCATAACACGTCTAAAAAACGAATAGACAACATGGGCATCATCGTGCTAAAGGGGTTAATCTTACAGTATAAGAGTATGTATGTTTTTACCAATTATCTTAGTTTACCCATCAACGTACAAGTGTATTTCGTTTTCTCTTACGTTTCCCGACCCATTTTCCCAACCACCACTGCGTTTCGTTATCAATCGGTCAAGCTTTGGTCATATCGGTCATCATGCGGAGTATTTCAAGCTCGTAAATGAAGGATTGTGGAAAGTGGCTAGTGTAGATGGAAACGAAAGCGCGCATCTGGCTAGGATGCAGGTGCCGAGTTATATATTTCTATCTATCTATCTATTGCCTGACGCCGTGATCCCCGAAGGGGTGGCCACGAACGAACCGCCCCCATGCACCTCTGTCCCCAGTCAGTCGACGCCCCTCCCCCCAACCAGCACCGCCTTCGTTCATGTAGTTCCTCACTCCATCCTTCCACCTCATATTCGGTCTACCTCTCCCCCTCTGTCCCTCCACCTCGCTCTCGTACACCCTCTTAGTCATTCTCTCGCTTTCCATACGTTCCATATGGCCGAACCATCTCAAGTTGTTCCTTTTCACACTTTCCAGCACATCTACCTCCACACCACACCTCCTTCTTACTTCCTCATTAGTCTGTCTATCCCTCCATGTAACTCTGCACGCACTCCTTAAGTAATTCATTTCCACTGCTCTCACTCTTGGTCTGAGTCTCTCAACCAACGTCCATGCTTCGCTTCCGTAAGTCAGTGTCGGAATTACCACACTGTCATGCAAGGACTTCTTCACTTCCATACTGACCACCCTATTTCTTGTTACTACTGCTTTTAGCGTTCCTACAACCCTCTTCCCCTGTTGTACCTCTCCCGCACCTCTTCATCCATAGTCCCATCTTTACTCAACACACTGCCCAGATACTTAAAAGAGTTGACGATCTCCATAGCCTGACCGTTCAGCTTCACCTCACACTCTGTGACTTCACCCCTTTCGAAGACCATAACCTTGCTCTTCCCCGTATTTACCTTCAAATTCCGTTTTTCGCACACTGTTCCAAACTCATTTACCAGACCCTGCAACTCCCATTCATTATCACTCATCAGAACTGTATCATCCGCAAACAGCAGTATAGGTAGCTTCCACTCAATTCCCTCCCTTTTCAGCGATACACCAACATCCACTGCTCTTGATAGTATTTCTTTCATAACTCCATCCATATACAGTAAACAACCACGGGGACATCACACACCCCTGTTTCAAACCAACATTCAGGTCAAAGAACTCGCTCTGCTCACTCTCCACACGTACTGCCGCCTTTGCACCCTCATACATGCTCTTCACTGCTTTCAGCAACTTGCCCTCTACTCCGTATATTCTAAGTACTTTCCACAAACCTTCTCTATCCACTCTGTCATAGGTCTTCTCCAAGTCCATAAAGGCAACATACACCTTTTGTTTCTTCTCCAGATACTTCTCCACAACACAATTCAGGGTAAAAATCTGATCTACACATCCTCTTCCCTTCCTAAAACCTCCCTGCTCGTCGCCTATCCATTTCTCCGTTCTCACTCTCACTCTCTCAATCACTACCCTACTGTATACCTTCCCTACTACGCTTAGAAGACATATTCCTCGGTGGGTTACCACACACTCCTCTTTCCCCTTTGCCCTTATATAGGGGGACTATTATGCCAGTCTTCCAGTCATCGGGTGCACTCCCCTTCTCCCATGCTAGTTTGCACATTTTCCATACCCATTCTATCACTATCTCACCACCATACCTCAACATTTCCCCACACACTCCATCTGTTCCTGGTGCTTTCCCCAACTTCACTCTTTTCATGGCTTCCCACACTTCTGACCTCCTGATCCCCACCTCCTCCTCCACTACTTCTCTTCTTCTCCCTCCCATACCATATCCAGCTATGTTTGCTGGCTCTTCATTCCTTTCATTTAGCAACTCACTGAAGTACTCCCTCCATCTTTCGACTCTCTCTTGCTTCTCGGCTAGCATTCTCCCATTCTTATCTTTCACACCCTTACTGTTTCCCTTGCTACCTGTTATATATTTAAGTCTTATTATTCCGCAACACATTTAATACAACAAATATACAAAGAAGGAACATTTACATTTGGTGAAAGGTTCCTATGTTTGTGTAATAGGTCCTTTACTGGTTAAAGAGCTCTATCCCATGGCCTTTAATGTACGCCTTTAAAGGATGAGAGAGTAACATAAGCTTGGTTGTTGTTGTGTGCATGCCCAGGTGATACAGGGGTGCCAACATTCTCGTAATTCACTCCTATAATACCTAGTGCATTATTTGTATATATACGATATCACAGACACGTTTAAGGTGCAAAATATATATCATATTAGTGTACTCTTCTGTAATATTGTTGTTTAATTAGATCATTTACAGCCCTGGTACGGAGTTAGTCATTAGATGGTATATAGTACTGTAATGTTGGCATCCCTCACTCTCTCTCCTCTCCCACCACCTTCACAGTTCACACAGCTCACTCGGCCACCCACACCGTCCACCTTCGCCGGCCTCTGCATGGATACTGTATTGTTCTCGTGTTTTCTCACGGTTTTGTGCGGATAATGTGTTATTATTGTGTGTTACTCGCGGTATTGTGTGCGTGCTTGCTTAATTATGAAGACTGGGAAGGATTGGAGATGTCCGAAATCGTTAGAAGAGTGTTAATGGAGTCGTGATATCTACATCGAGGGAGACTACGTGACAATGGACTCAACCCTACTTTGCTTTCCGTATACCTCTAGGTAAGTTCGTGAAGGCATTGTTATGTGTGATTTATTTGTGGCCGTATGAATAATTGTTAATGGTTTATTATGTCATCGTGGGCGTCATTTCGATCTTCTTGGTTTTGAAGTGTAGAGTTTTAACATTATCTTGCCGCTCCTCCCCTCCCTCCCACTTTCCCTCCATTACTCCCTCTTCCTGGCTCCCCCCCTCCCTTCCTTTCCCTCCTCTCCCCTTCCCTACTCCCCCTCCTGTCCTCCCTTCTATCTCACCTCCCTCCCCCTCCCTCTTCCTTTCTCTACTCCGCTCCCTCCCATTCCGCCCACTCTGCTTCTCCTCCCCCCTTACTGCCTCTCCTTCCCCCTTCCTCCCCTTCCCCTTCCTTCCTTCCTTCCTTCCTTCCTTCCTTCCTTCCTTCCTTCCTTCCTTCCTCCCTCCCCTTCCCCTTCCTTCCTTCCTCCCCTTCCTTCCTTCCTTCCTTCCTTTCCTCCCCCCTTCCTTCCTTCCTTCCTCTCTCTCCTTCCCCCTTCCTTCCTTCCTCTCCTCCCTCCCTTCCTTCCTTCCTTCCTTCCTTCCTTCCTCCTTCCTCTCTATCCCCCTTCCTTACTTCCTCTCTTTCGCCCTTACTTCCTTCCTCTCCTCCCTTCCTTTTCCCCCTTCCTCTCTTTCCCCCTTCCTTACTTCCTCTCTTTCCCCCTTACTTCCTTCCTCTCCTCCCTCCCTTCCTTCCTTCCTTCCTTCCTCTCCTTCCCCCTTCCTCTCTTCCCCCTTCATTCCTTCCTTCCTCTCCTTCCCCCTTCCTCTCCTTCCCCTTCCTTCCTTCCTTTCCTTCCTTCCTTCCTCTCCTTCCCCCTTCCTTCCTTCCTTTCCTTCCTTCCTTCCTTTCCTTCCTTCCCCCTTCCTCTCCTTCCCCCTTCTTTCCTTCCTCTCCTTCCCCCTTCCTTCCTTCCTCTCCTTCCCCCTTCCTTCCTTCCTCTCCTCCCTCCCTTCCTTCCTTCCTCTCCTCCCTCCCTTCCTTCCTTCCTTCCTTCCCCCTTCCTTCCTTCCTTCCCCCTTCCTTCCTTCCTCTCCTCCCTCCCTTTCTTCCTTCCTCTCCTCCCTCCCTTTCTTCCTTCCTCTCCTTCCTTCCTTCCTCTCTTTCCCCCTTCCTTCCTTCCTCTCCTCCCTCCCAACATCTTACCTCTCCTCCCCTTCTCACTTCTACACCTCCTTCCTAACCTACACTGTAGCTGTTCCCCTCACCTCCCTCCCTCCCTCCCCTCCCAACATCTTACCTCTCCTCCCCTTCTCACTTCTACACCTCCTTCCTAACCTACACTGTAGCTGTTCCCCTCACCTCCCTTCCCTTTTATTTGTTTTTCATACTGTAGTATGGAAAACAACAAAAATCGTGATAAGTTGTCCTGTCATATAATTATTTCATATGATTTGTTGTATATCATTAATTTCGTGTTTCTAATATCGGTATATGTATTGCAGATGTATACTTTCCAACCCATGTTGTTGTTATTTTATACAACTTGGAAGACAGCAAAACGTTTCAGTATAACTAAATAAGTTGGTCACCAATTATTTTGCAATATTTGAACACACATATGGATTTTATATGCTCTAAACATAATATGAAAATGTGTTTTAAGCCTCGGCAAAACCTAATAAAAATATATGGTACTAAAATGGAATTTTGTCGAAACATGGTTGTCAATACCTTCCTATAGACGGCACCGATTCGTACACACGCTATTTTCACCTGTCTCCCGAGGTCTGTCTACCAGCTTTTTAGTCCACTCCACCTGCCCATCTCTGTCGATAGGTTGAGTTGTTTGGTTAGGTTAATATACTAGGTCTCAGTAACAAGATTCGTAGTTGCGGTAGTATTTACGGTATCTGGACACTTCGAGCGAATTCATATTCGAGCGGAGGCGCATTTAGGTTAAGTTAAGTTAGGTTAAGTTAAGTTAGGTTAGGTTAAGTTAGGTTAGGTTAAGTTAGGTTAAGTTAGGTTAGGTTAAGTTAAGTTAGGTTAGGTTAGGTTAAGTTAGGTTAGGTTAGGTTAATTAGATTAGATTGAAGTTCCTCGCATTCGTATTTACAGATACGGCCGACTACCGGTAGGCTACTAAATGGGCGCCGGCCCAACCGCCATGTTGTATCCCACGTAGGCCTACTAGGTACTACGGACACATTGTAGGTGTGGATTAGGCTTGTATCCAATGTACTAGGTCTATGTTACTGGATATTTATGATTTAAATAAGTGCTACGTTTTCGATAAATCTGGTTATATGGCTTTGCAATTCGGGAAATCATGAGCCGATTTCCGACATGTAGTTAGTCTTTTTCGATTCTCAAAATACGATCAAAGTTTTGCCCAAAATTGGCTCGGGTTTTCCAAAATTATGCTTTTTGGGGTTTGCAATTTAGGGAAACATGAGCCAAAATTCTAAATTAGGTTACTGTAACTTGTTTACTCTTAAAATTCGCAAAATCCGAGCCAAGTTTTGCCAAAACTTTGCTCGGGTTTTCCAAAATTCGGGTTTTATGCCTTTGCAATTTCGGGAAACCTGAGCCAAATTTCTAAATGAGGTTACTGTCATTTTGTTGTCTACAAACTCTCAAAATCCGAGCCAGCTTTGGCCAAAACTTGGCTCGGGTTTTCGAAATATTGGGTTTTAGGCCTTAGAAATACCTTAAAACCCGAGCCAAGTTTTGCTAAAATACGTTTTAATCGCCGTTTTACGCATTTAACCCCTCATTTTCCCTGTACTTCATAGCCCTCCCCACTATCGGGCGGCGTGTCATAAGATCGTTGTATAATGGGGAACACGGTTTCGCCGAGGGTTGCAATTATTTCCAAACACTATATATTGATGAAAACTAACAGGGAAAAATAAAAAAATCCATGGGAAAATTGGTGACCATCTTATTTAGTTTTTCCAACGTTTCAATAAATATGTTGTCTTATGTGTGTATGGAGGAGACAAACGACAGGCTGCCTGTAACGAGTGTCTCCCCAAAGCCAAAAAGAGTGACAGAGCCAAATTCAATTTAATATATTCCACTATAAATATTAAGGAGAGTTGTTTTCAGTTTACACAGTTATTGGCCTAGCTTTATCTCGAGTCTTGAGAGGGATGGGGTAATAATCATAGGCGGGTTGATTGCTGTTGGAATTTTATAACGTCCACTATTAATATTAACCCTTTCAGTACCGGTGACGTCCTTTTAACTTTATTCTGGCTAATATTTGACGATTGTATTCAGTTTAAAAAGAGCCTCCAGCAATTAGCAGGCTTCGTACTATCACACTTAACCCATTTTACCACCACAGATCCTTCTTAAACTTCACAGAATCGTTTAAATATAGCCAGAATAAAATTGATAAGACGTCGCTGGTACAGAACGGGTTAAAGAATATTCCTAAGTGTATAAGTTATTCGTCCAGCTTTATCTTGAGTGTTGAACGTGATGGGGTAATATTCTTTGGCGGGTTGATAGGTATTGTAATTTAATATCTTCCACTATCTTAATATTAAGGGGATTTTTTTTCAGTTTATAAATTATTCGTGTAGCTTTATCTCGAATGTTGAAAATGATGTGGTCAAAGTAGTGGGCGGGGTGAGAGATGTGGCAATTTATGATCTTCCACTTTCAATATTAAGGGGATAGTCTTTATTTATTTGTTCATATATTTAAGGGGAGATTTCCACCTGGAGGATTTTTTTCTGAACCTCTTTCTCCCTCATGTTTAGCCCCATTGCTTGTGAGATTTAAAGACGCTTGCCCCATTAGTTTGGCGATTTTAAGAACCCTCGCCCCATTTCTGTCAATTTTAAGACTATTCGTGCCATTTAGGTGTCGATTTTTCCTGGCGAGCGATAGCGAGCCTGTAGTTTAAGGGGAACCGGCCTTCGGCCGGGAAATTTTTCTACCGAAAAATTTACAAATTTATCTTGAAAGGGGGTCATGGGGGAGTAATTTTAAGCTTGATGGAAGTCTAGGGAATCAACTAAAAACCTCCCCTTAAGCGATTGGTCTCGCCACATGTTGGGTGCTGGCGGTGGAGGGGTTCATTTGTGTGTTTATATATATGTGTATATATAATTGGTTTATATAATTGTATACGGTACCTGTATGTTTATCTGTCTATTATTATTATTGTGTTAGCTCTCTCTCTCTCTCTCTCTCTCTCTCTCTTTCTATCTATCTATTTATCTATATCTATCTATCTATTTATCTATATCTATCTATCTATCTATCTATCTATTTATCTATATCTATCTATCTATCTATCTATTTATCTATCTATCTATCTTATCTATCTATTTATCTATATCTATCTATCTATCTATCTATTTATCTATATCTATCTATCTATCTATCTATTTATTTATCTATATCTATCTATATATCTATATATTTATCTATATCTATCTATCTATCTATTTATCTATATCTATCTATCTATAACACACTCCCAAGACCCCGCTTCCAGATAATTTAGTACTTATCGGTTAAAAAAACAAAATACGCCACGAAAAAATCGACATCTAAATAGCACGAAAGGTCTACATATTGACGAATAAATGGGGCGAAAGGTCTTAAAATCGACTAACTAATGGGGCAAACATCTTAACATCTGAAAACTAATGGGGCTATACATGAGGGAGAAGGGGGTCCAGAAAACCGGCCCATGTCCCCTTAAGCGATTCGTCTCGCCAAATGTTGGATGCTTGAGGGGGTTAAAGTGGAGGGGTGGATTTATTGGTTTATTTATATACTGTGTATTATTATTATTATTATTATTGTTATTATTATTATTATTATTATTATTTTTATTATTATTATTATTATTATTTTAGGTTTGTGGAAAGTACTTAGAATATACGGAGTAGAGGGCAAGTTGCTGAAAGCAGTGAAGAGCATGTATGAGGGTGCAAAGGCGGCAGTACGTGTGGAGAGTGAGCAGAGCGAGTTCTTTGACCTGAATGTTGGTTTGAAACAGGGGTGTGTGATGTCCCCGTGGTTGTTTACTGTATATATGGATGGAGTTATGAAAGAAATACTATCAAGAGCAGTGGATGTTGGTGTATCGCTGAAAAGGGAGGGAATTGAGTGGAAGCTACCTATACTGCTGTTTGCGGATGATACAGTTCTGATGAGTGATAATGAATGGGAGTTGCAGGGTCTGGTAAATGAGTTTGGAACAATGTACGAAAAACGGAATTTGAAGGTAAATACGGGGAACAGCAAGGTTATGGTCTTCGAAAGGGGTGAAGTCACAGAGTGTGAGGTGAAGCTGAACGGTCAGGCTATGGAGATCGTCAACTCTTTTAAGTATCTGGGCAGTGTGTTGAGTAAAGATGGGACTATGGATGAAGAGGTGCGGGAGAGGGTACAACAGGGGAAGAGGGTTGTAGGAACGCTAAAAGCAGTAACAAGAAATAGGGTGGTCAGTATGGAAGTGAAGAAGTCCTTGCATGACAGTGTGGTAATCCCGACACTGACTTACGGAAGCGAAGCATGGACGTTGGTTGAGAGACTCAGACCAAGAGTGAGAGCAGTGGAAATGAATTACTTAAGGAGTGCGTGCGGAGTTACATGGAGGGATAGACAGACTAATGAGGAAGTAAGAAGGAGGTGTGGTGTGGAGGTAGATGTGCTGGAAAGTGTGAAAAGGAACAACTTGAGATGGTTCGGCCGTATGGAAAGCGAGAGAATGACTAAGAGGGTGTACGAGAGCGAGGTGGAGGGACAGAGGGGGAGAGGTAGACCGAATATGAGGTGGAAGGATGGAGTGAGGAACTACATGAACGAAGGCGGTGCTGGTTGGGGGGAGGGGCGTCGACTGACTGGGGACAGAGGTGCATGGGGGCGGTTCGTTCGTGGCCACCCCTTCGGGGATCACGGCGTCAGGCAATAGATAGATAGATTATTATTTTTTTTTTTTTTATTATTATTATTATTATTATTATTATTATTATTATTATTATTATTATTTTTATTATTTTTTTATTATTATTATTATTATTTTTTTTTTTTATTATTATTATTATTATTATTATTTTTTTTTTTTATTATTATTTTTATTATTATTATTATTATTATTTGTATAGCTTGCCCCGTAGACCTCTATCAGGCTTAAAACACACACACACACACACACACACATATATATATATATATATATATATATATATATATATATATATATCTAGTTCACTACTCAATAGGTGGCGTTCTGAGAGAGGGTCTGAGTCTGGAGGGTGAGACGGTGAAGCACTTGAACGAAGCAACCAGCCGCTTCAGAGATGGAGCTGCTTCGAGCCATGATGGATGCTTCACATGTCTCACTCCCCAGACTGGAACAAGACCTCACGGGCTTCACCGTGTTGAGCGGTGGAATGTGCAGGCTCTCAGCCTATGCCCGAGAGGGAGTAGTTGAAATATAGAAGAAAAAAAAAATATATATATATATATATATATATATATATATATATATATATATATATATATATATATATATATATATATAACACTCCCAAGACCCCGCTCCCAGATAATTTAGTACACTTCTCGATAAAAATAAAATAAAATACGAATTAATCCACAAGTTGATAAGACTAACGATATATTATTGTCCAGCCCATAACCGATTCGTTCTGCCTTAGCCTGAGTGTGGACGGTGAGGGGGGGGGGGGTATATATATCGTGTTTTATGGACCACCTTCTCCCTCATGTTTAGTCCCTTTAGTTATGAGATGTTTGTCCCACTAGTTTAGCGAATTCAAGACCATTCGCCCCATTTCTTTGTCAATATTAATACCTTTCGTGCCATTTTGGGTCGATTTTTTCCCTGGCGAGCGATAGCGAGCCTGTAACTTAGTAGAAGGGACAGTTTTCTAAAGACAAGTTTACAAATGTGTCATGAAAGGGGATCTTGGCGGTGTAGTTTTAAGCTTGGTGGAGGCCTAGGGAACAAACTAAAAATCTCCCCTTAACCCCTTCTGTACAACGACGTCTTTTTAATTAGACTTTAGGTATATTTAGACGATTGTGTGCGGTTTAAGGGGAGATTTCCACTTGAGGGATTTTTGTCTTGACCCCTTTCTCCCTCATGGTTAGCCCATTCCTTTTGATATTATAAGACGTTCGCCCCATTAGTTTGTTGATTTTAAGAACTTTCGCCCCATTTCTGTCAATTTTAAGACTTTTCGTGCCATTTAGGTGTCGATTTTTTCCTGGCGAGCGATAGCGAGCCTGTAATTTAAGAGGAACCGGCCTTCAGCCGGGAAATTTTTCTACCGAAAAATGTAAAAATTTATCTTAAAACGGGGTCTACGGGCTCTAATGTTAAGCTTGATGGAAGTCTAGCGAACTAACTAAAAACCTCCCCTTAAGAAGGATCTGTGGTAGTAAGAAGGGTTAAGTGAGAGAGTTCGAAGCCTGGTAGCCCTTCTGGAGGTCCTTCTTCAACTGAATAAAACCGTTAAATAATAGTTGGTGGGAATTTGATAGGAGTTGTAATTTATAGAGACTTAACTCTTTCACGCACATATGACGCAGAGTAATAAGAAATAGAGTTCTCTCACTCTTATAATTACCTCTCTAAAATTAGTTTTCTGCCCACAGCTAACTCGAAGACAACTGCAGAGGTTGAAGTAACTAAACTAAAGGTTTCTAAATACCCCTGATGGTAACAAAGGCTTCAAAGTATCCCCAATAGGCTCAACACGGCTAACTCAAAGACAACTGCAGAAGTTGAAGTAACTAAACTAAAGGTTTCTAAATACCCCTGATGGTAACAAAGGCTTTAAAGTATCCCCAATAGGCTCAACACAGCTAACTCAAAGACAACTGCAGAGGTTGAAGTAACTAAACTAAAGGTTTCTAAATACCCCTGATGGTAACAAAGGTTTTAAAGTATCCCCAATAGGCTCAACACAGCTAACTCAAAGACAACTGCAGAGGTTGAAGTAACTAAACTAAAGGTTTCTAAATACCCCTGATGGTAACAAAGGCTTTGAAGTAACCCCAATAGGCTCAAAATCGCGTCATATGTCGGAGAGGGTTAAGAGGGTTTTTTCTGGACCCCCTTCTGCTTCGTGTTTAGCCCCTTTAGTTGTGAGGTTTTAAGAAGCTACCCCATTAGTTTGACGATGCTTAGACCATTCGCCCCATTTCTGTCAATTGTAAGACCTTTCGTGCCACTTAGATGTCGATAATTACCTGGCGAGCGATAGCAAGCCTGTAATTTAGTAGAAACCGCTACCGAAAAATGTACAAATTTATCTTGTACAAATTGTCTTGGAGGTGTTTTTGTTAAGCTTGATGGAGGTCTAGGGAGCAAACTAAACATCTCCCCTTAAGGGGAGATGTTTAGTTCGTTCCCTAGAATTCCATCAAGCTTAAAATTACACCCCCTAGACCCCCTTTCAAGATAAGTTTGTACATTTTTCGGTAGAAAAATGTCCCGGCCAAAGGCCGATTCCTCTTAAATTACAGGCTCGTTATCGCTCGCCAGGATAAAATCGACACCTAAATGGCACGAAAGGTCTTAAAATTGACAGAAATGGGGCAAAAGTTCTTAAAATCACCAAACTAATGGGGCGAACGTCTTAGAATATCAAAAGCAATGGGACTAATTATGAGCTAGAAAGGGATCCCGAAAAAAAAATCCCTCAAGTGGAAATCTCGCCCTTAAAGTCTGGCAAGGATTATATAAAAGGATTTTCTTGTATCGTATAACCAATTCGTTCCGCCTTAGTCAGAGTGATGGGGTAATAATGGGAGTCGGGAAATTGGTGGGAGTCGGGAAATTAGGTGCCAGTTACAGCCTCATTGTATAAAGTCTGGCCACGAGTGTACAACAGTATATATATGTTAAGCGGAGATTTCCACTTGAGGGATTTTTTTTTTTTTTTTACCTCTTTCTCCCTCCCTCATGTTTAGCCCCATTGCTTCTGATTTTTTTTTAAGATGTTCGCCCCATTAGTTTGGTGATTTTAAGAACGTTCCCCCGATTTCTGTCAATTTTAAGACCTTTCGTACCATTTAGGTGTCGATTTTTTCCTGGCGAGCGATAGCGAGCCTGTAATTTAAGAGGAATCGGCCTTCGGCCGGGACATTTGTCTACCGAAAAATGTACACATTTATCTTGAAAGGGGGTTTAGGGGGTGTAATTTTAAGCTTGATGGAGATCTAGGGAATAAACTAAATACCTCCCCTTAAGGGGAGATGTTTAGTTTGCTCCCTAGACCTCCATCAAGCTTAACAAAAACACCTCCAAGATAAATTTGTACATTTTTCGGTAGCGGTTTCTACTAAATTACAGGCGTGCTATCGCTCGCCAGGTAATTATCGACATCTAAGTGGCACGAAAGGTCTTACGATTGACAGAAATGGGGCGAATGGTCTAAAAATCATCAAACTAATGGGGTAGCTTCTTAAAACCTCACAACTAAAGGGGCTAAACACGAAGCAGAAGGGGGTCCAGAAAAAAACCCTATTAACCCTCTCCGACATATGACGCGATTTTGAGCCTATTGGGGATACTTTAAAGCCTTTTTTACCATCAGGGGTATTTAGAAACCTTTAGTTTAGTTACTTCAACCTCTGCAGTTGTCTTTGAGTTCGCTGTGTTGAGCCTATTAGGGATACTTTAAAGCCTTTGTTACCATCAGGGGTATTTAGAAACCTTTAGTTTAGTTACTTCAACCTCTGCAGTTGTCTTTGAGTTAGCTGTGTTGAGCCTATTAGGGATACTTTAAAGCCTTTGTTACCATCAGGGGTATTTAGAAACCTTTAGTTTAGTTACTTCAACCTCTGCAGTTGTCTTTGAGTTAGCTGTGTTGAGCCTATTAGGGATACTTTAAAGCCTTTGTTACCATCAGGGGTATTTAGAAACCTTTAGTTTAGTTACTTCAACCTCTGCAGTTGTCTTTGAGTTAGCTGTGTTGAGCCTATTAGGGATACTTTAAAGCCTTTGTTACCATCAGGGGTATTTAGAAACCTTTAGTTTAGTTACTTCAACCTCTGCAACTGCTTGGTTTTTGGTCTATATATTTATGTACTTATTTATTTTTGAGTTTCCTCGCTAGACCTCCATCAAGCTTAGAAAAACACCCCCTAGACCCCCTTTCAAGATAAATTTGTACATTTTTCGGCCGGTTCCTTCTCAAATTAGAGGCTCGCTCGCCAGGAAAAAAATCGACACCTAAAGGGCACGAAAGATCGTAATATTGATACAAAAATGAGGCGAAAGGTCTCAAAATCGCCAAACTAATGGAACGAACGTCTGAAAACCTCAAAACTAATATGCTAAACATGAGGGAGAAAGGGGTCCCAAAAAAGCGAGTACTACCCCCTTAAGTATTTTTGGTTCAGCGTCCACCCAATTGACCACTTGCGAGTTTCAGGCTATAAGGAAGTTGGAGCCGTGAACATCGATATTAAACAGAAATGCAATAATAATGTACGTTTTTGATGGGTAAAGGGTATGTTGAATTGGGTTTTATGTATTTATGGATGGACTACGACCGTATTTTACATGTTAATTGTGTTAAATATCGTTGTCTACAACTCCAACTTCCTTATAGAACGAAACTCGCAAGTCGGCAATTTATTCTTGGGTGTTAATAGTCATGTGGTAGTAGTAGTAGTAGTAGTAGTAGTAGTAGTAGTAGTTTGGGTAGTATCAGTGACAATTAGGGGGGGTCACCGGCTTTTTTTTTTATCTTTCTCTCCTTTTCTCTGGCTTGTATCCATTCGGCCCCATTCAGCCTACTGTTTTAAGACTTTTATCCCCATCCAGGTGTCGATGTTTTCCTGGTGAGCGATAGCGAGCCAGCATTGTATGAAGAAATCCGACTTCACCGGAGACATTTTTGTATCGAAAAATGTACAAATTTACCCAGCTGTCAAAACATTTAATAATAATATGCTGGCTCGCTACCGCTCGCCAGGAAAAAATCGACATCTGGATGGGGATAAACTTCTTAAAACAGTAGGCTGAATGGGGCAGAATGGATACAAGCCAGAGAAAGAGAGACAAATAGCAGGTGACCCCGCTTAATAGTGATGTGGTAATAGTAGTAGTTTGGGAAGTAGCAGTGGCAATTAAAGAGCTGCCACTATTAAATACATGGCATATTATTAGCGATTGGTTTGGGTTTAGGTTGTATATTGAACGTGGTGTAAGTGATTGTAAGTGTGATAGGTCAGTGTAAGTGGTGTAAGTATGATAGGTCAGTGTAAGTGATAGTAAGTGTGATAGGTCAGTGTAAGTGTGATAGGTCAGTGTAAGTGGTGTAAGTGTGATAGGTCAGTGTAAGTGATAGTAAGTGTGATAGGTCAGTGTAAGTGTGATAGGTCAGTGTAAGTGTGATAGGTCAGTGTAAGTGATAGTAAGTGTGATAGGTCAGTGTAAGTGGTGTAAGTGTGATAGGTCAGTGTAAGTGGTGTAAGTGTGATAGGTCAGTGTAAGTGATAGTAAGTGTGATAGGTCAGTGTAAGTGGTGTAAGTGTGATAGCAAGGCTGATATTTAGCGGAGGTTATTAGTTTGCTCACTAAACCTCCATCAAGCTATAAAATGTACCCCCAAGACTCCCTTTCAAATCAAATGTGTACATATTTTGGTAAAAACATTTCCCCGCTGAAGGGCGGTTTCTACTATATTACAGGCTCGCTATCGCTCGCCAGGAAACAATTGACAGTTAAAGGATACGAAACGTAGTAAAATTGAGAAAGAAATGGGGCAAAACGTCTTAAAATAGTCAAACTAATGTACCAAACGTCAATTGCTGTTCAATTTTGGTGTCCCTATTGTAGAATGGACACTGATTCTTTAGAGAGGGTACAACAAAGAATGACAACAATGATCCATAATATTAGAAATCTTCCGTATGAAGAAAGGTTGAGGAAATTAGGCTTACATTCGTTAGAAAGACGCAGAGTTAGAGGGGATATGTTAGAGGTGTTCAAGTGGGTTAGTGAGATTAATAAAGGGGACATGAAAATGTACTAAAGCTCAGTGATAGCGAAAGAACTCGAACAAATGGTTTCAAATTGGATACATTTCGTTTCAGGAAAGATATAGGCAAATATTGGTTTGGTAACAGAGTTGTAGATGGGTGGAATGGACTACCAAGTGCTATAGTGGGATCAACAACGATAGAGCTTTAAGATAACATTACATAGACATAGGGACGAGATGGGTTGGGTGTGAGAGGGATCTGCTTTGTGTCTACCAATCATAGTAGGTTCGATCATAATAGTTACCATTTAAGAGCTGCCACTATTAACCCTTTCACGCACATATGACGCAGAGATTGCCAGATTAGCAATAAGAAATAGAGTTCTCTCACTCTTATAATTACCTCTCCAAAATTAGTTTTCTGCCCACAGCTAACTCAAAGACAACTGCAGAGGTTGAAGTAACTAAACTAAAGCTTTCTAAATACCCCTGATGGTAACAAAGGTTTTAAAGTATCCCCAATAGGCTCAAAATCGCGTCATATGTCGGAGAGAGTTAATTATATTGCTGGTAGATTATTAGCGATTGGTTGGGCCGGAGGTTGGTGGGGGGCGGGGGCGTTAAGGGGAGGTTTTTAGTTTGTTTCCTACTCCTCCAGCAATCTTAAAATTTCACCCCTTTGAGCCCCTTTCAAGATAAATTTGTACATTTTTCGATAGAAAAATTTCCCGGCCGAAGGCCGGTTACTCTTAAAGTACAGGCTCGCTATCGCTCGCCAGGATAAAATCGACACCTAAATAGCACGAAAGGTCTTAAAATTGACAGAATGGGGCGGAAATTCTTAAAATCACCAAACTAATGGGGCAAACGTCTTAGAATATTAAAAGCAATAGGGCTAGACATGAGGGAGAAAGGGGCCAAGAAAAAAAGTCCCTCAAGTGGAAATCTCCCCTTAAGATAGCAGGGCTGGGGGGGGGGGTATTTGTTTGTTTGTGATTTTATTAGTTTTTAGTTTCCTCCCTAGAGACCTCCATCAACCAGTAAACAACACCCCCTAGACCCCGTTCTAGATAAATTTGTAAATTTTTCGGTAGAAAAATTTCCCAGGCGAAGGCCGACTACTCTTAAAAATACACGCTCGCTATCGCTCGCCAGGGAAAAAACTTGACACATAAATGGCACGAAAGGTCTTAGTATTGACAAAGAAATGGGGCGCAAAGACTTAACATTGCCAAACTAACAGGGGGTGGAGCGTCATCAAATATGAACGACGTTTGACCCCATCCAGGTGTCGATTTTCTTCCTGGCGACCGGTAGCGAGCCAGCATGTTTTTGACAGCAGGCTAAAATTGTAAATTTTTCGATAGAAAATATATCCGGCGAAGCCGAGTTTCTCCATACAATGCTGGCTCGCTATCGCTCGCCAGGAATAAATCGACACCTGGATAGGGAAAAACTTCCTTAAACAGTAGACTGAACGAGGCCGAATGGATACAAGTCAGAGAAAGAAAGAAAAGGAGAGACAAAAGCAGGTGACCCCCCTTAAGTGGAGGTTACTATATTGTATTAATTATATTGTCGGTAGATTATTAACGATATAATTGATCGTAGGTTGTATATTGTAGATGTTGTTAGGTATATTATTAAGAGGAGGTTACTGTATTGTGTTAATTATATTGTCGGTAGATTATTAAAGGTGGGTGTGCATGCTATTATTTTCCTCCACAATCATTACCGGCAGTGTGCACTATAGCTTTTGGTGCAATATTTTCTGCTACCATGGCTTAATTATTTATATAATGGCCAAAATAGGATATGGGTAACACTTTTCTGGATTCGGAGTTTAAGCGCTCTGATGACGTATGCCCAGGAACACAACAAGCTCTTCTGACAGGTGGAAATGGAGGATAGTGACAGTAGTTCCGATTCGTTTGCCAATACTGAAGGTGATAACCGTGATTATGGCAAAGAACCTCAAGTGATGAATATTGGTGGTGTCCAGGCTTATATGTATGAACCTGTAGGACGAGATCCAGCAGCAGGAGAGGAGGGAGAAGCAGCTGTATTTACCGCCCGCCTTGTTTACACTACTCGGAGCGGCGGCGGACGCTTAGCGATCATGTCCCCGTCTATTTTGACTGCATTTGGATACAATAATGAAAGCCCGCCCCTCACGCCTCCATGACTTATTGTCATCATCATATACATTGCCAACAGGGTGCACATAACAGAAACAATCGCCGTAAAAATAGACGGGAACTTAACCGCGGCGATCGACTTATGTAAACATGATGGCCGTATCCGTACGCCTGGTCACTACATATCCTTCCCAACAATGTTTGCGCCACTCACTGTTTTTTTTTTTTTTTTTTTTTTTGTTAGCCTAGTTACTAGTAGTTGAATTTCAGCCAATACATTTCTTTAGCCTAGGTTAGGCCTATATCCATCGACGCTGACCGTATAATTTGGGCTAGGCTTAAGTTAGCCCATATTATCCACTCTCCTGACTCTTGAAATTGGCAAGCACGTATGGGTGGGAGGGTCGTTTGGGGGATGGTGGGGGGGAAGGTAGAAGGGTAATTGACTCGTGTTACAAATATGGAGCAGATTGGTGAGGTAGTTTCGCCACCACGGATTTTCATTTGTTTATGTGATGATCTACGGATAGGCTGGAAGTGGGTGGTGGGAGGAAGTTGGGGTTGTGGTGGGGGGAAGACAGAAGGGTAGGGGACTTGTCACACAAATATGGAACCAATTGGTGCAGTCGTTTCGCCGCCACATATTTTCCTTTTTTTCCTTTGTGATGGCCTGATGCGGCGACCCATGGTCGGCGAGTGGATTGGGGGAGGGGGTTGGGGTGGTAGTAGCAAGAAGCCAGAAGGGTAAGGTCCATGTGGTAGAAATATGAAAGCTATAGGTGCAGTCGTTTCGCTGCTACGATTTGTTTTCGGCGAGTCCGTATATATACGGACCTGGCACTGGGCGTGACAAGACCCCAGTCCGTATAGGCAATCAGCGAGTGCATCTAGCCATACCCATACTCCACTGCACTTTATTGTCAAAGCATTCATCACGAAAATGTCCATTGCATATGAAGCTTGTTTTGGGCTTTGCCTCCCACACTCTGGTTCTTTGTATAAACTTCACCCATTTGTTACAATGGTACGGATCACTTGGAAACTTGTGTAGTGCTATGTTTGGTCCAGGGATGTTGCTACACCCGAAAACAGCACACCTATTCACCATTGTTGCTATACTTGCTGATGTTTACTTCCCAAATGTTTGCCTGGGCCTACGTCACATCCTCACGTGAGTACTAGTTGCAAGGGGTCGCAATTCAACATCTATTTTTGATTTGTTCTCTAATATTGAAGATTAGTTTTGACAAAGGAGTAGTCAGGTTGATTACTGGAGAGCTAAACATCTCTTTAAATACATTATAAATTAATTTTAATTTTGCATGCCCCACCACCTTTAACGATATAATTGATCGTAGGTTGTATATTGTAGATGTTGTTAGGTATATTATTAAGTGGAGGTTACTATATTGTGTTAATTATATTGTCGGTAGATTATTAACGATATAATTGATCGTAGGTTGTATATTGTAGATGTTGTAAAGACTGTTAATAAGAGGAGGTTACTTTGTTGTATTAATTATAAGGTTGACAGATTATTAACGATATAATTGGTCTGGGATTAGGTTGTATATTGTAGGTTAGGTTGTATAATAGGATGACTGATATTAAGTGGAGGTTACTTTATTGTATTAATTATATTGTTGACAGATTATTAACGATATGATTGGTCGTAGGTTGTATATTGTAGGTTAGCCGTGGCATAGTAGAGGGTCGGCTGCTGATCAAAGGGTCGGCGGATCGAATCCTATCTATCTATCTATTGCCTGACGCCGTGATTCCGGAAGGGGTGGCCACGAACGAACCGCACCCATGCACCTCTGTCCCCAGTCAGTCGACGCCCCTCCCCCAACCAGCACCGCCTTCGTTCATGTACTTCCTCACTCCATCCTTCCACCTCTCCTTCGGTCTACCTCTCCCTCTCTGTCCCTCCACCTCGCTCTCCTACACCCTCTTAGTCATTCTCTCGCTTTCCATACGTTCCATATGGCCGAACCATCTCAAGTTGTTCCTTTTCACACTATCCAACACATCTACCTCCACACCACACCTCCTTCTTACTTCCTCATTAGTCTGTCTATTCCACACTGTCAAAATGTTATTGGTAGATGTCAAGCCCGGGCAACTTGACCAATAAATTCGTGACAAACGCCTAATCTTCACGGCCACCCCTTCTCGGGAATTACGGCGTCTGGCAAAAGAAAAAGAAAAATTATATTATGTTATATATAAATGAGGACTGATAGTAAGGCGAGGTTACTTTATTGTAGTAATTATATTGTTGGCAGATTGTTAGCGATTGTTGTTGTTGTTGTTGTTGTTAGCGATTGTTGTTGTTGTTGTTGTTGTTGTTGTTGTTAGCGATTGTTATGAGCTTAGGTTGTATTTTGGAAGCCGTGGTGTAAGAACGGTTTGGGAGAACTGTCTTGATAGCGTAATGCATTTAAGTGCGCGGAATTTCGGTGTGAGTATCCTAGGTTCGAGTCCTTGGAGTACCACATGTATTCATTAGTTTCATTGATTTCATTAGTTAGTTTTATTTGTAAGTTAATTGACCACTTGCGAGTTTCAGGCTATAAGGAAGTTGGAGCCTTAAGGGGAGATTTCCACTTGAGGGACTTTTTTCTTGACTCCTTTCTCTCTCATGTTTGGCCTCATTGTTTTTCTAATTTTAAGACGTTCGCCCCATTATTTTGACGATTTTAAGAACTTTTAACCCATTTCTGTCAATGTTAAGACCTTTCGTGCCATTTAGGTGTCGATTTTATCCTGGTGAGCGATAGCGAGCCTGTAGTTTAAGAGGAACCGGCTTTCAGCCGGGACATTTTTCTACCGAAAAATTTAAAAATTTATCTTGAAAGGGGCTCAAGGGGGTGTAATCTTAAGCTTGCAGGATATCTAGGGACCAAACTAAAAACCTCCCCTTAAACATCGATATTAAACAGATATACAATAATAATGTTAGTTTTTGATGAATAGAAAGCATGTGGAATCGGGTTGTATATATTAATAGATGCACTACAACTAAATTGTAGCTGTTCATTCTGCTAAATATCGATGTCTACTGCTCCAACTTCCCTATAGCCTGAAACTCGCAAATGGTCAATTGGTGGGTTGGTGAAAAAAAAATATATATATATTCTCATTTTCTAAGCTGTGATAATATGAATGGTGTAAGTATAGTGGGTGAATGTTTAGGGGTATTTACCATGTTTTGTTTTGTTTTAGTTTTCTCCTTTTCTCTCTTTCTCTGGCTTGTATTCATGCGGCCCCATTTAACCAACTATTTTAAGACGTTTATCCCCATCTCGGTGTCGATTTCTTCCTGGCGAGCGATAGCGAGCCAGCATTATATGAAGAAATCCGGCTTCGCCGAGGACATTTTTCTATCGAAAAATGTACAAATTTAGCCTGCTGTCAATTTTTTTTAATAAATATGCTGGCTCGCTACCGCTCACCAGTAAAAAATTGACACCTGGATGGGGATAAACATCTTAAAACAGTAGGCTGAATGGGGCCGAATGGATACAAGCCAGAGAAAGAGAGAGAAGGAAAGAAAACAAGCAGGTCACCCCCTTAACCCTTAAAAGATCCGATAACTCATTTCTTTTCTGTTTTCTGGCTATTATTAGACGATTTTATTCAGATTAGGAAGGGTGTATGGAAGTTGGAGGGTTGAGGGGAGGTATTTAGTCTGTTCCCTACGTTTTCATCAAATTTAAAATTACACCCCCTTGACCCCCTTTCAAGATAAATGTGTACATTTTTCGGTAGAAAAATGTCCAGGCCGAAGGCCGGTTCCTCTTAAATTACAGGCTCGCTATCGCTCGCCAGGGAAAATTCGACAACTTATTGGCACGAAAGGTCTTAAAATTGTCAGAAATGGGGTGAAAGTTCTTAAAATCGACAAATTAATGGGGCGAACGTCTTAAACTCTTAAAAGCAACGGGGCTAAACATGAGAGAGAAAGGGGTCCAGAAAAAAGTCCCTCAAGTGGAAATCTCCCCTTAACTGAGATAGTCTTTACCCTTATAATGCCCACAGAGCCTTCCTAAGCTGTGTAAAATCGTCTAAGGATAGCCAGAATAAACTGTTAAAATGCGTCACAATCTTCAAAGCGTTATTTCGCGGATATTGTCACACATTTAAGGTCTTTGGCGTAAATGTATCATATGTTTACCCTTTGACGGTCCCCTACGGTATATTTCACTAATATAGTTACGCATTTACTATACTTGCATTGTTTTAATTTCGCAAATCTGTTCACACATACCTTAATTTCAGCGATATTTTCACGGATACTTACACACATTAATGTTAATTTTACGCATATTTCCACATATTTAAGTAGATTCAGGGATATTTTCACAGATATTTCACACTCTTACGAAATTTCAGGGGTATTTTCACGGATATTTCACACTCTTACGAAATGTCAGGGGTATTTTCACAGATATTTTAACACACTTACAGTCGCTACTATTAATGTCTAGGGTATTATCACAGGGTATTTTACTGATCATTTTCCGAATATTTGATGCATTGACGATCTCCTACGGTTTATTTCATCACATAATTACGATCACTACCATAATTTTAGCGGAGTGTTGTTGTTTTTATTGGCTATCTTCACCCAAACGTTAACATATTAGGGATATATCCACAGTCTCTAAGGGGTGCTAAGTGGCTTAAGGGGAGATTTCCACTTGAGGGATTTTTTTACTGGATCCCTTTCTATCTCATAATTAGTCCCAAACTAATGGAACGAACGTCTTAAAATGTCAAAACTAATAGGGCTAAACATGAGGGAGAAGGGGGACCAGTAAAACCACCAACCATCCCCTTCTTAAATAGCCTATAGCCTAGTTGGCGATTATTTATGTCCAAATGAAGCCACTACTTTAAGCTCCTCGGGGGTCTAGTGGTTTAGGTGCTGGAGTGCTGCACTACTGGCCTGGGTTCGAACCCTGATTGAGGCATGACACAAAAATATAATTTTTTACACATTTACGGTATTTTACTTAAAATTCGGGGATATTTTTACACATTTACGGTATTTTACATACATTTCGGGGATATTTGTACACATTTACAGTAATTTACTTTAATTTCGGGGATATTTTTACGTATTTACGGTATTTTACTGTTATTTTCACTGATATCTTCGCACTTTTCCGTTAATTTTGGGGATATGTTTACGCATTTACTTCGTTAAAATAGGACTTCAGAGACTATCAACCCTATTGGATTATTAAGCCAGCACACTGTTAGTCAAGAATAACATCAGGACTGTAGTCACTTTAAAAGAAATACAGTCCCTTTGCATTAATTGTTATTTTTACTGATATTTCCCCATATTTACAATCTTTTGCGTTCATTTCATGGATATATTTTACGCATTTAGTGTCTCATGTGTTGTTTTCACTGATTTTTCTGCACATTTACGATGTTTTACGTTAATTTCATGGATATATTTACGCATTTAGTATCTCATGTGTTGTTTTCACTGATATTTTCGCACTTTTGCGTTAATTTTGAGGATATTTTTACGGATTTACTCTCTTGTTATTTTCACTGATATTACTGCACATTTACGTTTTTATACGTTAATTTCAGGGATATATTGACACATTTCCTGTCTCGTTTTCTATTTTCACTGATATTTCCGCACATTTACGATCACGACTGTAAATTCCTCGAATATTTTCACAGGTACACGGTAATTTTCTAATAATTTCACTGATATATTTATTCGCAGTGTTTAACTCAGGGTGTCAAACGGAAGCCGAGTTGTTTGGGGTTAAGGGAGTCCACCTCGCTTTTTTTTCTCTCTTTCTCTCCCTCTTTCTTTGGCTTTTATCCATTCGGCCCCATTCAGCCAACTGTTTTAAGACGTTTGCCCCCATCCAGGTGTCAATATTTTCCTGGCGAGCGGTAGCGAGCCAGCATAGGCCTATATATTTTTTTTTTGACAGCAAGCTAAATTTGTAAATTTTTCGATAGAAAAATTTCTCCGGCGAAGCCGGATTTCTCCATACAATGCTGGCTCGCTATCGCTCGCCAGGAAGAAATCGACACCTGGGTGGAGATAAACGTCTTAAAACAGTTGGCTGAATGGGGCCAAATGGATACAAGCCAGAGAAAGACAGAAAAGGAGAGACAGATAAACGAAAGCCGAGTCGTTTGGTTTAAGGGGAGGTTTTTAGTTTGGTCCCTAGATATCCTTCAAGCTTAAGATTACACCCCCTTGAGCCCCTTTCAAGATAAATTTGTACATTTTTCGGTAGAAAAATGTCCCGGCTGAAAGCCGGTTCCTCTTAAATTACAGGCTCGCTATCGCTCGCCAGGATAAAATCGACACCTAATTGGCACGAAAGGTTTTAAAATTGACAGAAATGGGTTGAAAGTTCTTAAAATAGTCAAAATAATGGGGCAAACGTCTTAAAATTAGAAAAACAATGGGGTTAAACATGAGGGAGAAAGGACATTCGAAAAAAAATCCTCCAAGTGAAAACCTCCCCTTAAGTCGTTATTAATGTATGGAGCAAAGATGATTTTTATTTTTTGTCTATGTGATTGAGGGAGGCAAAAGGCAGAACTACCTATAGCGAGTGCCTCCCCCATAGTTGAAAGAGTGACAGGGCCAAAATCAAGGGACGTTCGAGCCAAAATGGTGGTTTAGAGTTTAAATTATGGCCTTGGAAGGGATAACCTGGCCAAAACGATGCTAATTCGTGATCATTTCTTGTATTTCTTCCCATATTAAGGGGAGGTTTTTAGTTGATTCCCTAGACTTCCATCAAGCTTAGAATTACTCCCCCTTGACCCCCTTTCAAGATAAATGTGTACATTTTTCGGTAGAAAAATGTCCCGGCCGAAGGCCGGTTCCCCTTAAATTACAGGCTCGCTATCGCTCGCCAGAAAAAATCGACACCTAAATGGCACGAATGGTCTTAAAATTGACAGAAATGGGGCGAGGGTTCTTAAAATCGCCAAACTAATGGGGCAAGCGTCTTTAAACCTCACAAGCAATGGGGCTAAACATGAGGGAGAAAGAGGTTCAGAAAAAAACCCTCCAGGTGGAAATCTCCCCTTAAGTGATAATATGGTCAAAACAATACTAATTAATTATGATTTTCAGGTAATCCTTATTTTCAGTGATACAATGGCAAAAACAATGCTAATTCACGTTAATTTTCCGGCACTCTTCACGTTCATTCAAGTCTTCAAACAACACAGCTCCGGTTCGACACCCTGATTTAAGCCACGATTCGTCTCTGCGTGGTGACTCCGGTATAGTCGTGTTGATATAATGGATCCCGCGGCGGTGGACTATATAACACAGTGCCCAAGCCAGTCAAGGGCAGTACATGACAGGCCAGGGAGGGGGGTACTACTACTACTACTAGGGTGTCCCAGGAGAGAGAGACACAACCTGCCCCGACCTTGTCTGGGAGGTAACTGAATTGTTACTGTCAGGGAGTAGGGGTTTTCTCAGTCCACGGAGACCTCCCAACACGCACTTCAAGGGGGGACGGGCTGGGGGTTTTCTGGCACCCTTCTCCCTCGCGTTTAGCCTCATTGGTTTTTTAGATTTTAAGACGTTTGGCCCATTAGTTTGGCGATGATAAGACCTTTCACCCCATTTATTTGTCAATATCAAGACCTTTCGTGCCATTTAGTTGTCGATTTTTTCCTGGCGAGCGATAGCGAGCCTGTAATTTTAGAAGGAACCGACCTTCGGCCAGGACATTTTTCTACAGAAAAATTACAAATTTATCTTGAAAGGCGGGTGTTGTTTTTTTTTGTTTTTTTGTTTTTTTAAGCTCGACGGAGGTCTAACGAGGAAACTTAATTAAAAATACATTAATAAAGATATACCGGTATATAAATAGGCCAACAAAATAGTCACTACCTCCTTAACCCTTGTTGGGCCGAGGAAGAACTCTTTGGACTTCCCCTTGTTTCGTTCCATTACTTTGAAGATTATAAGACTTTTCTCTCCATTAGTTTGGTGATAATAAAGACACTTCACCCCATTACTTTGGTGATAATAAAGACACTTCACCCCATTGCTTTGGTGATAATAAAGACACTTCATCCCATTGCTTTGGTGATAATAAAGACACTTCAAAAGACACTTCACCCCATTGCTTTGGTGATAATAAAGACACTTCACCCCATTGCTTTGGTGATAATAAAGACACTTCACCCCATTACTTTGGTGATAATAAAGACACTTCATCCCATTGCTTTGGTGATAATAAAGACACTTCACCCCATTACTTTGGTGATAATAAAGACACTTCATCCCATTGCTTTGGTGATAATAAAGACCCTTCACCCCTTTGGTGATAAAAGACACTTCATCCCATTCTTTGGTGATAATAAAGACTTCATTACTTTGGTGATAATAAAGACACTTCATCCCATTGCTTTGGTGATAATAAAGACCCTTCACCCCATTGCTTTGATGATAATAAAGACACTTCATCCCATTGCTTTGGTGATAATAAAGACACTTCACCCCATTGCTTTGGTGATAATAAAGACACTTCACCCCATTGCTTTGTTGATAATAAAGACACTTCACTTGCTTTGGTGATAATAAAGACACTTCACCCCATTGCTTTGGTGATAATAAAGACACTTCACCCCATTGCTTTGGTGATAATAAAGACACTTCATCCCATTGCTTTGGTGATAATAAAGACACTTCACCCCATTACTTTGGTGATAATAAAGACACTTCACCCCATTACTTTGGTGATAATAAAGACGCTTCACCCCATTACTTTGACGATAAAACAGACGCTTCACCCGATTTAGGTGTCGATGTGTTTTTATGGGCGAGCAACAGCGAGCCTGTAATTTAGAAGAAATCTGCTTTCATTTTCTATCACAAAATATATAGTGTAGCCTATAGTCCTTTCTTCAGCTAAATAATGTCGTCTAATGTTAGCCAGAATACAATACAAAGCGGAATAAAGTTTAAGCTATCAAGCATATTAAGGGGAGATTTTCACCTGGAGGATTTTTTTTCTGGACCTCTTTCTCCCTCATGTTTAGCCCCATTGCTTTTGAGATTTTAAGACGTTCGCCCCAATAGTTCGGCGATTTTAAGAACCCTCGCCCCATTTCTGTCAATTTTAAGACCATTCGTGCCATTTAGGTGTCGATTTTTTCCTGGCGAGCGATAGCGAGCCTGTAATTTAAGGGGAATTGGCCTTCGGCCGGGACATTTTTCTACCGAAAAATGTACAAATTTATCTTGGAAGGGGGTCAAGGGGGAGTAATTTTGAGTTTGATGGAAGTCTAGGGAATCAACTAAAAACCTTCAAGGGTTAAAGGGGGATGAGCGTATTGTGTTGCTCCTTTATTTATGTTTATTATTTATATGTTTATTATTTGTTATAGTTTATTATTTATGTTTATTATTTGTTATAGTTTATTATTTATATGTTTATTATTTGTTATAGTTTATTATTTATATGTTTATTATTTGTTATAGTTTATTATTTATGTTTATTATTTGTTATAGTTTATTATTTATCTATCTATCTATCTATCTATATGCTCAGGCCCAATCCCCATTTTGGGGGTAGCCGACTCAAGACAGAGCAAGAACAGGGAAAACACAAAATAACATAAAACAAAAAATAAACACAGATAAAAAACACAAACTCACACACATCCAGGTCACCCAGGAGAAGACCCAGAGACCAGGGTTACCAAGGTCGCTCCAGCACTCCCCCGGCCCCTGACCACCCGGAGAGGTTCCGATCTCGGCAGGCAGACATGCAGCGGAGCCAAAGCCACAAGCCCTCCCACCACACTTCCAGGCACACCCTTCATATTAATCGTCCCCCCGGGCCAGGCGCCTGACGGACTATTATCTAGTCGAACTTGCGCCCAACCCCTTACTCCAAATGACCACGTGTTCACTCAACTATTCACAAGCATTCTCCATTCACTCCTGTCCACCACCACATCCCCTGCCTGATCTATAGTCATTCCTCTATCATTCAAAGCCTTTCTTACACAGTCTCTCCATCTCAATGGGGGTCTTCCTGCCCTTCTATCTCCCCTTGTACCTGACTCACATATTCTCTTTGTAAGCCTTTCATCTCCCATTCGTTCAACATGACCATACCAGCTCAGCACCCTTCTGTCCACTCTGGCTGACAAATGTTCCTGCTGCCCCACTCTCCTACGTATCTCTTCATTCCTCAATCTGTCTCTACGAGTAACTCCACACATACTCCTCAAGCAGCTCATCTCCATCACATCCAGCCCTCTTTCTCCTTTTTCTTCAGACCCCATGTCTCAGCCCCATACATCACTGTTGGCACAACAATTCCTTGATACAGTGCACTTTTTACTTTCACTCCGAGATTTCTCGTTTTCCACATACTTTCCATTGCTCCGAAAACCTTCCTTCCTTCACACACTCTCTGTTTTACCTCCATTTCCATACCTCCACTCCTGCTTATCGTTCCTCCTAGATATTTAAAACACTCTACTTGTTCCAATATTTCCCCATCCAGCCTCACATCTAGATTCACCCTATGCTCTCCGCTATTACACACCATTACTTTACTTTTATTGACGTTCACCTTCAGTTTCCTCCTTCCACAAACCACACCAAACTCTTTGACTACCCGCTGCAGTTTCTCATCAGAATCCGCCACCAATGCTGTGTCATCAGCAAACAGCAACTGATTCAACTCCCAATCTCTACCATTCTTTCCTACTAAACCCAATCCTCTTCCCATAGTTCTCCTTTTCACCTCCTCACCACACCATCCATAAACATATTAAACAGCCATGGTGACATTACACAACCCTGTCGCAAACCTACCTTTACCTCAAACCATTCACTCAACTCACCATTTCCTACTCTCACACATGCTCTGCTCCCTTCATAAAAACTCTTAACTGCTTCTAACAAATTTCCTCCTATTTCATAAATCCTTAACACCTACCACATTGCTTCACGGTCCACACGATCATACGCTTTTTCCAAGTCCATAAAAGCCCAAATATGTGTTTATTATTTGTTATAGTTTATTATTTATATGTTTATTATTTGTTATAGTTTATTATTTATATGTTTATTATTTTATAGTTTATTATTTATGTTTATTATTTGTTATAGTTTATTATTTATATGTTTATTATTTATATGTTTATTATTTATGTTTATTATTTGTTATAGTTTATTATTTATATGTTTATTATTTGTTATAGTTTATTATTTATGTTTATTTGTTATAGTTTATTATTTATGTTTATTATTTATGTTTATTATTTATGTTTATTATTTATGTTTATTATTTATGTTTATTATTTATGTTTATTATTTGTTATAGTTTATTATTTATATGTTTATTATTTGTTATAGTTTATTATTAATATGTGTATTATTTGTTATAGTTTATTATTTATGTTTATTATTTATGTTTATTATTTTAGTTTATTATTTATGTTTATTATTTGTTATAGTTTATTATTTATATGTTTATTATTTGTTATAGTTTATTATTTATATGTTTATTATTTATGTTTAGTATATTTATTATTTGTTATAGTTTATTATTTATATGTTTATTATTTATATGTTTATTATTTTAGTTTATTATTTATATGTTTATTATTTGTTATAGTTTATTATTTATATGTTTATTATTTGTTTATTATTATGTTTATTATTTATATGTTTATTATTTGTTATAGTTTATTATAAGAACATAAGAACATAAGAAAATGGGAGTCTGCAGAAAGCCGATTGGCCTAAGCAAGGCAGATCCCTGTCCCACACAACCCCAATTAATTACAAAGCCCAATTATAGGCTTCACACTCTAATACCTTGAGGATCATCTTACCAAAACGGTTAGAGATTAACGCAGGATTATGGAGGTCTGCAGAGCGCTGATTGGCCCAACCCGGCTGATCCCCCTTCACACCCAACCCTTCTCGTCCATATGCTTATCCAATTTTATCTTTAAGCTCCCTACAGTTTTAGATCCCACTATAGCACTTGGTAGTCCATTCCACCCGTCTACAACTCTGTTACCAAACCAATACTTGCCTATATCTTTTCTGAAGCGAAATTTATCTAATTTGAAACCATTGGTACGAGTTCTTTCGCTATCACTGAGCTTTAGTACATTTGCCATGTCCCCTTTGTTAATCCCACTAACCCACTTGAACACCTCTATCATATCCCCTCTAACTCTGCGTCTCTCTAACGAATGTAAACCTAATTTCTTCAACCTTTCTTCATACGAAAGATTTCTAATATTATGGATCATTTTTGTCATTCTACGCTGTACTCTCTCCAATGAATCTATGTCCATTCTGTAATAAGGACACCAAAATTGGACAGCATAATCCATATGGGGTCTCACTAATGACAAGTAAAGTTTTAAGATAACATCAGCAGTTCTGTTACTCACACTCCTAGAGATGAACCCGAGAATCCTGTTTGCCTTATTACGAACGCTTATACACTGTTTTCTAGGCTTCAAATCATTGCTAACAAACACACCTAGATCTTTCTCGCAGTCTGAATTTTCTAATTCTAAATTAGCTAGTTTATATTTAACATTTGTTTGCATCTTCCCTATCTTTAATACCTTGCATTTGTCAATGTTAAACTTCAAATGCCAATTTACTGACCATTCATGTAAGGTATCTAGATCCCTTTGGAGGCACTCTATATCGCTATCTGAATCAATTGATCTCCCTATTTTAGTATCGTCTGCGAATTTACTTATCCTACTAGTTATACCTAAATCTAGGTCATTTATGTATATAAGAAACAACAGGGGACCTAATACCGATCCCTGGGGGACACCACTTTTGACTGCTCCCCATTCTGACTTGGTACCATTTATGCTGACTCTCTGCTTCCTACCAATTAGCCATGACCTAATCCATCCTAACAACGCCCCACCTATTCCATGTGCCTCAACCTTTCTCATCAATCTCTCATGAGGGACTCTGTCGAAAGCTTTACTGAAATCTAAATATATAATATCATATGACTTGTCATTATCTACTGCTTCATATACCTCTGAGAAAAAACTAAGCAAATTAGTAAGGCAAGACCGTCCCTGAGTGAATCCATGCTGAGAAGAATTGATTAAGTTAAATGTTTCTAAGTGGTTTCTCATTTTCCTAGCAATAATTGACTCTAGTAGTTTTCCTATGATTGAAGTGAGACTAATGGGACGGTAATTGGATGCTATTGATTTATCACCTTTTTTGAAGATCGGAACTACATTTGCAAGCTTCCAAGCTTCTGGAACTATACCTGTTTCTAATGACTTGTTAAATAGAAATGTTAATGGATAACTTAACTCATCTCTGCATTCTTTTAATACTCTAGCATATACCTCATCAGGACCAGGCGATTTATGAGGTTTCAGTCTGTCAATTTCCTTAACCACATCATTTCTACTTATAGTAACCGTACTTAACCTATTTTCTATACTATCGCTGTATACCTTACGGACTTCTGGAAACTGTGCCAAATTTTCATTAGTGAAAACGGAAAGAAATTGACTATTTAATGTACTGCACATTTCTAAATCACTTTCTGTCAATTTTCCTATCGAAGTTTTAAGGGGACCAATTACATCTCTAACCTTGGATTTATATAGTTGGTAAAAAGCTTTAGGATTATTTTTTGAATCATTGGCAACCTTAATTTCATAATTTCTTTTTTCTTTACTAATATCCTTTTTTACCTGTCGTGATAGATTCTGATAGTAAGCAAGTAGGTGAATTTCGCCTTTTTTAATTTTTCTATATATTCCTCTCTTTTTTCCTAGAAGATCTAATAGTCTATTATTCATCCATTTGGGTTGGTTCTGTGTTGATCTAAATTTTCTTTTGGGGATATATTTATTTTGCGCATTGAATACTGACTTGATAAAATTATCGTATGTATCTAACAAGTTTGACGTCTCCTCCTGACTTAAGATGACAGGTGCCTGAGAAAGGATACACTCATTTGGACACCTGGATCGACTTAATTTTTTGACCATAGGGTCCGCTAACAGGGCTTCTCTTAACCCACCATAATTGGCTTTTCTGAAGTCAGGTATTAATGTTGTATTCTCTCTGATATTACCTTTCCATTGTATATTAAAATACACAGAATTGTGATCACTATTTCCAAGGTGGTCCCCGATTTCTACACTATTTATCATATGTTCATTGTTACTGAAAACTAAATCGAGAATATTATCACCTCTAGTCGGCGTATCTATGAATTGAGATAAAAAACTATCTTGTACTACCTCAATAAACTCCTTTGAATCAGAGTCGCCTATTTGTTGCTGCCAATCTATATTAGGGAAATTAAAATCCCCCATAATGCACACGTTGCTAAGCCTTGATGCTATTTTAATTTCCTCCCATAATGATGTTCCGTCATTTCTACTCATATTTGGCGGTCTATACATAACTCCAATAACTAAAGTCTCACTACCTTCGTTAACTTCTACCCAAACACTTTCATTTTCATTATTTACTCTAATACCTGATTTAGTACAGCTTTTTAATGAACTCCTGACAAACACTGCTATACCGCCACCCCTCTTACTTGTTCGGTCATATTTAAACAAACTATATCCTGGTATATCAAACTCTGCTAAAAAATGCCTGGTTTCTGTATTAATCCATGTTTCAGTTAGCGCTATTATGTCTATATTTTCTTTGCTAACCAGTGCTCTAAGTTCGTTCATTTTGTTACATAAACTCCTGCAATTTGTATAATAAACACTCAAACTATTACTTGTATTTGCAACTATTTTTCTATTGTTTTTAACTAATTTATTTTTACCTGTTGAACTACTGGACCTAGACGGAAAATCTACGCTATCAGAATGTTCGTTATTACTATCAATTTGATGTGGCTGGGATTCTATTTTACTTACACACCTATGGTTTATTAACCAAACCCCGCAACAAACTTGTCGAGTGAGCTGGCTAAGGTCGAAACTCCTAGTCGAGAGAGATGTACTCCATCCTGGGCATACAGTTCATCCTTACCGTAGAAGAGGGTCCAGTTATCCAGGAATGGAATAGTATTTGCCTTGCAATACTTCTCCAGCCGGCTATTTACACCAATAGCCCTGGAGGACCATTCCTTCCTTACCCCTCTTCTTGGTAGGATACTGTGTACCACAGGAACTCCACCCTTCTCCTTGATCCTCTCCAACATTTCCTGGTACGTGGTGAGCAACTCCTCAGTCCTGCATTTCCAAATGTCGTTGCTCCCTGCGTTGAGGAAGATGATGGGGTCCTCTCCACTCGCTTCCATGACACCATCTAGCTTTTCTGCCACCTTCTCGACTCCGGCACCAGGCAGACAGACAACTTTACCAACATGTGTGTTAGTAGCCCTACCAAGGTATTTAATCATTGAATCCCCTACAATTAAAATAAACTTAGCTGTTTTCTGTTGTCGGCGTGTAGCAGGAGTTGTAGCAGCAACAGCAGCAGACTTCCCCCCCCCCCCTCCCCTCTCACTGCCTCGATGATCGCCACTTCCTCGCCATCACTCTCATCAGCCAAGGTGCTGAAGTTGTTGTGGGTCTTGAGTGGCTGCCTTTTCAGCTTGCAGGCCGTTGCACTGGTTGACACCACTTTCCAAGGGGCTTCACGATCCCTGGGAACACTTCCGGTAGCCTCACACTTCTTTTCCGCCATAGCTAGTCTCAAGGCCAAATTTTCATCTTTGAGACACTGAATCTCCTGCTCCACACTCTCCAGTCTTTCTTGCAAAGCAAGACAAAGCTGGAGAGTATGGGAGGAGACAGCAGACTCATCAACAACAGCCATCACTAAGAAAGTTCACTAGGACCTCACTAAGGGTAAACCGGTTCACTAGCGGTCACTGGGGACGTCCGCACAGGTCAGGGGTCAGAGGGCAACTGAATGTTTATTATATATATGATTATTATTTGTTTATTATTATGTTTATTATTTGTTATAGTTTATTATTTATATGTTTATTATTTGTTATAGTTTACTATTTATATGTTTATTATTTATGTTTATTATTATGTTTATTATTTGTTATAGATTATTATTTATATGTATTATTTGTTATAGTTTATTATTTATATGTTTATTATTTGTTATAGTTTATTATTTATATGTTTATTATTTATGTTTATTATTTGTTATAGTTTATTATTATTATGTTTATTATTTGTTATAGTTTATTATTTATATGTTTATTATTTGTTATAGTTTATTATTTTTATGTTTATTATTTGTTATAGTTTATTATTTATGTTTATTATTTATGTTTATTATTATGTTTATTATTGGTTATAGTTTATTATTTATGTTTTTATTTGTTATAGTTTATTATTTATATGTTTATTATTTGTTATAGTTTATTATTTATATGTTTATTATTTATATGTTTATTATTTGTTATAGTTTATTATTTATATGTTTATTATTTATGTTTATTATTTGTTATAGTTTATTTATATGTTTATTATTTGTTATAGTTTATTTATATGTTTATTATTTGTTATAGTTTATTTATATGTTTATTATTTGTTATAGTTTCCTCCCTAGACCTCCATCAACTTTTTAAAAAACACCCCTCAAGACCTTCCTTCAAGGTAAATTTGTACATTTGTCGATATAAAAATTGCCCTGCCAAAGGCCGGTTCCCCTTAAACTACAAGCTGGCTATCGCTCGCCAGGAAAGAATCGAAACCTAATTGACACAAAGTCTTATTATTGACAAAGAAATTGGGCGAAAGGTCTTAGAATCGCCAAACTAATGGGGGGATCGTATTAAAATGTCAAAACTAATGGGGCTAAACATGAGGGAGGAGGGCCAGAAAGGCCGACCATCTTCCCTTAAGAAAGGTATATATAATATTAAGGTATATAAAATTACTAAGTATATTGATAGTGATTTACCTATATATATATATATATATATATATATATATATATATATTAGTAAAGCCAGGTAAAAAAAAATCTTTAATACATACGAGGTTGAAAGAAATGGCAATTTCTGCGTTGGAAATTTTATTATTCAAAGTTTCCAGGTCTCTGATGAGTTTTCGCTGGGTGGCAGGAAGTAGATGAATGAGATTAGCAAAATTCATGGTGGTACAGGGTTACATTAATGTACATGATGATACAGGATATACGACGCGTTTCACAGGACAACCAGCATTATCAAGTAAGGATAGAATGATATAAAAAAAAAATCCAAAATCAGAATAATAGTGTAGAAAATTTAGAGTTCTCAGTGGACAGTGAAGAATAAGGTCGAAAAGAAGAAACTAGTAGGAGTGTAACAGATAGTGGGCTATCCACTTTGATAATTTTTAGTATATTATATTCATTCAATTTGCCTCGCAAACTCCTTCGAGCAACAACATGCCATTATCTTTAATTAACTTTAAATTATGATTCAGGCAAGGACTACACATTCACTTTGCTATTCTTGGTGTTTACCGGTTATGCTGATTCACCTGTCTGGGGTCCACCGTAGCGGGCCCCAGGCAAGAGTATCAGCAATCCCGATCAGCGGCACTATATTTCACACATGAGCAATGTTTATGAAAGTTGTTTTGTCACTCCACCCGCCATGTCGCCCCCATCACTCATCACCCCGAGGTGGTTCCTCCCAGCAAGTTTATTGCCATCACAGCAACATACATTGATTGGAAGATTAGTTGACAAAACTCTGGGCCCCTAGCAGTGCACCAGCTGGGGAGCACAGGCTTTGTCGAATTGTGGTACTGTGTGGTTGTCGTAAAGAGGCACTGAGGGATTCACCCCAAGGTCGGTGCTACCTTGGGGGTTTCAATACTGGCTCTCTGTTGGTAATGTCATGGGAATACAGGCGGTGGTACTGGGTGCTCGACCATACCCCTTACCTGCAGAGCCCCTAGGCGAGTCATAAGTCGGTGTTGCTATATCCATGGGTGATTATCCAATAAGTCCATCTTGTGAGTAAGTCAGGTGCATCGCCATCCGTGCTTCCTCCCGACCACACTGCAGGTTCCATCTCTGGTTATACCCAGTGCTTCTAAGTTGCACAACAGGCATAGCCCAGAGATAGCCCGAGCTAGTAATGGTCAGAAATTCTGCTGGGTCTGATGTTGTGGGCCCCAGATGGGATCTCTATCAATCAAGTAAAAAAGGATTCCGGTATGGCCACTTCTAGATTTAGCCTCGTTGAGGGAAACCAGGAGTGTTGTCTCCTTATCGGGTCGTCAAGGAATTCAAGATTTACATCAAGTAATGTTCTGACCGTATTCCACAGCTTAGATGCTCTCTCATATAGCTTGATGTTTATGGCCTTTACTGAGGACTCTCTGTGTATTTCTTCTGTATTCATTGCAAAGGGGTATTTGGAATCATTGTTTGCCCATCTAAGTGCTTTATTTTGGATCCTTTGTATTTTTTGCATTTGTGACTCGTCTTTCACGTCGGTTAACTCTTCACCTTCAGGCTGGAGCCAGCAAAGACTACTATCTCACCCCTAACCACCCCCACCTCACACGCAACGAGTTAGAGAAACACACCACCATACTCGATAAAGAAAGTGACCCAAGGAGATTACCTATACTCGAAGCGTTATATATCCAAGCCTTACATCCTAACATCAACAACCAAACTCTGGACCTTCAGATCCTTCCTTCTACCAAAAGGCACTACCCTACAGGACCTAACGCCCCCCCTCGCCCCCCCTCGGTGCCCTTGACGCAGCCCCCCGCGCTACCTCCTTCAGCTTCGTCTTCTGCCGGCGCCACACGTACTACGCAACTTAGGCCACGCCCCTCGACACGCAGCCAATCAGCCTCGACCCGCCAACTGACCACCACCCTCCCGCATCCAAGGCACCTGCGTGACGCGGATCTCTCTTTTGCACTCCTAGAATACCCCTCCACCAATAGCAGACTTTTGCCCCCTGATTTTCGCCTCCTCTGATCCTCCACCCTCTATATATACCCTTCCTGTTTACCTTTTATATCATTTTATACTCACCACTCACCTGCACTGCTCACTGCTGCTAACAACTCCTGCCTCTCAACTCGCTCTTGACCACCACTACCATGGCCACCAGCACTACCACAGCCAGTGGTATGGTCAAGTGGTTCAACCACAAGGCAGGCTTTGGCTTCATTACTATGACCAACAATGAGGAACTTTTTTGTCACCATTCTAATATCAGCAACAACAACAAAAGCAGCACGAGAGCCTCGCTGAGGAATGGTGAAGCAGTGGAATTCACCGTCTATTCCGGGAGGAGAGGACCTGAGGCCATTAACATCAAAGGCCCTGAAGGAGCCCCAGTCAAGGGCTCCTCATTCTCCCCCCGGAATCATCCACCAAAGGCGAAAACAACAACTACAGCAGAGGGGGAAGCGGTTCTAAGGGCAAAGATCTATGCCTGCGTTCAAACAGCTATGGCCATCGCTGGTTTGGATGAGCTTAGAATCTGCAAGCTGATCCCCTATCTGCTGAGTTCCAACAACCTGCCGACAATCATCATTCCTCAGGAGGCTTTCTCTGCAACCCCATCAAACACCAAGAGGAAGAAGCCCTCCAACACCCAAGAAGACCCAGCTCCACCACAGAAGCCGAGGAGTGCCCCAAAACAACAGCTGCTTCTGCCAAGACCTCTCTGTCTAAGCAGGATCAAAATGGGGCACTCCTCTACACCATCTACCGCTTCAACACCAACCAAGGAGAAGGCACCACCATCTACACCAACAACAACTGTGCACCAAAGACCAGACCAAGGACCCCAAAGACAACACCAATGGCCAACGTCACCGATTCCCAGTTCATGGACCTACAAGAACGCCTCTCCTTCAACTCCTTCAACAACTGTGCACCAAAGACCAGACCAAGGACCCCAAAGACAACACCAATGGCCAACGTCACCGATTCCCAGTTCATGGTCTCCGAAAACTCCGAAAACTACCTTTGAGCCTCCCGTCCAGCCCAGTGTGAATGATCTGAAGGCACAAAGAAAGAATATCAAGCTCAACAAGTCGAAACTGCTCCACAACCAAGACTCCAAAGATGAACAACAATAGCAAGGTGGTCAGCCCACCTATTTTTTACCTCTCCAACTCTTCACCTTTCATCACTTCACCTTGAACTTCAACCTCTACTTTCTCAACTATGGGGACTCTTCCTCACCAGTATCCAGTATCCAGTTTATATCATTCTATCCTTACTTGATAATGCTGGTTGTCCAGTGAAACGCGTCGTATATCCTGTATCATCATGTACATTAATGTAACCCTGTACCACCATGAATTTTGCTCATCTCATTCATCTACTTCCTGCCACCCAGCGAAAACTCATCAGAGACCTGGAAACTTTAAATAATAAAATTTCCAACGCAGAAATTGCCATTTCTTTCAACCTCGTATGTATTAAAGAAAAAAAAAAAAAATATATATATATATATATATATATATATATATATATATATTTCGGTATATACTGTATATAACCGACGTATCAGTTAACCTGAATGTTGTGGAAGGTGTTCAAGGGGGTGGAATATCGCAGGAGTGACAAACATACTGGGTTAAGGGGAGGTTTTTAGTTTGTACCCTAAACCTCCATCAAGCTTAAAAATTACACTCCCTTGACCCCCTTCAAGATAAATTTGTACATTTTTCGGTAGAAAAATGTCCCGGCCGAAGGCCGTTTTCTCTTACATTACAGGCTCGCTATCGCTCGCCAGGAAAAAATCGACGCCTAAATGGTACGAAATGTCTAAAAATTGACAAATGGGGCGAAAGTTCTTAAAATCGCCAAACAAATGGGGCGAACGTCTTAAAATCTCAATAGCAGTGGAGTTAAACATGAGGGAGAAAGGGGTAAAGAAAATAATCCCTCAGGTGGAAATCTCCCCTTAATTAAGGAGGGATGGTGTGTATTTATTGGCCCTTTTTAAACTGGATAAGATCGTCTAGTAGCCAGCATAGAGGTTAAGGGGAGGTTTTTAGTGTGTTTCCTAGACCTCCATCAAGCTTGAAATTTCACCCCCTTGACCCCCTTTCAAGATAAATTTGTACATTTTTCGGTAGAAAAATGTTCCGGCCGAAGGCCGGTTCCTCTTAAATTACAGGCTCGCTATCGCTCGCCAGGAAAAAATCGACACCTAAATGGGACGAAAGGTCTTAAAAGTTACATAAATGGGGTGAAACTTCTTAAAATCGCCAAACTAATGGGGCGAACGTCTTAAAATCTCAATAGCAATGGGACTAAACATGAGGGAGAAAGGAGCAAAGAAAAAAAATCCCTCCAGTGGAATCCTCCCCTTAAAAGACGGCACCGTGTACTGAAAGGGTTAATTATACACTATATATAATAGTTACACCAAGAAACCCTAATTAAGGGGAGATGGGCTGTTTTCCTGGACCCCCTTCTCCCTCGTGTTTAGCCCCCATTAGTTTTCAGAGTTTAAGATGTTGGCCCCATTAGTTTGGCGAATTTAAGACCTTTCGCCCCATTTATTTGTCAATATTAAGACCTTTCGTGCTATTCAGCTGTCGATTTTTTCCAGGCGAACGATAGTGAGCCTGAAATTTTGGAAGAACCCGGCACATTTTTCTGCCGAAAAATGTACAAATTAATCTACAAGGGGGATCTAATGGATGTTTTTTTAAGTTTGATGGAGGTCTAGGGAAGAACCTAGATAAGTCATGAATATACATAAAAACAAAAATCGACCACAAATGTAACGATTCCTCCTTACTTTGTCTTGTGAGAGGAAGCCACAGACAAACCAGACTAACAACAAAAACAGGTACACATTTAGCTTGAGGAGGGGGTAATGAGTGATTGTTTTTTATTTTTATTTGTCATTAATCTTTCGGTGAAGGTTAAATATAATAGGGTTTGGTTTTTGTATTAGTCTGAGGGCCAATTAAATATATGTTGTTGAAACGTGACAGAAATAACAAAACACTCAGTGCGTTTCGGCTTAAGGGGGGTGACCTGCTTTTTGTTGTTTCTGTCCTTTTCTCTCTTTCTCTGGCTTGTATCCATTCGGCCCCATTCAGCCAACTATTTTAAGACGTTTATCCCCATCTAGGTGTCTATTTCTTCCTGGTGAGCGATAGCGAACCAGCATTATATGAAGAAATCCGGCTTCGCCGGAGAAATTTTTCTATCGAAAAATGTACAAATGCTGTCAAAGAAAAATAAAAAATATGCTGGCTCGCTACCGCTCACCAGTAAAAAATTGACACCTGGATGGGGATAAACGTCTTAAAACAGTAGGCTGAATGGGGCCAAATGGATACAAGCCAGAGAAAGATAGAAAAGGACAGAACAAAAACAGGTCTGGACCTAATGGACCTCGCCCGCCAGAAGTTCTGTACCACGTGATAATCAAAACTACATACACGAAACCTGCGCCGCCGTAGGTCGTGGGCGTAGTAGCTCTTGTTTGAGAGTGTATTTCTATCTATCTATCTATCTACAGTATATCTATATACAGTATATATATATACTTAGGCACATACCCCTTTATATATATATATATGTATATATACTATATATATGTGTGTGTGTGTGTGTGTGTAATATATATATATACCGGTATTATTTTATTTATTTATTTTTTTTTCAGCTGGGGGTGGCCGACTTGAGACAGAGCCCGAGAATGTATTTACCATAGTATATCACCCCAGATGGAACGTCACAAAGGTCCACTAACTCCAGGTTCCTATAAGTGTTGGGTGATCAGAGGTAAGGTCTTTGAATTGAATTGAAATCTATATTTAGCCTAAGACAGTTCCATTGTATAAAGAACAATACCCACTGTTGTATATACTTCGTTTGAAATACACTGTTGTACTGCGCCGCCGCAGGTAGTGTTGGGGGTGGATACTGTACAGTACACCTTAAGGGCAGATGTGGGGCGTTGTTCTGGGCCCCTTC
The DNA here is from genome assembly GCA_032716605.1 of Paralithodes platypus. Taxonomy (NCBI): domain Eukaryota; kingdom Metazoa; phylum Arthropoda; class Malacostraca; order Decapoda; family Lithodidae; genus Paralithodes; species Paralithodes platypus. The sequence continues at coordinate 2,433,466 of CM064572.1, read as the reverse complement.
TCCCTCGTGTTTAGCACCATTAGTTTTCAGATTTTGAGACGGTCGGCCCATTACTTTGGCGATTTTGACACCATTCGCCCCATTTCGTTGTCAATTTTAAGACCTTTTGTGCCATTTAAGTGTCGATTTTTTCCTGGCAAGCGATAGCGAACCTGTAATTCTAAGAGGAACCGGCCTTCGGCCGGAACATTATTCTACCGAAAAATGTACAGATTTATCTTGAAAGGGGGTCGAAGGGGTGTTTTCCTAAGCTTAATGGAGGTCTAGCGAGGAAACTCAAAAAAATATGAATACACGAACTAATAGACACCAAAACCAGCCACTGTCCCATTAAGGGGAGGTTTTTAGTTTGGTCCCTAGATATCCATCAAGCTTAAGATTACACCCCCTTGAGCCCCTTTCAAGATAAATTTGTACATTTTTCGGTAGAAAAATTTCCCGGCTGAAAGCCGGTTCCTCTTAAATTACAGGCTCGCTATCGCTCGCCAGGATAAAATCGACACCTAAATTGCACGAAAGGTCTTAAAATTGACAGAAATGGGTTGAAAGTTCTTAAAATCATCAAAATAATGGGGCGAACGTCTTAAAATTAGAAAAGCAATGGGGCTAAACATGAGGGAGAAAGGGGTCAAGAAAAAACTCGCTCAAGTGGAAATCTCCCCTTAAGGTTTCTACTGACGATTATACCCCAGCCTTTACATACCTACCGTGGGAAGATGTGGGCGAGGGGGTTAGAACATAAGAAAACATAAGAAAATGGGAGTCTGCAGAAAGCCGATTGGCCTAAGCAAGGCAGATCCCTGTCCCACACAACCCCAATAACAAAGCCCAATTATCGGCTCAACACTCTAATACCCTGAGGATCATCTTACCAAAACGGTTAGAGATTAACGCAGGATTATGGGGGTCTGCAGAGCGCTGATTGGCCCAACCCGGCTGATCCCCTTTCACACCCAACCCTTCTCGTCCATATGCTTATCCAATTTTATCTTAAAGCTCCCTACAGTTTTAGATCCCACTATAGCACTTGGTAGTCCATTCCACCCATCTACAACTCTGTTACCAAACCAACTGGGGTTGTCTGGTCCACCATCTCCCTCGTGTTTAGCCCCAGTATAATAGGTAATAATGATGGTGCGGCGCCGTAGTGGTGGTGAGGCATTTATACACCTCACCTACTTTTGTACTCTCCTTTTCTCGCTTTCTCGGGCTTGTATCCCATTGGCACCATTCAGCCTGCTGTTTTAAGACGTTTATCCCCATTCAGGTATAAATTTCTTCCTGGCGAGTGATAGCGAGCCAGCATTGTCTAGAGAAATCCGACTTCGCCGTAGACACTTTTCAATTGAAAATTTAGCCTGCTGCAAAAAACCTGTTTTTAAATATATTGGCTCGCTCCCGCTCGCCAGGAAAAAAATCGACAGCTGGATGGGGATAAACGTCTTAAAAGAGTAGGCTGAATGAGGCCGAATGGATACAACCCAGAGAGAGAGAAGAAAAACAAATATGTGGGCCCCCTGCAGAAGAGTTACTGATGATTACTGTGGGAAGCTGAGTGTGTGTGTGTGTGGGGGGGGGGGGGGGGGGGGGGGGGTTATCTGGCCCGCCTCCTTCATGTTTAGATCCATTACGATATCTTCTAATAATGATGGTATGGCATCTTAACCCCTTCTGTACCGGCGACGTCTTTTTAATTATATTCCAGCTATAGACTTAGACGATTTTCTGCAGTTTAAGAAGGATCTGTGGTAGAAGGGGGTTGTCTGCCCCCCCCCCCCCCTTCTCCCTCATGTTTAGACCATTGTTCCGTTAGTTCGGCGATTTTGAAACCTGTTTGCCCCATTTGTTTGTCAATATTAAGACCTTTCGTGCAATTTAGTGTCGATGTTTTCCTGGCGAGTGATAGCGACCCTGTAATTTTAGAAGGTGCGACGTTTTCTATCAAAAAATTTACACATTTATCTTGAAAGGGTGTCTAGGGGGTGTTGTTTTAAGCTTGGTGGAGGTCTCGGGAGGAGTTATAATATACTGTATATATAGGCCAACACAAACAAGTACTACTACAACTACTACTACTACTACTACTTATTAACCAACCTAACCTACCTGCCTACCTACCTGCCTACCCACCTACCTACTTACCTACCCACATACCTCCCACCTACCTACCTACCTACCCACATACCTACCTACCCCACCCACCCACCTACCTACCTACCCAACCCACCCACCCACCCACCCGCCTACCTACATACCTACCTACCTACCCACCACCACCCAAAATGATATAAACAAGCTAGAACGAGTTCAACGTAGAGTTACCAAAATGATACCTAGCCTAAAGAAGAAACCATACGTAGAGCGTCTTAGAGAATTAAATCTATTTCCTTTAACCCAGCGCAGATTAAGAGGTGACTTAATTCAAGTGTTCAAAATCATCAAAGGCATCGACAATATGAACTATAGTAAGTACTTCACTGTCGACCAATCACGCGGGGAAACGGTTGCAAAATTATTGGTAAATCTTTTAACTCGCACGAATCTAAGAATTTCTTCTTCAATCGAGTTGTCAACTTGTGGAATGGGCTTCCCCGAAACGTTATAGACTGCATCACCGTTGATTCATTTAAACTCCGCCTAGAGAAATATCTCGCATCAAACCCGCGACTGACTGCGTTTGTAAATGAATAACTTTATTTTATTCCCCCCTCAGTTACTAACCCATCTGTCCCCTACTAACTTCCTAATCCTGCCACGGACATTAGTTCCAGGGCAGTAATTCCCTTTCCAATGTTCCCTTACCCACTCTAAACCACTGTTTGGACACTTGATCCTCAGTGCTTTGGAGGACAAGCAACCTAGAAGAGTCACTAGATCTGTTGTTGCTTGATTTCCTTTGTACTCCTTTGTACCTATTTAACTACCCACCTACCTACCTACCGTGGGAACGCTGGCTTCATTAATACAAACACTATTATGAGCAGGGACAACTTAAGGGGGAGGTAGGTGCTTTTTATGGACCCCCTTCTCCCTCATGAGATTTTAAGACGTTCGTTCCGTTAATTTGGCGATATTAAAGCCTTTCACCCTATTTCTTTGTCAATATTAGAACTTTTCGCGCCATATACAGTAGGTGTTGATTTTTTTCCAGGCGAGCAATAGCGAGCCTGGAATTTTAGATACCGAAATATGTATAAATTGATCTCGAAAGAAAGGGGATCTAGGGAGTGAGTTTTTATGCTTGATGGAGGTCTAGCGAGGAAAATCAAAATAAATATATATATAGGTATATATATATATATATATAAACCAAAAAATAATCACCACCCCCTTAAACGAAAGCCGTGTGTATTTTGCTTAGTGTATCCTGTGTTAGTAGTGAATATGTGATGATATACTTATGATTTATAATTCAAGTTATGTCTGTGGAAGTGATTAACCCCTTAATTACCGGTGAAGTCTTGTTTATTTGATTTTAGCTGTTTTTAGACGATTTTATTCGGCTTAGGATGGTAGTGTGGCAATTATGAGACTACAGACTATCAGAATTAACCCCATTTACTACCATAGATCCTTCCTAAGCTGCCTAACTTTCGTCTAAATATGGCTGATAAAATACAACACACAGACCCAGTAGTGAAAGGGTTAAATGGCCAACACTGAACTATTTTATGGTATTTATGGTATTTTCTCGAACTCCTTCTCATATTTTCTGGAACTCCTCATATTTTCTCGAACTCCTTCTCATATTTTCTCGAACTCCTTCTCATATTTTCTGGAACTCCTCATATTTTCTCGAACTCCTTCTCATATTTTCTCGAACTCTTTCTCATATTTTCTGGAACTTCTCATATTTTCTCGAACTCCTCATATTTTCTCGAACTCTTTCTCATATTTTCTGGAACTCCTCATATTTTCTCGAACTCCTTCTCATATTTTCTCGAACTCCTTCTCATATTTTCTGAAACTCCTCATATTTTCTCGAACTCCTTCTCATATTTTCTCGAACTCCTTCTCATATTTTCTCGAACTCCTTCTCATATTTTCTCGAACTCCTTCTCATATTCATTCAAGGCTTCAAAAATAGGCTTGCTTGATGAAGAGGAGCACTTTATTGACAATGATTTGCATATAGCATCATCAAGCCATCTTTGGTCTGATGAACCTATTTTTGTTTTCCCCATGTGCACGAAGGAGATAAAAGGCAAATCTACCTGTAACAAGTAACCCCCCCCCCCCCTCCCCACCCCATCCCAAGGTTGAAAGAGTGATAGCGAGCCCAAATCAAGGTACGTTATGGGTAATTTAGGTGCGTTAGAAAGAAATGTGGTGTGCTTGTTAAGGGGGGTGACCTGCTTTACTTTTCACTCTCTCTGGGTTGTATCCATTCGGCCCCATTTAGCATACTGTTTTAAGGCGTTTATCCCCATCCAGGTGTTGATTCATACCTGGCGAGCGATAGCGAGCCACCATATTTTGGATGAGTTAGGTAGCTGTCTAAATTTGTACATTTTTCGATAGAAAAATTCTTTGGCGAAGCCGGATTTCTCCATAAAATGCTGGCTCGCTATCGCTCGCCATGAAAAAATCGACACCTGGATGAGGATAAATGTCTTAAAACAGTAGGCTGAATGGGGCCGAATGGATACAACAAAGAAAGATAAAAAAGCAGGTCACCCTCCTTAAGTGTAGTGAAATGATCAGGAGGAGGAGGTGTTTGTGAGAGTTAGCTGGAATACTCTCTGTGTAGGTGAGGCACAAATAGAAACAGTGGGGGAAGCCAGACAAATGAAACAGGAGTTCCAGCAACTCTTTATCATATGCCTATGAGGCCTCCCTTGGATACTGCCCTGCTCGATTGGTGTCTACGATATCCTCAGTACAGTCGGACAAATAAATGATGTCGCGGCAACAAGTATTTTTCACTCAATAATTGGTATCAACATTATCTAAGCTTTAATTCCTCCTGAAATAGCATTGTGTTGGCCGTGTTATCACTTCCCAAGACATAATTTGAACTACACACCACAATTTAACCTCTGCATATACAATAACAATGACTAAACACAAAGGCCTCATCTTTGGCTGGAGACCCTGGCCTGTCATAAGTTATAACACCCAAGACCGTTTTCTGTTAGGGTGTTAAGGGAATTGGGTTTATATGTTTGGTCGGTTTACTGATTTATTTATTGTTTCTTTTAGTTTCCTCGCTAGACCTCCAACAAGCTTAAAAAAAACACCCCCTAGAACTCCCTTCAAGGTAAATTTGTAAATTTTTCGGTAGAAAAATGACCCGGCCGAAGGCCGATTCCTTCTAAAATTACAGCCTAGCTATCGCTCGCCAGGAAAAATCGACACCTAAATGGCACGAAAGGTCCTAATATTGACAAAGAAATGGGGAGAAAGGTCTTAAAATCGCCAGACTAATAGGGCGAACGTCTTATCCTGCCAAAACAAATGGGGCTAAGCACGAGGGAGAAGGGGGTCTAGAAAAGCAGCGACGTATCTCGCCTTATGGGGAGGTTTTGGGGTTTTCTGGACCCCCTTCGCCCTCCTGCTTAGCCCCATTCGTTTTGACATTTTAAGACGTTCGCTCCATTAGTTTGGCGATTTTAAGACCTTTCGCCTCATTACTTTATCAAGATGACTTTTCGTGCCCTTAGGTGTTGATATTTATTGGCGAGCGATAGATAGCGAGCCTGTAATTAACGAGGAACAGGCCTTCGGTCAGGACATTTTTCTGCCGAAAAATTTACATTTCTTTTTCTCGAAAAGGGGTCTTGGGGGTGTTTTATATAACTTGCTAGAGTTCTAGGGAGCAAACTAAAAACCTCCCCTTATTACGCTATACAGGGCCACTTACGAGTTCCGTTCTAGAAGGAAGTTGGAGCCGTAGACATCGATATTTAGCAGAATAACCAGCTATAATTCTGCTGTTGTACAATTTCATATATACATAAAACCAAATTCAACATATTTTATATCCATCAAAAACCTACATAATTATTGCAGTTTTCTTCTATATCGATGCTTACGGCTCCAACTTCCTTATAGCTTAAAACTAGCAAGTGATCAAATACGATGTCAATTACGAGATAAGGCGTCGTAAATGTTGTGTTGGATGATTATAGCAAGAGATAAGGCGTCTTAAATGTTGTATTGGATAATTATAAAGAGATAAGGCGTCGTAAATGTTGTGTTGGATGATTAGCAAGAGATAAGGCGTCGTAAATGTTGTGTTGTGTTGGATGATTATAGCAAGAGATAAGGCGTCGTAAATGTTGTGTTGGGTGATTATAGCAAGAGATAAGGCGTCGTAAATGTTGTATTGGATAATTATAAAGAGATAAGGCGTCGTAAATGTTGTGTTGGATGATTATAAAGAGAAATAAGGCGTCGTAAATGTTGTGTTGGATGATTAGCAAGAGATAAGGCGTCGTAAATGTTGTGTTGGATGATTATAAAGAGATAAGGCGTCGTAAATGTTGTATTGGATAATTATAAAGAGATAAGGCGTCGTAAATGTTGTGTTGGATGATTATAAAGAGAAATAAGGCGTCGTAAATGTTGTGTTGGATGATTATAGCAAGAGATAAGGCGTCGTAAATGTTGTGTTGGATGATTATAGCAAGAGATAAGGCGTCGTAAATGTTGTGTTGGATGATTATAGCAAGAGATAAGGCGTCGTAAATGTTGTGTTGGATGATTATAGCAAGAGATAAGGCGTCGTAAATGTTGTGTTGGATGATTATAGCAAGAGATAAGGCGTCGTAAATGTTGTGTTGGATGATTATAGCAAGAGATAAGGCGTCGTAAATGTTGTGTTGGATGATTATAGCAAGAGATAAGGCGTCGTAAATGTTGTGTTGGATGATTATAGCAAGAGATAAGGCGTCGTAAATGTTGTGTTGGATGATTATAGCAAGAGATAAGGCGTCGTAAATGTTGTGTTGGATGATTATAGCAAGAGATAAGGCGTCGTAAATGTTGTTGGATGATTATAGCAAGAGATAAGGCGTCGTAAATGTTGTGTTGGATGATTATAGCAAGAGATAAGGCGTCGTAAATGTTTGGGAGCATCAGAGTAGCCAAGCCCAGGGTACGTAATACGGTTCGATAAGTCTATGGAAGTTAAACATACAATTTCACATTAAATCCAGGGAGGAGCGGGGCTGGTTGGGGGGGGGGATTATATATATTATACAGTATATATATATATTTTTTTTTTATTTTTTTTTTTTTTTTCTAATATATTAAGTTTGCTCCCTAGGACCAGGGAGCTTGACCACATCAAGCTTGAAATAACACCCCCATGACCACCTCTCGAGATAATTTTTTACATTTTTCGGTAGGATTTGTCCCGGTCAAAGGCTGGTTCCTCCTAAAATACAGGCTCGCTTTCGCTCGCAAGGAATAAATCAAAACCTAAATGGTACCAAAGGCCTTAAAACTGACAAAGAAAATGGGGCAAAAGATCACTGGGTATGTTAATAGTGATTTTCCTGTCTTTTCCTCATCCTCTGACTTGAACGGCTTCAAACTCTGTGTGTCCAGGCATTTTGACTGTAACATACCTTGAATTTGGCTCTCTATCACTCTTTCAACTTTGGGGGCGACACTTGTTACAGGCAGCTTTGACTTTTGTCTCCTTCACTCACGTAAAAAAAAATGGTGAAAGTTGAGGTTAATCACCACCAATGCACCATTTAAAGGGTATTTTATTACGAACCCTTTGTATAGCTTTTTCCTGTCCCTAATATTGGTCAGTGTAACCTACCCCCACCATCACCTCCCTCCCCTCTGCCCCCCCCCCCACCCCCACCACCACCACCGAACACCTTCCGCGAGTTAGTCATACCTTCCCCATCCCCTCCCTCCTTCCCCATCCCCCCCCCCCCCCCACCCCCTCACTAGCAGGGCCTCCTTCCGCATACCTCCCGCGGCAGAGTCCTTTTGTGACCCACCCGGTGAAGACATTGTGACGGGCCAATTAGAGGAGAGAGTGATAATTATATGGTGGTGGTGGTGGTCAAGGTGTTTAATAGTAGGGTGTGGATTGTGGTTGAGTGGGGGGAGGGGATAGGGGGAGTGGGAGGTAGCAGTAGAGGGGATAGGGTGAGTGGGAAGGGAGGGGGAAGGGGGAGGGGAGGGGAGAGGAGGGGGAGTGGGAGTGGGAAGGGAGGGCAGGGGAGGGGGAAGTGGGAGAGGGTGGGAGGGGTAGGGGGAATGGGAGGTAGTAGTAGAGAGGATAGGGTGAATGGGAAGGGAGAGGAGGGGGAGGTAATAGTATAGGGGATAGGGTGAGTGGGAGTGATGAGCCCAATAGTACCGTCTTGGTGGTGTAATGGTTAGTGTTTAAAAATCTGTGTGTGATAACCCAGGTTCGAATCCTGGTGGATCACATATATGCTTTCATTAATTTCGTTGGAGGTGTTTGGTGTTGTGGTGAAATTAATAAAAATATAGATTAGAATAGGACTTCAGAGGTTATCAACCCTGTTGGATTATTAGGCCAGCACACTGTAAGTCAAGATGAACGTCAGGACTGGAGCCTTTCTGCGAGAAATCCAGTCCCTAGATGAGGCCAATTGGAGACGAGAGATATACAGTATATGGTGGTCATGGTGTTAGTGGGGTGTGGTAGTGGGAGGGGGAAGAGGGTACTTGAGAGCAGTGGCGTCACCAGGGGTAAAATTTTGGGGGGGCTGTAGCCCTGGCATAGATAGGTGGGTGGGTGGCGAGCGAAGCGAGCCTGAGCAGCTGGGGGGTCCGGGGGGGCGCTGTAAGCCCCCCCCGGAAAATTTTGAAATTTGAGCAGTTTCTGGGGCCTTTTTGAGGCCTAAAAATGTGTATAAGTAAGAAACATATGACACATAAATATTGATGAGCCTGATACCAGGCATCAGTCAGTAAGTGTAATTGTAGGGTATAAAGCCTATGTGCAGAGAATAGTTTTTTCTTCATATACTATCATACTATAGTCCATTCATTATAGGTAGGCCAGAAATTGTGACCCCTAACCTTTGTAATTCGCTAAATGGCTAGAGCAAATGGGTTATAAATGTCCATACTTATTGCCTGGCTGACCCTTCCCAAAGGTAGAAATATTAGCTTGATTACTCCAGTCTTTCCTTAGGTATAGAGGTAAGTGGTCTAGATGTTTCGCCTACTTATAATGAATATACTATAGTTTGTAACGATTTCTTAGCATATTAAATTGGATAATTTGAAGAACTTTTATTATTGTACCATTATATAGATTTAGTTGGCAAGATTTTTATATTGATTACTTTTGGAAGTTTTGGGGTTTGCATTTTTTGGGGGGCTGAGTCCTTGATTTGGGGGGGCTAAGCCCCCGAAGCCCCCCCTGGTGACGCCACTGGTTGAGAGAGGAAGGGAAGGGTAAAGAGGAGGGGTGGGTGGAGGGGATGGGAAGGGAAGAGAGTGGGGTAGAGGAGGGGTGGTCAGGTGAAGGTATTGAGGGGGGTTGGGGAATGGGGGAGATGGGAGTGGAAGGGGAATAAGGAAGGAGGGGAGGGGGAGAGGGAAGGAAAGAGTGGAGGGGGAGGGGGAAGGAAAGAGAGAGGGGGGAGAGGAAGGGTAGAGAAGGAGGGGGGGGGAGATGAGAGTAGAGGGGGAGGGGGGGAGAGGAGAGGGGAGGGTAGGGTAGGGTAGGGTAGAAAAGGTGAAAACATTTTGACAGTTGATTACAAGACGGTGGTGTGGCCAATTACAAGACGGTGGTGTGGCCAATTACAAGACGGTGGTGTGGCCAATTATGAGGCCAGATAGATGGGGTGGTTATTAGGGTGTATTGTGCTGGGGGGGGGGGGGAGATGTGAGGGAAATGGGGGTGTAGAGGGAAGGGAGTGGAAGTGAAGGGAAGGGAAGGGTAAGGAAGGAAGAGAAAGTGTAACATTATAACAGGAATAATTACATGACGGTAGTGAAGCCAATTAACAGGCCAGGTATATGGTGGTTAAGGGGAGGTATTTAGTTTGTTCCCTACGTTTTCATCAAGCTTAAAATTACACCCCCCTAAACCCCCTTTCAAGATATATTTGTAAATTTTTCGGTAGAAAAATTTCCCGGCCGGAGACCGGTTGCTCTTAAATTACAGGCTCGCTATCGCTCGCCAGGAAAAAAATCGACACCTTAATGGCACGAAAGGTCTTAAAATTGACATAATTGGGGCAAAATGTCTTAAAATGTCAAAACTACTAGGGCAAACGTCTTAAATCTCAAAAGCAATGGGGCTAAACATGGGGAAGAAACGGGTCCAGAAAAAAATCCCTCAAGTGGAAATCTCCCCTTAAGGGGTTGTTGGGTGGTATTGTGGTGAGGGAGGAGGTGTGAGGGAAGGGGGGAAGGAGGGAAAGGGGGAGAGGGGTGGAGTGGAGGAAGGGGAGGGTAGAGAGGGAATAGGTGTAACATTGTGAATATTATGACAGGAATTATTACATGACGATAGTGAATACATGACATGGGTGGATGGGACTCGTTAGCCTTGGTCGGCAACCCATCTAAGGGAGACAACCTTATAAAAATCCGGGTGGATTGGACTCGGCAGCGTTGGTCGGCCACCTGTCTAGGGGAGTAAACCTGATACAAATCCGTACTGCGTATCTAAGTGTAAGGCAGGTTAGTAGATGGACTAGCCGAACACCACTGTAGAAAAATAGTGCTAATAAGATACATAGAGGGCCTCGGTGTCGGACGGATCCTAAATTGAGTGGTCAATCCTGTAAGTCCTTCAGTAAACTGGCTCGGGTTGTCCCTCTTACAGGGAATAGGTCCGCTTGGGGGCCTTCTGTGTATGGCCACCCTCATTAAGGGAAATAAGGCGTCCGGCAATAGATAGATATATAGATAGATAATGAAGCCAATTAGAGGCCGGATATATGGTGGTTAGGGGGTCGTTAGGATGTATTGTGGTGGAGAGGGAGGTGTGAGGGAACACGGGGGGGGGGGGAAAGGGAGGAGTGGAGGGAAGGGAAAGGTAAAGAAGGCAGAACAGGTGAGCACATTGAGACAGGCAAATACATGGAGGTGCAGGTATAGCCAATTAGCGACCAGATATCTATATGGTGGTAAGAGGGGGTTATTCCATTCATAATTATACTTTAACCCATTCAAGCTCCAATACGCGTTTCTGTTCTGTTTTCTGGCTACTATTAGACGATTTTATTCAGAATAGTAACGGTATACGGAAGTCAAAGGGTTGATTGAGATAGCATTTACCCTTTTAATACCCACAGATCCTTCCTAAGCTGCATACAATCGTCTAATGATAGCCAAAATAAACTTCTAAAACGCGTCAGAGCTTCAAAGGGTTAAGGGGGTAGGGTTGTTGTTTTCTGGCCCCTCTTCTCCCTCATGTTTAGCCCCAATTATATTCAGATTGTAAGACGTTTGCCCATTAGTTTGGCGATTCTAAGACCTTCCGGCCCATTTTTGTTGTTGTCCAAGAAGACTGGCCATGTAGAAGCCCGGGCCACTCTCTGTTAGGGTTTTTCTTCTAGACACCCTCCTCCCTCATGCTTAGTCCCATTAGTTTTGAAATTATAAGACGTTCACCACATTAGATTGTCGATTTTGAGACCTTTCGTCCCATTTATTTGTCAATTTTAAGACCTTTCGTCCCATTTATTTGTCAATTTTAAGACCTTTCGTCCCATTTATTTGTCAATTTTAAGACCTTTCGTCCCATTTATTTGTCAATTTTAATACCTTTCGTGCCATTTAGGTGTCGATGTTTTCCTGGCGAGCGAAATACAATACTTCAAGCCTATCAGCCTAAGTAATTGACAATGACAATTATGAGGAATGTTTAGAAATGCTGTCACCTGTCTCGACAGGATGGGATATGTGTGTTCATTAGTCTGTATATACGGACAAATACACACACACACACACACATCTAGGAACACACAACATACACACACAGGACACATGCATACATACATAATTATACTATCACACACACACACACACACACACACACACTATTGCCCTTTAGTACAAGCCCCAACATTCTGGGGTACATTTTAGTTGAAGGGGTGTGTGTATTTATGAGGGTATGTGTGTGGCAGTGTTTAATGGGAGGTTTTTAGTGTGTTCCCTAGACTTCCATCAAGCTTAAAATTACACCCCCTTGACCCCCCTGTCAAGATAAATTTGTAAATTTCCCGGCCAAAGGCCGGTTCCTCTTAAATTACAGGCTCGCTATCGCTCGCCAGGAAAAAATAGACACCTAAATGGCACGAAAGGTCTTAAAAGTGACATAAATGGGGTGAACGTTCTTAAAATCGCCAAACTAATGGGGCAAACGTCTTAAAATCTAAAAAACAATGGGGCTAAACATGAGGGAGAAAGGAGTCAAGAAAAAAAATCCCTCAAATGGATATCTCCCCTTAACCCTTTCAGTACCAGCGCCGTCCTTTTAACTTTACTCTGGCTATATATTTTTACTAGACGATAATTATTGTATCATAAATTCCAGTATTGTAAATTCCAGCAATTGACAGGTTTTGAACAATCTCACTTAACCAATTTTACTACCAAAGATCCTTCTTAAACTGCACAAAATCGTCTACATGTAGCCACAATAATCTTACAGTCGCCAGTACAAAGGCCTTAACGGAAGGTTGTTGTTCTGCTTCCTAAACCTCCATCAAACTTTAACAACAACAACAACAACAACAACAACAAACATCTCCCTTAGAAATATTTGTTTGTAATGCCCCTTCCTAAATTGCAGGCTCGCTTCCGCTCGCCAGGAAAAATTTTACACCTAAATTACAAACAAAAATCATAACATTGGCAAAGAAAAGGGTCGCAAATGTTTAAAATGGGCAAATGGGGCGAACATCTTAAATTGTCAAAGGTAATGGGGCTAAACATGGGGGAATGGGGGTTGATAACAAAAATATATAATAATAATGTGTGATGAGTGCTGCGAGAGAGCATGTATTTGTGAATATATTAGTTAACCATTTATAGTCGTTTTCTTTTAAGTACTTTATCAGAGTAAACTATTTTCTGCCGTAACAATTTTGTATTTTAATTACGGATGCACCTAAATTTCAATTATTACTCTTTTTACCATTCTATAACTATTATAAGAAATGTATTCAATATATATATATATACTTTATAATTACATTTCAATGCACTATTATGGTTAAACTGTTTGAGGCCTATCTGAAGGTTCAACATTGACGCACACAAACTATATAGTCAGCCCCGCAGTTACTCCTGATCATAGTTTGTCTGGACTCCATCAGAACAAGACGCTTTTTAGTAAGTTCCCTCAGCGCACACTACAGCGCACTGTTTAGGCTGCTAACTTTCGATCAACATAGCCTATTATAGGCTCTTATATTTATTTTCATTCATGATGACTTCTTACAACTACTTGGCGACCGTGAGTGGTGTGGATAAGGTAATTCGTACCCGAGAGGCGATCATGGCTGACACAGAGATCATTGCAGTGCTTGGTCAAGGTGTTACTGGAAGGGCTTCTTTGGTGACCTACAAGGGAGTTGATGCCTGCATGAAGGAAGCTTTCGACTGGAACGGAAACCATTTGATGTGGGAGGCCAGGGCTTTGTGTAGAGTTGATGGTGCAGCTGGAGCACCTCGGCTAATGGCTGCTAGTGAGGATGGCTCAGTGCTTATAATGGAGTACTGCGACGGCTACACTCTTTACAACTTCGCTGCTCACGTTGGCCCTAGCGAGGACCTCACCAAAGTTGTCAAGGACATCAAGCTCACAGTGGAGGCTCTGCACAAGGCCGGATACACCCACGGGGACATCCACGGCGGCAATGTTATGGTGTGTGGCGGCCCGGGACAGTACCACGTTAGACTCATTGATTTCGGCCGCTGCTACGAGTTGGACGAGGAGGATGTTTCCGATGAATGGAAGGCTGTCAAGGGAGATGTTGGAGAAGGTTCTTTGACATCACTGGAAAATATTAGTTAACCCTCTCAGGAGCCAAGGACTTTATTTTGGCTATTATCCCTTAAAAGATATAATGACGCATTTCTTTTTTTGTTTTCTGGTTATTATTAGATGATTGTATTCATATTACGAAGGTACGTATATGGAAGTCAGAAGGTCAATGGAGATATTCATTACCCTTATAATACTCACAGATCCTTCCTAAATGTATAGAATTGTCTAATGATAGCCAGAAGTAACTGTCAAAATGCTTCATAATCTTCAAAGGGTTATTAGGTGATATTTAGACAGTTTATTGCTAATGTTTGTAAGGTAAAGGTATTTATTGTGATAAGTGTGTAGTCCTACTCCGTTTATTTCAGAAGGGCCTCTCTAAGCTGCATAAAATCTTGAATTAGTTTCATGGAGACGGAGTAGTCGCTGATTTGAGACATATAGTCATGCCAGCGATGGCCCATGATCCTGCAAAGACATTTAGTACCAAAGGAGTTGCTGCGTCTCTTTAACTCACTGTTAAGTGTCCATATCTCACTCCCATATAAAAGACAGGGAGCGCCAATGTCTTGAAGATCCGCAGACTTGTCCTTCGGCACAGGTATCGACGCCATGTATTTTGTTTTGGGTGAATCCATAACCCCATATGCTAAGCTGAGGCAATGATTAACACCATAGCCCAACTCCCCACTTTTATGGTTCATGCTACCAAGATATGTACAGTAATTATATCCAGTATTATGTCCTCACCACATACATGAACAGATTGCACTGCATTATCCAACAAATCATCAAATGCTGGGAGTTTGGTCATAGTCCAAGATACCTTTAAACCCAGTGACTCCGACTCCTTATGCACAGGTCTCCCTCACTATCCGATGCCCCGATTTACAATATTATTATAGGTTTTTAGGTGTTTGTGTTTGTGTTTTGGCTGGTCTGAGAACGCACCCCCATTTACCCCATTAATTTTAGAGTTTGCTATACGATTTTTCTATTTAAGATCGGGTGTTCAGGAACGTAACCAAATCGTATATCGAGGGAGAACTGTAGTGCCTCAAGAGCCAATCAAAGAATATCCAACGTCTCCGCTAGGACCACTGCTTGAAACTTGAATTTGAAATTGCCATGATCTGCTCCGCAGCGACTCTGCCAAACTGTCCGGCCCAGTAACTAATCCATACAAGTGTTGAAAAAGTGGAAGTGCAAAAAACATATCCCTGTCTCACACCTGAATTCACAGGGAAGAAGAAGAAGGATGCTCCCCCACCACACTTGACAGCATTCTATGTTCCTGTATATGATCCAGACACCAGGACAATATTCGCCCGGGGATTCCTCATATGCCTTCTGGAGACAAACAAAAACTGCAAATAGCCCCTGAAGTCGGCATTCCACTTGGACCCAGAGCGCTTGACTCTGGTCAATTGTTGACTTCTTGGGTGTAAATCCAGCTTGCTCAGGGCTGTTCCTTTAGCAGGTGGCCAAGGATTCGCATCGGTAGAATATGGGCAAAGACCTTGCCTGGCACACTGAGCAGTGTGATACCACAGTAGTTATTGCAGTACAGTACTGTCGGTCCCCTTTCCTTTTCCAGTCAAGAGGAGTGGTACCTGTCTGCCATACAGCAATCAGGATTGCATATAACCCATGGACTCACCCCCAGCTTTCAGTAGTTTTTCAGAAATGCCACAAATACCAGGAGTCTTCCCACCCTTCAGCTTAGCCACAGCCTCCCTTACCTCGGCAAGGGAGGGAGGTGCTTCACTTATTGGCGGATCAGGCACTGGTGGTTGAACATCCACTGGATGAAGCTGTCTGTTGAGGGCACTGGCCATGTACAACTGATCAAAGTACTCAGCCCAGCGGGCTCTGTATTTATTATCACCCGATGCGAGTTGGCCATCCGCCATCCAAACTGAACTAACCTGGGAGGTAGGCTTTAAGTGGAGTTTCTTTAAGGCTCGGTAAGCAGGTCGAAGGTCATTTACAGATAAATGCCCCTCGATCTCCTCAGCGATCCCCCTGACATACCTCGCTATGTCTCTCCTCGGAGAAGTTCTCGCTCTGCGAGACAAGACCCTGTGCTGACCCAGATCTCCATCCAATCTGGCAGTACGACTCTTCTATTATGCCCATCATCTCACCCGATAGGAAACCTCTCCTTGACCTCGGTTTGACTCCAATGCATTCATCAACTGCCAACAGGGTTCCACGTCTAAAGTTTTCCCACAATTCTACAGGGTCCTCCAGGGAGTCAAGCGCTTCAAACCGGTTTGAAACTGCCACTGCATACTTCCTTGCACACTCCTCATCCTTGAACCTCTCAAGATGAAACCCTTGGGGGATGATATTTTGAGATTTTTCTGGATTTAAGTCATAGCTTCAGTGTAGCAACAATAAACCTGTGGTCGGTAGCAAAGAACTCGGCACTCCTATAGAACCTGCAGTTCTGGAGGATCCTACAACGAGTGCTTACGAGTATGTGATTAATCTCGTTGGCCGCACCACCAGCATTGGAGTACCAAGTCCAGTGGTGTGGATCTGGTCTCTGAAACCAGGACCCCGCAATCCTCAACTTCCTGGACCTTGCGAAGTTCAGCAAGAGAGAACTGTTGACATTCCTGGTACCAGAGCCATTAGGACCTTGTAGCCAGCTCTAACTGTGCCAGACAACGAGTGTGTCCCATGGGTGGCAGGGTTCAACAATAGAGTTGAGCTTGGTTTTCTTCCTCTTCTAAAGTACTTACCTCGGTAGGAGCATATACTGCAACAAGATAAATTAAGCCCATCGTGTGATTCATCCTCACCAGCAGTAAATGCTCGTCGACAGGTGTAACCCCCACAACTGTGGAAACAGGGCGGAAGAGATCGCAACAGCCACCCCCTTTTGGCGAGCACCATTGCCACAGCCAGACCAGTAGGATGTGTAACCATCGCAGCTGATCTCATCGTTGCCAGGCTACCTCACCTCAGAGAGGGCCGTTATGTCGAGCCCCAGCAGTCACAGATCCCCAGATAAAGGAGGTAGTCGTTCATCTTCCGAGAGGGTTAATATGTTCCAAGTGGGCCTTTCACATCAGAGTAAAATGTTTCTATATTAAAGTGGAAATATTATGGGAAAATGCGTCACAGTACTGAAAGGGTTAATGGTGATCAGACTACCTAACACATTTCAACCAGTGCCAAGACAACCAGCACTGTTATATTATGCATTGAAAATTTAGCAAAACAATATATACAGTAATGTTACTAATGTATGTATGTATGTACTCAGGCCCATTCCCCACTTTTCCTTTTTTTCTTATGGGGGTGGCCGACTCAAGACAGAGCCCGAATAGGGACAACACAACAGATTCTTAATATTAGTTTAACCAGACCACTGAGCTCTAGAAAAGAACTCTCATAGGGCTGGCCCGAAGGATTCGATCAAGATATATAACTAAACGGGTCAAGATAGATAGGGAAGGGTAGTAGGGGAACAAATCGAGGAAGGTGAAGACATGCAGACATTTCTCGCCATTTCATCAGTTCAGCCGGACCACATGAGCTCCACATCAGAGCTCTTATAGGGCAGGGCCGAAGGATGAGGCAAGAACTGCTACACCGCAACACCAACCAAGAAGTCACATCAGCAACCAAAGAGACAAACGGGTCAGGAGTCAACCACCTAGCCAGGCCAGGGAGACATGAGATATAGGCTGCCCGAGGACAGCCGGATGGGACAGAATAAGAATAGAAGGGGAAAAACATAGAATGAGGAAAGAAAAACTACTCAAAATTAGTCAAGCTGAGGACGAAAGCTCGAGGGGAGATAGGAAGGGAAATTACCACAACCATCCCCCATCAAGCCCCAGTCGCCGGCCCCGAAGCCCCCCAACTGCGTCAAGGAGAGTAGTAACAGGGGGGCAACACAACAGAAACAATGAGCAAAATCATACAGTAATGAAAACATTAAATAAATACAAATGTTTACCTTATAACTTGACTCACAGAGGACAGAAAAACTCAAATACATTTTACCAACATGTTATTACTTTCAATTGGTAGAATCAAAACAGATAAACTCTATTTATTTACAAATTAATTCATAAAAAATCTCATATATACCTTAAATTTTACCATTCCATAATAATATATAATCACTATATACAGTACAAGCTCCTTCATTAATATCACACCCTTAGACTTTATAAAATCACAACAAATCATCAACGTCTATAAAAATATCATAAATTGGACAGTTTTTGGCACATACTAAAGCCGGTATCACACGAGCACTTTCTCCCTCAACACTGGTCTGGCAGCTTGTGAGGTCGACATTTATAATATTGTGGTTACCTAAAGTCATCTACCGTCAGTCTAGTTTCCGATACCAGTGCAAAATATTCCAGAAATGTTGCCAGAAAAATTTTGATCATCGAATGTTGACTATAAAAGCTCTCGTGTGATACCGGCTTTATGAGCATATACAGAGCCGTGTTTATATTTGGTCACCTTTATTGGACACAGATTAGTCCTAACACAATATATACCCCTTCTGTACCGGCAATGTCTTTAAATTGTTATTGTAGCTATATTTAGACAATTTTATGCAGCTTAAGAAGGATCTGTAGTAGTAAAGAGGGTTAAGTGATTTATTTTGAAGTTTGTAATGTAAGCGCTTTTTAAGCTGAATAAAATTGTCTAATAGTTGCCAGAACATAATGAAAAGGACGTCACCGGTAGTGAAGGGGTTAAACATGAACCTAATTGTTTATAGTAAATGTAGAGAGCAAGATTAGGATTGCATAATAATTATTTATTTCATATTCCATTTTTAATGACCGATTATTCCACACAAGGTGCTCATGTCTTGATGGTGGCATGCCAGGCAGCTTTAATCAGTGTTGCCTCACTTGTTAGGTTGTAAGTTTGAGATGAGACGATTGGATCATGTCGTACGATCTGATATCAACAATAAAAACCTGACAAGCGAGTCAGCCCTGCATAGTGCAGCTTGAAATGCCGCCATTAAGAATTTTAGACTGATAACGCACCTTACGTAGACCATTTGGTCTTCAAAGTTATACACTGAGGAAACCATTACGTATAAAGTGTATCACTGATGAGATGTGTAATAGTAGGCTGGGATGTTTTGGGAATGTGAAGAGGATGGATGAACTAAGTGGGGTGAAAAGATGCAAGTCTGTCAATGTAGAGGGAGATGCACCAAGGGGCAGACCAAAAAAGACGTGGGATAGGTCAGGTCTTGAATGAATTAACCTGACAAGTGAGGCAGCTCTGCCATTAGGACATGTGGTGCAATCAGTCTTAAAATTTATGTATGTATCTACTGTATGCAATATTATGTATTTCAAATATGTATAAATTAACCTTCACTGCAAAAGGCACATCAACCTTGTCAATTTATGTTTTATTTTAACCACTTCGTTGTGTGATGGTTCTGGAGGCACTAACTACAGATTATAGAACTAGGCTCCCTTGGGAACTCCCACTAAAAAAAAAATATATAGATAAATAAATAAAAATAATTAAAACAAAATATATATACTGTATATACAGTATACAGGTATAATAAAGGTGTGCACACCACATAACCACATAGCTTCTGGGTTCACAAATATACTAATACATGTTTATAATACCATACATAGTTGTCACAGTTCTAAAAAAATATAATCTATACAAAAACATTGTAAAAAGTAGAAGCCAGGACATCCATATCACCACAAGGCTAAACAAAGAAAAAATATACATGATCAAAACCTTCTCTGTTATTTGAGTAATCATTAGGCTATCAGAGTGCTTAAGCGTTGTTTCCACATAGCGATTTTGATAAGTTGTTTTGTCTTTTTACTGTGTTCGTCCAAGTTTTGGTTTGTTTATTTTACATGCTTAGATTAATATCCAGCATTCGAGAATGGATAATATGTCGTAGGCTTGTGCATAAACCTTTAACTGTCTTGATAGTGTAATGGTTAGTGCTCAGAATTTCGGTGTGAGTATCCTAGGTTCAAATCCTTGGAGCACATGTATTCATTAGTTTCATTGATTTCATTAATTAGGTGTATTTGTAAGTTAATTGGTGGGTTGGTGATAATATGAATTACTTAACAGAAGATAAATAACAATTGAAACGCCGCAAGAAGACAGACCGTCCCAAAGAATGATTGTAGAGTCATGAGCATGAATGGCGACGCACTTATTTGAATCCGTATCGAACCCAAATGAGATAGTGCAATACTTAAATATAATCCAGATGCTTCACAACTTGGCTTTAAGGGGGTAGATGTTATTTTATTTGTTTAGTTAGCTATTTACAGTACTATCTCAAAACTAATGAAGCTAAACATGAGGGAGAAGGGATCAAGAAAAACGACATACCTCCCCTTAAAAGTTGAGAGATTCCAATAGGTGTACCTTATATATGCTCATGATTGTCGGCTACACTTGTAGCAATTTGTGGTTCAGTGTTAATTTGACATGTATTATAGTTTTTCACTACAGTAATTGTAAACATGAGAAAGTACAGGTACACTCGGCTGCCATAGTATCTAGCCCTATACACTCTAGATATACTCAAGACACATACCCCATATAGTACAGTAATAATGTATATTTATTAATTATATATATTTTTTTTTTTTTTTTAGGGGCTGTCTCTAGCCCACTAATCAGTATTCATGGACTGTATATGTCTAGGAGCGAATATATAAATACAGTACCTGTATAATTTTCTATACAATTGGTTGTGATGTGTGTAGGTTGTGGTGTGTCTAGCTGAATACAGACACACTCCTCATTGTAAGTTCTTTTTATTATTACATTGGGCTGGTCCTATCCAGAGTGAGGTTTGGCATCCTCTACCCAACCTTAGCCATTTTACTGTCCTACTTTTCTTTCTGGGGGCAGGGGGTTAGGAATTCTCCTCCCCTTGTAAAATGATCCTACTCATCGAGACAGAGAAAGGGACGAGGGAACACAAAATTGGTCCTGGACCCTGAGAATTGGAACCCTTGAATGTTGTTTCTGTTCGGGTTCGGTCTCGAGTTGGCCACCTCCATTAATGGTGTATGTGCCTGAATACATACATACATACATACATACATACATACATACATACATACATACATACATACATATACATACATCAACTACAAAAATATGTATACTGTACTATTAATGGAAAAACAATTACTGTACTAAAAATTAATCCAGAGAGTTAAAATTGTATCAAGAAAATCATTGGGGGTCCAGGAATTCTTATGAGTGGGCTAGTGACTATGGCACAGGTCTCCCTCACTATCAGATGCCCCAATTTACGATATTATTATAGGTTTTTAGGTGTTTATGTTTGGGTTTTGGCTGGTCCCAGAACGTATTCCCATTTACCCCATTAATTTTAGGGTTCGCTATACGATTTTTCTATATAGGATCGGGTTTTCAGGAACGTAACCCAATCGTAAATCGAGGGAGACCTGTTTCCGAGCGTACGGTACATTGAATCGGATCATTATACTGTCATTAACCCTTTCAGTAACATGACTACTATTTACATTTATCCTAGCTAAAGTTATGACTATTTCATTCGGTAATTCTTATCTGACAACTTCGGACCAGTGTTGCCAATTTAGCTACTTTCCCGCTAGATCTAGAGGTATTTACAGTACTTCGATCTAGAGGCATTTTTTTACATCTAGTGATATGAATTCAGGCGATACTCTGGAGATTTGAGCCAATTTAGAGCGATATTGTAAAGATTGTGGAATTATTCTAGCGATTATCGGCATTTGCTTACAATCTAGCTGACTTGATTTGGTAACCCTGTATTTTCCAAATGAAAGATTCATAAAAAATAAGCTCACTAAAATAATCTACCTTCAGTCTAGGGAAGATTATTATTTATTGTTTTATTCGTTTATATATACAGTATATATATATTTTTTTTAGTTTCCTACCTAGACGTCCATCAAGCTTAAGAAATACAGTACCCACAAGACCACCCTTTTGAGATAAATTTTGGCATTATTCGGTAGAAAAATGCTTCCTCCTAAACTGCATGCTTGCTATCGCTCGCCAGGAAAAAATTGACACCTAAATGGCACAAAAGGTCATATAATCGCCACACTAATGGAACGAATGTCTAAATATCTCAAAACAAATGGGGATAAACATGAGAGAGAAGGGAGTCCAGAAACCCCCCTCCCCCCTCTTAAATATTACAAGAAAACACTTGTCAAAGGATGGCACTGGTAATGAAAGGGTTAAAGCAATCTGGAGAGTGACATTAAACCCTTCCGCTCCATGACATCATTTCCAACATAATTCTGGCTACCATCATACAATTTTCTTTAGCTAATAATCTACAGTACCTCCCGACTCCAAGGGGTAAATACAATTTTAATAAACCCTCTTAATTCCATAGGTCATAACATAACATAATCTGCACAAAATCATCTAACTTTAGTCAGAATCAAAGGTAAGAAAGCATGATCCTGTTGAAGGGGTTGTTGTTGTTGTTCCCTAAGCTGCCTGGCCGAACAGCCCCGAGTCCCTAAGGAAGGCCATGGCCGTGATTGGGCTTTCCTACAGGGCTCTCAAGGAGTGTAGATTATGTTATTGGCGCAAGTGATTGTGTGGAATGCAGTATGCTATGATGTGTTTAATGGTATGGGGTGCTGTGTTGCATCCTGGGCAGGTGTCGAGGATGGAGACATCCAGTCTCTTCTGATAGCTCAGAAGAGCTGAATGGTGCCCACATCTCAGCCTGGCTGAATGGGGTGAAATGTCTTATCATTGCTAAACTAATTGGGTAAGACATATTAAACTTTCCAAACTAATGGAGCAAAACAGGGTAAGTCCAAAATTATCCCCTCGGACCAAAAAGGGTTAAATCAATCATAATATTATTCGTTCTATACATGAAAATCACCGAGTGGCTACAAATTCCTGTGGCCGACTGTACATCCATATGATTATCGTACAGGTTATGTTTGTTTTGTATTTTGTTTGTTTTGTAGATGTTTAGGTGACAATCACCACGGTCGATCTGGGGATCCGCCGCTAATGAGCTCGTCCTGGAATCTTTACGACTCTGAATTTTCCAATTCTTTACAGGACTGAACATGCCATTTTTATCGGCAATAGCTCAGAGAAGAGTGTTGAGAGGGGAGAAGGGGTGTTGGAGAGAGAGGAAGGTGTTGGAGTGGCTTTGTTATGTGTGTTTTGTCTGTATACGTCATCAGGATGTCCCCTGACTGGGTGCAAGCATGTGAAACATGCTAGGACGTACAGTAGGATCCCGCATAAAACGTGTTCGCATAAAACGAGCGACCTAAAATATTAATATTTAATTTTCGATCAGAACGAATGTGATCACATAAAACGAGTCCGCCGCCAAAGTGGGGCAAATCCGTTTTCAATTAGCGCGCCGGAATATCGTACAAAGCGTGGTTGGCCGTGACGTAGGTGCGCATTGTGACGTCACTGGCGTTTGAGTCCTTGACGGGGAGGGTGGAGGGAGCCAGTCGGCCATATTTTTTGCCTCAGTGACCCTTCCGCGCGTTCGCTTCTGACGGGAACATACGTTTTGGGTGAACTATACCTGTGTCGGACCACCAAAATGCTGTGACGCGAGTCAGGGAAGCGGAAGTCCAACACAACCAGAGAGTTAATGAGCGAAGGCAGACCCTCATGACTCGGTACATTCTCCCTGCCAATGCGCCACAGCCTGCCCCTGCCGACGAGCCCCAGCCTGGCCCATCAAACGAGCACCAGCCTGGCCCATCAAACGAGCCCCAGCCTGGCCCTTCAAATGACGAGTTTGAGGGCTTTATGAGGGACGTGCAGGAGATGTCTGGCACACGTTCACTCGCCACCCTCAGAGCTCTGGGTCACACGGCGTCGTCTTCCGACGGCGATGAGCGACCTCCCAGATGCCTCGGAACCCCTCGCCCCCTGTACATAATCCCCATTAGATTTAAGGTAAGCTACAATATGCCTATTTTATCATTTTTATTTATAACTTATCACTTATATATGTTTTGGTATGCATTAAACAAAACAAAACACGGAAACAAGTGACCCATCGACCAATATCCATTTTCCCCATAGGTTACGTGTTTCACATAAAGCGTGTTCACATAAAACTACCTCGTTTATCGACCATATACTCGTTTTATGTGAGACCCTACTGTACTACCGCACCCACTAAATGTCCGCCGTGGCAGGGATTCGATCCCGGGTCTTTCAGATTCACACGCGAGCGTGCTCACCACTTGACCACCACGGCCTGGTGTGTAGTATTATAAAGTAATGATACTATTTATACACTATTGTTATGACCATTAACCATTTCAGCATGAAACATTTCTTTATACTGTATTCTGGCTTCTACAAGACAATATTATTACACCCCTTCAGCACCAGGACGTCATTCTCATCTTATTCTGGTTACTATTAGATGATTTTCTTTAGCTTATAATCTACCTCTAGAACTCAAAGGGGTAAATACCATCACGATAATCCCTTTGAACAACATAGGTCCTTGTTAAACTGCATAAAATTGTCTAATGTTAGCCAGAATAATAGGTAAAAGAATGTCTCACCCATGAACTGCTAGAACCTGTGCATAATAAAAGGCCAAGTTGAAGGAGGGAAGGGAGTATGTGGTATGGAGAGATGCCAATACTTTCTATGTGTCACCCAAATTTCAGACATTTCCCGGCGCTGGCATGGTTTTTGAAGGGTTATTTTTACACGTTTATATACTGTAGCTTTCGAGTGGATCTTCGCAGTCCATGGGAGCTGTGGGAGTTGGAGGGTTTTAATAAAGATAGTATTTATCCTTGGTTACCTACAGATTATTCCTAAACTTATTAAAATCCAATAATATTAACCAACATAAAAATACATGATACGACAAATGATTAATGAACACCAATAAAAACAATGAGCATTTTTTGAGGTAGGTTCCACACAATAATTGATCATTTGTGAGTTTCAGGCTATAAGGAAGTTGGAGCTGTAGACATAGATAGTAAACAGAATTACCAGCTATAATACAGTCATAGTACATTTATAAATACATACTGTACAACTAAATTCATCCTAATTTCTATCCAATGCTTAGTGCCTAGTGCTTAGTGTGCGGAATTTTAGTGCGAGTATCCTAGCCTCCTAGGTTCGAGTCCTTGGAGTACCACATGTATTCATTATTTAATTTATTTTCATTGATTTCATTAGTTAGGTTTATTTGTAAATTAATTGGTGAGTTGGTGAAAACTAATATGAATTACTGCATTTGTTTTTTATCGATGTTTACAGCTCCAACTTCCTTATAGCCTCAAACTCGCAAGTGGTCAATTGTATCATATTTGTATTAATAATTGTATTGGGTAAAACAAACTGGGCATATGTCCAGATAGGCCAATAGACTTCTGCTGGTAAAACCTAGTCTAAATATATGTATATTTATTGATATGAGGGGCAATTTCCTCATTCTGTAGTAGCATTTTCACATACTGTAAAACAAAACTACAAAATAAAAAATAAAATATAATAATAAAGATACTATTGGAGATTGGCCTTTTTCCCACTATAAAGTACATATGTCTAGATAGGTTTAATTAATTGATTGGCATTTCTGTATATCGTCCCTTGTTGCACTCAACCGTAACAATTGCTAGAAAATAATATTGTATACACAGAACAGAACATTATTTACTGGACAGACATTTACGGTACTCTTTATGTATTCTTTTTTATAATTTATATACAGTATTACTATTGATGGTGATGATGATGCGTTTTTTACCACCATACACTCCCTGCTGAATAGCTGGGCTAGGGTGGGTGCCCTGATGAATCAGGGACTTCATTGAACAGTTGCGACAGATTGCTAAACCGCGCCGTTCACTACAGCACTGACGTCTGCCAATAACACATTGGCTGGCCCGAGACTCGAACTGTCAACCTCACTTACAGTTTCTTACAGTAGATCCTCTGGAAAAAGGCAAACTAGGCCTGTGTATCCAGCTCAGTACCAGTACTTGCACTGCTGCGGTCGTTCACGGTGTTGGCGGCGGCGGTAGCAGACGCAACATTTTTACTATTCTGTATTTTTGCTTTATAATCAAACTTCAAATCTTGTCTTCCCCATGCTTCATCAAGATTACTTTCAAACTCCCTTATTGATTCGGAATCGACTACATACTAGGGCAGTGCGTTCCACTCATTTACCACTCTATCACAAAATGAGTTCTTTGCCTTCTCAAGCCTATTTCTTTCTTTGTAAATTTTCTTAGAGTGTCCTCTCGTTCTTGTTCCCTCCCGCATCAAGAAGATACCTTCACACACATCCTCATCATACTTTCTTGACACTATCTTAAAAGTCTCTATCATATCCCCTCTCTTTCTCCTATATGCCAGTGTCGGAAGCCCCAGTGTCCTCAACCTCTGCTCATAGCCCGCGTTCTTCAACGTTGGTACTAGCTTGCTAGCTCTCCTCTGCACTTTCTCCACTGCTTCTATATCCTTTGCCATATATGGAGCCCACACCTGGTTCGCATATTCCAGGTGAGGCCTAACCAGCGCTGTATAGAGATTCCTGAAGATTTCTTCGTCGTGACACAAATGTCCTCCTTATCAGCCCTACAATTCTATTGGCTTTGTGTATCTTTTCCGCTAAATGTTCTGAGAAATTTAACTTATTGTCTATCACTACTCCTATATCCTTTTCTGCATTCACTTCCTCCATCGCTTCATACATACTGTATCCTACCTTGTCTATCTTGCTTGTCCCAATCCGCATGTACTTGCATTTTTTTGGATGAAAAGGCATTAACCAATGCTCAGACCATCCCTTCATGCCCTCCACATCTCATTGAAGCAAACCCATATCTTCCTTACTCCTCACTCTTCTATACAGCTTAGTGTCATCCGCATACAGGTATACCTCACTTCCATTAGTTATAACTTCAGGTAAGTCGTTGATAAATATAATGAACAGTAGTGGTCCCAACACAGATCCCTGAGGTACCCCACTTGTAATTTCCCTCCACCCCGAGCCTATTCCATTCACCAGTACCCTCTGTCTCCGATCTTTCAGGAAGGCTTCTATCCATTTCACCCATTTCTCCCCTATATTATAGCTTCTAACTTTCTCTATTAACCTTTTATGTGGGACCTTACCGAAGGCCTTCATAAAGTCGCAATATACCACGTCTATTACATCACCATCCTCTAGAATTTGCATCCAATCATCTACCACCTTAATTAGCTGTAGTACCGTCGACCTCCCCGGCAAGAATCCGAACTGTCTCCCACTGAAAAGTTGGTTTGATTTCATATGCTCCATTATTCCTTCTCTAATTACCGTTTCCATTAGTTTACACACAACACTTGTCAAACTGACTGGTCTATAATTTCCTGGGTAATTTCTCTTTCCCTTCTTAAATATAGCTGTTATGTTCGCCTCTCTCCAGTCCATCGGGATTTGTCCTGTATTAAACGATACCTCAAATAAAATTTTCAATGGCTCTACCAACATCTCACCTCCTTCCTTTATGATTCTTGGGTGTATCCCATCCGGTCCCAGGGACTTACTTCTGTTCATTTTTTCTATAGCCCTTCTTATTCTAGCATGGGAAAACTCTATTAGTTCTAGTGCCGGTGCCTGTTTGATGGGAATAGTAGGCACTGCATCATCCGACTCCACTGTTAGTACCCCCCCAAAGTATTTCCCCAGCACCTCTGCTTTCTGCTTATCAGTCTCCGCTCTACTCCCATCATCCAACCCCCCTACCAGCTCTGGGATCCCTACTCTTCTTGTTAACTTTTCCTGAATGTACTTCCAAAATATTTTTGGATTATCCTTCACATTTCTAGCAATCTCTCTCTCCCTCTCCTTCACCTTGTCTCCCACCTTATTTTATTGTTTATTTGTCTGCGTTCCAGATCCACTTCTTTAGCTTCTATACTAGACCCCCTGTTCTTTTTTAACAATTTTAGTCTTTCCCACAATCGTTTCTTTCTTCTAATCAATGCCCAAAGCTTTCTTTTCATTGGCAATTCTGGGTTCGTTCTTTTCCTCAATTTTGTTTTATCCTTATATTCCCTTACTGGTACACTTTTGGATACAGCATTCTCCAGTTTGACTCTAATTTTCCTCCACATTCCTTCAGCGTCTTCACCGTTCAAGTATTCCCCCCAGTTAATGTCCAAACACCGTCTCAGCAGCTCATAATCTGCTCTATCATACATGTATATTTTTGTTTTGCTTCTATTATCCCTCTCTGTTTTAATATTGCAACTAAAGCTTATACAGGCATGGTCACTACGACCTATAGGGCTATCCACATTGACATGTTCCACTATATCCTCCTCATTGCTAAAAATCAAATCAAGTACACTCCCCTGCGTCCCATCTCTATATCTTGTCATCTCTGTAATATGTTGCGTTAAAAAACAATCTCTCACTTTCTCTATAAACTTGTTTTCCAGGCTACACTGTCCTGCTGGAGTAGTACAATTTGCCCAGTTGATCCCTGGCAAATTGAAATCTCCAATCAAAATCTTATATTTGCTCTCTATTATCTATTTCCTCCATTGCTTTCAGTAGGTTATCATCCTCTTCCCTACTATTATTTGGGCTTCTATATATAGAGGCAATTAGAATTGATCCTCTTGCACATTTTACTTCAATACACAAATACTCACAATACTGCTGTCTCATATCCACCTCATTAACCTTGAGCTCTTTTCTTACATAAATAAACAGCCCTCTTCCTACCTGTTCTAATAGCATTCCTCTCATATAACTCAAAACCCTCCAAACTATACTCCACCAGTTCCCTTTCAATTCTAGCATTTTTTGGTCTTACTTCCTGTAAGGCTATGACATCAGGTTTTTCCTCTTCATCCTGCAACCTACATATCAGTTCTCTTTTCTTGTCCTGAGTAAACACATCCACATTACTAAACATAATCCTTAATCCATCTACCATTCCTTCAGCAACTACACCATCCCACTCCTCCTGTCCGTACCCTACTCCCCCCATAGCACTACTGGGTCTGCAACTTTGTCTCCTGTCTCTCGCTGTGACACCTCCACCCTGTTCTCCTCCTCCGTCACAACTCCTATCACATTCTCTTCCCTCCCTGATCTCCCCCTCCTTTCTATTCGTATAAACCACTTCTTCAATTTCCCGTCCCTCACTCTCCAGTAAAAATTTCTCTTATCCTCCTCACCCAACTTT
This sequence comes from Paralithodes platypus, assembly GCA_032716605.1. Taxonomy (NCBI): domain Eukaryota; kingdom Metazoa; phylum Arthropoda; class Malacostraca; order Decapoda; family Lithodidae; genus Paralithodes; species Paralithodes platypus. The sequence goes on along the minus strand of CM064572.1, from coordinate 2,404,246 downwards.
CCATTATCACGGTCAGCAGGCGAGCACTCTACCAACCGAGCAACGGCCTGTGTATATATTTATATGTTTATAATCTATTTACTAATTATTATTCCATACACAACCACCATAATGGAGTAAACCACACTTCACTGTAAGTCACGGATATATCACACACGCTAATTTCCGTGGCATGGTCGGTAGCATGTCTGACTGTTGATGGCAGTTCGATCCGACCCCGTGTTGTTGATCAAAGGGTCGGCAATTCGATCTCACCCCGTGCTGTTGATCAAAGGGTTAGCAGTTCGATCCTACCCCGTGCCTTTGGTAGCCGTCAAGAGTTAAGACACTCAGATCTAGCGATTCATGGCAAAATGTCCAGTCAAGTCCCTGTAACAAGGGCACGCCCTAGCCCTGTCAATCAAGGGAATGTATGGTGTTAAAAACTGTATCAATCAATTATCTGCCTCCCTGGTCTGGCAGCTTATGAGTTATATGAATTGTCACTTAGTACATCTACATCAGCATAGTTATCAAGAGGGTAAAATGGGGTAATTTTGCTAAAAATTGTGGTTTTTACTTAATAAATACTGCCACATATGGAATATCAACATTATTTGGCTTTATCATTACTGTACATTCAGGTCTTCTGCTAAAGATACCAAAAATCGTTTTTGTCACAGGAATGATTTGAGCCATGCCACAGATTTTTTTTAACATACAGGTCTCCCTCGATTTACGATTGGGTTACGTTCCTGAAAACCCAGTCTTAAACAGAAAAATCGTATAGCGAACCCAAAAATTAATGGGGTAAATGGGGATGCGTTCTCGGACCAACCTAAACACAAACACCTAAAAACCTATAATAATAACGTAAATCGGGGCATCGGATAGCGAGGGAGACCTGTACATGACGAAATTACCCTGCATAATAATGTAATTTCACTCAATTCGCTAATTTCTACTCGATCGTTCTCCAAAATGGAAAAGGTTACAGACATCCACTAATTGCAAAATCAAGCTCTAATCTTCCTTTGGAGAATGGTGAAAACCAGAAGTGGCTATGTCAAGTGGTTCACCCCGGAGGATGTGGTGCAGGGTGTCAAACCAGAGACCTATTCCTTTGTTTTTAGTCCGTATTATTGTACAAGGAAAGGTACAATTATGGTTTATAGTTCAACTTATGTCTCTGGGAAGTGATAAAATGGCCAGAACAATGCTACTTCAAGTTCATTTTCTTGTATCCCTTCTCATATTCATTCAAGTCTTCAAAACAAAATTGCTCCGGTTTGACACCCTGCTGTGATGATTACCTTCCAGCAGGGTGTCAAACCGGAGCCATTTTTTATTAAGACTTGAATGAATATGATAAGGAATACAAGACAAAATGACTTGAAATAGCATTGTTTTGCCCCATTTTATCACTCCTGAAGACATAATATGAGCTATAAACCATAATTTTATCTTTACATATACAGTACAATGAAAAAAAAAACTAAAAATAATGGACTCGGCTTTCGTTTGCCACCCTGCGATTTTGATTAGTTCTTTTGCGTTTATCTTGTGTCGTCCCAGTTTTGGTTTGTTTATTTTGCAAGTTTTACATACTGTATATAATTTCCACTATTATGCTGGCTAACTGCTGTACCTATCGGCGCGACTGTTTCTTTTATAATAATTTGGTAAACAATTTCATTTCTCAAAAGCCATTAGTTTGACAATGGATCCAAACCTCCAGTGACCTTGTTAGGTTGACATTCTACTAAAACTTAAACTCAACAGCAGCTGAATCCATGCAAAAGTTTTAGGAGTACAGGTCTCCCTCACTATCCGATGCCCCGATTTACGATATTATTATAGATTTTTAGGTGTTTGGGTTTTGGCTGGTCCCAGAACGTATCCCCATTTACCCCATAATCCCCATTAATTTTAGGGTTTGCTGTACGATTTTTCTATTTAAGATTGGGTTTTCAGGAACGTAACCCAATCGTATATCGAGGGAGACCTGTACTGTACCTCGCGATGTCATTTCCCCGTTTGACCCTACCATTACATAATACTCCAGAAATGTTGTCGCAAAACTTTGAGTATAAGTGTTCTGGTGTCATAGATCCTTAAGATATTTAACCCCTTCAGGACAATGAAGCCTTTTAACTTTGATTCTGGCTAAAGTTAGATGAATTTATATAGGTTAAGAAGGACCTATGTTATTCAGGGAGTTTATTGAGATTGTATTTACCCCTTTGACTCCTAGAGTTAGATTATAAGCTAAAGAAAATAATATATGATAATCAGAGTCAGATGGAAATGACATCCTAGTGCTGAAGAGGTTTACAATCAATGGGTACACTCGGATGCCATAGTCTCTAGCCCACTCATAAATATTCCTAGACTTTACCTATTTCTAATTATGGAAGTATATCTCTGGAAATTAATTAATGAATAGAATTTTCCGTACATCAACTACAAAATTATATATATTTGTTAAAAAGCAAGATCTATCCAAAAAATCAATCCAGAGTTTTAATTGCATAATGAATTAAAACGTAATACTTGCAAACAAAGCAAACCAAAACTGGGACAAAGACAAAACAACTTATCAAAATCGCTAAGTGAAAAGCGAAGTTCTTACGAGTGGGCTAGAGACTATGGCATCCGAGTGTACATAAATTATAATATCATAGAAAATAGCTACTCTGTGTTCCATGGGCGGGTGGCCAACTCCGAAAGGAGTTGAAATAGGGGAGCTATCCCCCGCCAAAGGCGGCTTTCTAGAGCCTTTCCTAGCCGATGCTGAGAGGATTGGGTTCTAGTCATGTGGTGATGGGCTGGTCTATCAGAGTGAGAGCTGAGCGATCTCTGCCATACCAATAGCTTACTCTGACTGTTCCTTTTACTTATATATCTTCTAGATCTCAAGTGACAGCGTCTTTTCCGTGGATTGACCTCCCTACTGCCAACCTAATAGTTGACAGATTGGGAGCCAAAGCGTCACATTTTTCCCTTGCCCCTCAACTTTCCCTTCATAATTGATGAGGGGCACAGGGCCTTGGGTGGGGCTTTGGTTTCCCGGGCGTTTCCGCGCCCTCCTCAGCTCCCTGCCTTAGAGTGGCTTCGGTCACCCGGGCTTTGTTAGTGGTAAGCAGGGAGGGTTTTGTGGGGGCGCTCTATGGCCTTGGCCTTGCTCGGGACCTTGGGGCTGTTCGGCCAGGCAGCCTGGGGAGCAGCAGCAGCAGCAACAATTGACCCTAGACGTCTGATAGCCAATATAAAAGTTATGCTATCTGGCCACACTGCTCTTTGCCGCCACCACCACCACTATGATAGTTACCTTGTCATAGTTAAGGGGAGATCGGTCGTTTTTCTGGTCCCCCTTCTTCCTCATGTGTAACCCCATTTTCAGATTTAAAGACGCTCGGCCCATTACTTTGGCGATTTTAATATCTTTAGCTCCATTTCGTTGTCAATTTTAAGACATATCGTGCCATTTAGGTGTCGATTTTTTCCTGGCGAGCGATAGCCAGCCTGTAATTATAAGAAGAACCGGCCTTAAGCCGGGAAATTTTTCTATCGAAAATGTACAAATTTATCATGAGGAGGTGTCTACGGGGTGTTTTTCTAAGTTTGAGGGAGGTCTAGCGAGGAAACTAAAAAATAAATGAATAAATAAATTAATAGACTTAAAAAAAACAGCCTGTCTCCCCTTAACCCAGGTAGTATCACAGCCAGTGTCTACCTGGTCAAGGTTTGGCCGTCCATCGGTGAGAGCTGCTCCCACCGAGGTTGTTTGCTGTCAGTGCTTGATGGACCACACTATTCAAGAGAGCAGCTCTTTCCCCTGCGAAGCATTGCTGATCAGGCACTGTTTTGAGATGGCTGTCCAAGGCTCTTTTGAAGATCTATCAAGTTTATCACGTTCTCTGGCATTTTGTTGAAGAGACGAGGACCTCTCTTGTGGGGGGTTATGTGAGGGCTCTGCTATGAGTGACCTGAAGAAGCTATCAACGAAACTTTGTCAATAAAGTGCTCCTCCTCAAATAGTGTTTATATTCATGGCTATGCTACCTTGACAGCCAGTGTGAATGTTATACCACCTTCTGAGATAGGTTTTGTCATAGGGTATCAAAGGTTTAGCAAGAATAAAGACACTATAGTCCATTCGCTGTAAGTAGGCGAGAAATCATGACCGCTAACCTCTGTAACTAAAAAATCGACGCGAAAATACAATCAGGACCGGCGAGTTACCAAGTAACCCACATAATTTCTTACTATGACCAATTTTAACCACCCTAAATCACACATAGCATACATATCGTATATATTATATGTTTAAATAAATAAAATGGTACAAACAAGAGATTTTAGTTACCTTATACTAGTTGAAGTAGAGGCTTTGTGGGTTGTGGGTTCCGAGGCAATGCGGGAGTTAGGCCTACTGCGACTCCCCGCCACCCTTGCCAAGTGCCACTATCGCCTCTCGCACTCTCTTGCCGCTGGTACCAGCACCATCGACTTCTTCAAGAAATCCCTCAAACTCGGGGACATCTGGGAGTTCGGTATCCAAGACATCTAGGTCCACTGTGCCCTCGTTTTCTGTGATGTTTTCAAAAGTTTGTGCGACTCTCTGTTGCATCTCAAAGAACCTTGTGATGGTGGACTGTTTTTGTTCATTCACTTTGGCGTTATAAATCGCCATTAATTTCGCGTTAAGGCCATTAAACATCAGCTTAATCTCTTCACTCTCTACCTTAGTTTCCATAATATCCTGGGCCTTCGCTAAGTGCCCAAGTGCCTCGGACATTTGCTGGACACTGAGGGAAGCAGGTTCTGGCTGGGTGGCTGCCATTTCTGGTCCGTCGTCTAACACATCCTTGTTGATAAGGTTCTGCACTGTTTCACTCGAGTCAACATTGTCCCCAATCAACTCTTTTATGACATCAGTCGCATTAACATCACGAAAGCCAGGTGCAGGTACAGTCGTAATTGAGGTGAGCGTGTCGGCCAGTAGGTCCGCCTGATGTTGAATTTGTGGGGGAAAGTTGCTTGTCCTCAGGTAGCAGATTTTCCCAGGCGCGTTTTATGGTTGCGTTTGTTATGTTATTCCAAGCTGTCGCCATGAAGTCCACTGCTTGGCGAATGTTGAACAGTTTCCAAAATGCTTTTACTGAAACTACTTCTGATGGGATGTCTTCTGAATTTGTGGGAGAGGTACAGGCGATGTCATCAAGATCGGAGTCAGATTGCAAGGCAGAGGTGGTGACCTTGGCGGCGGTGGTAGCCAGGGCGACGGTGGTGGCCGCATCTTTTGTTGCACAACCTTGAACCTCGGTTTCACTTTCACTGTTACTGTCGGCGTTTGCAATTTCTACCAGTTTTGCATCATCGTCGGTCTCATGCCGCATTTTGTCGTGGATGTACAGGTATTTATAGTACAGTAACTTTATATTTGCAATTATTTCCTGGTCCAGTGGTTGTATTTTGGAGGTGGTGTTAGGGGGCAGAAACACGACCTGGACACTGGAGTGATGACCAACTAGAAATTTAGCATGTCCAGGTGCATTGTTGAGGAACAACACAACTTTGATATCCAGATTCAGTTCTTCACGCTTTTTCTTAGCATCAGGGACAAACATTTAATCAAACCACTCGATAGAAAGTGCAGCAGTCATGTAGGCCGAGGCTGTGGTCTCCCAATAAACATTTATTTTTTTCATGTCTGCATGTTTGTAGGGCCTGGGTTTCTTGTACTTGTGTATTACAAGAGGTTTCATTTTATGACTGCCTGATGCATTGCAGGTGAAGAGGATGCCGAGGCGTTCTCTGGCCATTTTTACTCCGGGTGCTTGTCGTTCGGCCTTTGATATGAAGGTGGATTTGGGAGTACGCTTCCAATAGAGGCCGGTCTCATCGCAGTTGTAGATTTGATCCTTGCAATATCCTCCTTCGGCGATGATTTGTTTGGCAACTGCAGGATAATTTGTGCAGCCTCATTGTCAGCAGAAGAGAGCTCACCTTGATACTGGGCATACTTAATGCCACATCGCTTCTTAAACTTTTGTAGCCAGCCCACAGAAGCAGTAAATGGAGGGGGATTTTTCAGTTTCTTCTTAACAACAATGGCATTGTAGAAAAGCCTAGCCTGTTCTCTCATTTGGGGCCCATTCACACTTGCTGACTGCCTTGATCGCTTTTGAACCCACTTGTCCAGGTAGTATTCTATGGTTGCAACTAAACGATTAGCATCACTGTAAATGCCGGTTAATCGTCTTTGTCCAAGTTCATTTCCACTGAATAATGTCTTAGACAAATCCACTGATTTCTTGATTTCTTCCTTCTTGCCTTTCATAGTGGATATAGTGATATGTGGAATACCTGTAAGTCTTTGAATCTCACTCACTTTGTGGCCTTTTTCCAAGAGCTGCAACACTTTATCCTTGTCCACCGCTGTATATTTGATAAGTTTTTTTCCCTTACGATACTCGCGTTTAACACTTCCCACGGTCTTTTTAACTGCACTTGACTGTGGTCCAAGGGTAGCCGTTTCCCCTCCCCCACCCTGGTCCCCTCCAGTAGCCTTTGTGAACATTGTCTTCTCGATAAAAGGTGGGTACCTGAACGACCTTCGCAACACAATGGTTTGAATACAATGGCGCGTGAGATTCGCTCAGATTGGCTTGTGCGGAGTTCGATGGCTTGTACGGAAAAGTCCGTGCAAATATAAAAAAAAATCACATAGCCTTGCGCACGGCTTGGAACGTTTTGTGAAATTTGCAAGTTAAGTGAAATACTGTAAACTTTACAATGAAACAGCCTTATCAAGATTGGCAATTTGTGATCGAGATTAGTGAATGGTGTGACCTTGAAAGTGCTATCGAGATACGAAATATCGAGATGAGATTGATCGAGATAGGTGATCCCACTGTAGAGTAATCAAGCTAATATTTCAACCATTTGGGAAGTGTCAGTCAAAGAATAGATGTGAAAATTTACATCCATTTTGCTTTAGCCCTTTTTGAGTTACAGAGGATAGAGGTCATGATTTCTCGCCCACTTATAGCGAATAGACTATAGTTCTTGTATTATGCTACCTTGTTCCGCTGTGGTGACCGTGGAAGTTGTTGATCCACTTGCCACACATGGCTGCTATGTGTGCCTGGCCGCTGTCTTGTGCTGCGGCCATTACTCTCTCCACCTCCGCCCGGCTACCTTGATGGACCGCCACCAGGTACGCTGAACGCAGGCGCCCACACTCGATGAACAACTCCATCTGTGGACAGAAAACAACTCTTTAACTTATACAATAGACTATATGCAGTTATGAGCATATAAATACTTATATATATACAAGTTTACACACCGTTTCGTCCACAGAGAGTGTGGTTACAGTCTCGCGTCCAAAATGGCGGCATGCTAGGCGACCCTGTTTTGGGCTGCCTCTGTCGTCAAGTTCTCTGTTTTGAGATCAGACCGAAGTACCTGATCCCACGTCTTTCTAAGTCTAACCCTACGCGCAGCTCTCCGAACGTTCACAGTCCGGCATTTCTTCTTCCAGTTCTGATCATCTATTCTCTCCATGTGTCCAAACCAACCAAATCTGCTCGTGCGTATCACTTGCGCACGAACATATAGTAATAAGTGATGATGCAGTTTGTATCAAATAGTAATAACTCATAAGAATTAATTAATGAATTATGTGTATTGTATGTATGTGTGTGCAGTCAACCCTCGGCTATCACGCCTAATTGGTGCCACTATAAGCGCGCAATAGCCGAAATAGCGATAGCCGAATTGAAGAACTTATGGGGATAATTATAATTGGTTCCGAGACCCCCAACTTGACCATATTTTGGCTATTACAGTATATACCCATTTTTGAGCTACCTTTTCCACCCAAAATAGGAAGGATGTATATAATATGTATAAATAATGGATACACTGTAAATAGTTATGGCTAAAAGATACAAAGGTACACTGAATATATACAAAATATATATATAAACTAAAATATGCAAAAGAATACGAAATCATCGTATCCGTGGTGACCCTTTAGTAAACAGAGACCGACGCTACTCCCTCCCAGCTGATCGGTAGTACAGTTTGTTTACATTCATTCAAGTATTGATTATTAAATATTGACAATGGATTATATATCATTATTGATATATTTCATCATTATAACCAGTCTGAAGTCACAGCCCACTACTTTCATGCATCGATTGGGGCATCAGAAAATCAATATTATATTAGTCCTACTTAACCCTTGGGATCCGGGAGGCCTCATATGAGGCAAAATGGTAAAAATAAAATCGCCGCTATAATCATCAGAACTCGGCAACCACGCGTTGTAGCGATGTCATCTCTACGCCATTCTACAGACAACAACAAGTTCTACAATTTGCAAAAACATTGACTGTTCTAGGTAGTCTCAATCAGTAGCTACTGAATTATGAAGTTGATTTTACCAAAATTCATATGAGGCCCCCCGGATCCCATGGGTTAAACTTGAATCAGCTGGGTGAGTGAGTGTGAGTTTGTTGGTCATATGGACCACGCGCGACGCGCGAAGACAACAAAACTTTCTCTAGCATGGTTTTAAGTGGTTTTAAACGATGAAATAAGAATGTGGAGTATAAGAGGAGGATCAATTTGAGTTTGAGGTGCGTGATAGAGAGCTTGGGATGCGTGATAGCTGCTATTGTGCAGAATTTAAGGTCTCCGTGATAGCCAAATGCGTGATAGCCGAGGGGTTGACTGTATATACTCAGGCACATACCCCATAGCTGGGGGTGGCCGACTCGAGAATCTATTTACATTATTACTGTATATAAAATTTACTTACTCATAAAGTAATGTTTTGGTACATTCTTTGTGGTGGTTTTGTGTTCTTTTATTTCAAAATTATATTTTGCTAAATTGTTATTTCCACATAGTGATGTTGACAAGTTCTTTTGTCATTATATTGTGTCGTCCCTGTTTTGGTTTGTTTATTTTGCAAGTTTTATAATTTATATAGCCTGCCAAGTCTACAGTACTACATACAGTATTAAGAATATTATTTACAATGTGCAAGGAAGCAATACTGTAATGTACACAAACCTTGACTTTATCAGTAGAGAGCAGTTTGACAAGAGCACTGAGGTGTGTACTGTTATTGTTGGCAGCATCCAGTATGATAGGTCTTAGTGCAGTATCACAGATGTCAGCACTAACCATCTCCCATTCCTGTAGTCCTCTCACCACCACCTCTACCCTCTCCAAGCTACCCACCTCACACAGCACCTCACAACACAAACACATCAGCTTATCCACAGCTAGATTGGTCCTCTCAACTATCCGGTAGGCTTGATTCAGTCCGTTGGCCAGGACCTGTGTTCCACAAATGACCAGGATCACCACAGCCAGCTTCTCCTCACTGCTGGCAAGTAAGGTGGGCAAGTTAGTCTGTTTTAGAACATTAAGCTTGTGGAGTGTCTGCAGGAGAACTTTTATATCATCACCTTTGGATTCACAGGCAGCAATAAACTTTATCACGTCTAATTGCAAACTTAGCATGTTGATGGTTTGGTTGACCTGCCAAGGGGACATGTTCAGAGCGTAGGATTTTTTTCGTGTTGTGGGAGGTGCAAGTGCCTGGTCGTCCAAGTGGGCCTGGAGATGAGACAGAGCCGATGTGACCAAGTCCGACCTACTGGCCAGGGTAGTGTAGTTGGTGGCATTGTCTGTATACATCCTCAGCAGAGTCATGGCGGCTCGTAGCTTGTCCCCGAGTGACTCTTGAAGTGAGAGCAGACAGTTCCACCAGCCCCGTCTCTCTAGGCACCGACAACCTCCAAATATGAGCTTACCCCACTTCTCCATATGAGGGTCACAGGCTGAGAGGCTCGTTATCAGATTATTGAGTTGGCCGCGTCTTAAGCACGGTACCATCACTTCTTCAATGAATATATCCAGTTTGATGTTTTCAGAAAGGAGGTACTCCACACACCCCTGCATCTGTCTGTTCCTTATGAAGTACTTGAGGGTCATGGCATGATTACCATACAAACTGAGGTAATACTTGCACTCTATTTGAAAAATTGGTTCCAGTCTGCCAGTGTTAAGCCTTTTGTTCCTTTGCAAGGATAGTTGTCTCTGGTAGGGTTCCGGTGATGTGAGGCAGCCGTCAGCAATCTTGTGAAGGTTGTTGAGAGTGTGCATGACCACGAGGGCCTGTGATGGCTGGGGTCTGGTGTGGTCCGCCATCATCACACTGGCTCGGCTACGCTCCGCCCGCTCCATCACATCATGGTCCACGTGGAAAGGATTGGTCTCCAGGTACTTGATAACCTCGGGTAGCAGCGAGGACTTACAGGGTCGGTTCTTGTCCACGGGTCTCTCAAATACTCGGGAAAATCGGTCTCTAGCTCCGGGGAAGTCTCCAGCCTTGAGGGAAGCCATGGCCCAGGCTCCCCACACTCCTATAGTATCCAGACCTGCCTTAGTGGACACATCCAGGGCCAGCTCCCACATGAACCTCTTCACTAAACTATCTCGCAGGGATCTCATGTACCCAAACTCTAAGTTCAGTTGTCTCTCCAGCACTGCTCTTGAGTCTCCTTCGCTGTTTAGATTCTTCAGCCTCAGGTCACCGATCAATAACATATTTTCTAATGCTTCCTGTGAGATGAGATGACCACAGTTAGACTTTATGAGCAGTGACAGCAAGTCTACCCACTGAGTATAGTATTCAGAAAGACTTATACCCTGTAGCTCACTAACATTTCCAAATCTCACTTTAGCTGAAGTCAAGAGGGTTTGAATCATTGATAAAACAAAAGTGTGGTCAACCACTTCAGTCTTGGACTTTAATGATGATATGAGCAGGAGGAATAAGTGGTGGGAGAGCTTCAGAACACACACGGCTGCTTGTCTGTGGTTGCGGTGAAGAGCTAACACAGCGAGACTGAGGCTGAGTGAGGGGGCATAGTCAAAGCAGAACTCCTGTCTGATGATGTGATTGTGGTGGGCATCAGTGGAAAGAAACCAACCGCCCTCCCCCTCACTGGTCCATGAGGCCCCCCCGTGAGTGCTGGGCTCATTCTCCTCCCCTGACCCCACTGATACAGTGTCATAGGAGCTGTCTCTCAGCGGCCGCACCTGGATGTAAGTGTTGAGGTTGATCTCTTTGGTCTGCTGGTGACAGTCTTTGCAGATCCTCACCAGGAGCCCGTCGTATCCCTGGATGGCTCGACGGTGGCGGGAACAGTTGCCACACACCACCCTCCCACACCGGCGACAGTGGTGCCGACGACAGAACATGGAGAAGATGGCCGCCTCACACACGGGACACTTCCTGACATCCGCATCCGGCACCCAGTCCTCTATGCGGGGAGGCTCGGGGGGCATCACAAATTTTCTAGAGAGTTTACCATTGGCTGTTTGAGGCTTGAGGGTTAGCTGAACTCCACTGGTATCCAAAGACTTTGCTGCATAAGTTTCAAACAGCTGGTTCAAGGCATGCCAAGTAAGGGTATTGTGTTGTCCCTCCTCAGCTTCATCCTCTATACTGAGTTTCCTAGCATCAACCATATCCAAGTACGGCCTCAAAGCCTTCAGTGCCCTCTCAATAGTTTCTAGTCGGACATTCATGAGCCACTGTTCTATGATCAGATATGGTGAGGCCACTAAATGGCTTAGCTGGAACCTATCTGAGATGGTGGTGGCCACATCTTCCAACAATATCAGACCCATTACTTCTTGTATCAAACACTTCACATCTACACCAACCTCACCAGACACATCCTCTCTTGCCCCATCAACAGCTAGCCTCTCTTCAGTCATAGTTATTTTCTCTGAGGTATTTCTATGCTCAGACAAACCCTCTCTTACTTCACTAACAGCGGACCTAACTTCACTGGTATATATTTTCTCTGAGGTATTTCTAAGTTCAGACAAACCCTCTCTTCCTTCACCAACACCAGACCTCTCTTCATTGCCAGCTACATTCCTCGAGACATTACTGGGCCCCTCAGGCTCTTGGGGCTTTGAGAACTCTCTCTTCAAGAACTCTTCAATGAGGAACCGTCTTGTTGGGATGCTGGGAAGTTTCTGCAGCAACTCCCCGACCACCACTGTAAGATCCTCGTAAGTCAGAGCACTTATGGCCTTTCTAGCGGCCGTAAAATCCGGTGAGGTCTTGTCTAGAACATCCATGAGGTAGCTCTGATCAATGAGGCGCCTTAACTCGGAGGTGCCCTGGTGAAACTCGGCCCACTGGACGCTGAGGTGGAACTGTTTCTTGCGGATCAGGAGATGAAGCAAGTCTGTGGGACGCTGGGATGATATTTCCTCCACGTCTTGCCAGCTCTCACACAGCTCATGACCCACTGCCACTATCTGTTAACAAATAACTAGGTTAAAACACAGAACTTATTTATGTGAAAATGTACAGTAGGGTCTCGTAAGATGCGAGTTTATGGTCGATGGATGCGACCGCATCTTTCGATTTCGCATCTTACGATACACGTAAAAATACGGAACAACGTCCCGCCTAAGGCTCGCATTTTAATTTTTTGTTCTCGCATCTTAAGGTTTCTCCTCGGATTTAGCCCACTTTGAGCCTCCGATTCGCAAATTATGGTCAGTCTCGCATCTTAAAATAATTAATTAATTATTTGGGGGTCCTCGCATCTTATGCGAATCGCATCTTCTGATCTCGCATCTTACGAGACCCTACTGTATATCCTTTGACTACAGTAGATCTGGACTTGATACAAAAATGGAACTTTGCAGTAAGGGACCCAAAATCGGAGAACGAACCCCCAAGTTCGAACCTCGAAACCGCGAAAATATCACATTTTCGCGGTTTCGAGGTCCGAGCTTGGGGGTTTGTTCTCCGATTTTGGGTCCCTTACTGCAAAGTTCCATTTTCGTGTCCAGTGCAGATCTACTGTAGTCTATGGTATATCTAATTACTCTTCATGCTTCTACACTACCACACTGTTTAAAATGAATATGTTAAAAGACAAACAATAGTATCATTTACTGTAAGCACTCTAACAATATTTTCAATCATAAAATGTATCTATCTATCTATTGCCGGACGCCGTGATCCCCGAAGTGGTGGCCACGAACGAAACGCCCCCCTGCACCTCTGTCTCCAGTCAGTCGACGCCCCTCCTTCCATCCAACACCGCTTTCACGCATATATTTCTTAACTCCATCCTTCCACCTCTCTCTTGGTCTACCTCTCCCTCTCTGTCTTTCCATCTCACTCTTGTACACTCTCTTAGTCGTTCTCTCGCTTCCCATACGTTCCACATGGCTGAAACATCTCAAGGTTTTCCTTTTCACACTTTCCAGCACATTTACATCCACACTACACCGCTCTCGTACTTCCTCATTTGTCAGTCTATCCCTCCATGTAACTCCGCACACACTCCTCAAGTACAGTAACTCACTTTCACCCCTCTCACTCTGTCATGCAAGGACTTCTTTACTTCCATACTCACCAGCCTATTTCTTGTTACTGCTTTCAGCGTTCCTACAACCCTCTTCCCCTGTTGCACCCTCTCCCGCACTTCTTCATCCATACTCCCATCTTTACTCAACACACTGCCGAAATACTTAAATGAGCTGACATTCTCCATAGCCTGACCGTTCAACTTCACCTCACACTATGTGGCTGCACCCCTTTCAAAGACCATAACCTTACGCTTTCCTGCATTTACTTTCAGATTCCACTTTCACACACTGTTCCAAACATATTTACCAGACCCTGCAACTCTCATTCACTATCGCTCATTAGAAATGTATCGTCGGCAAACGGTAGTACAGTACAGGCAACTTCCACTCGTTTCTTTCCCTTATCAGCGGTACACCAACATCCACTGCTCTTCCTTGTATTTCTTTTATGACTCCTTCCATATATATATTGAACAACCATGGGGACATCACACACCCCTGTTTCAACCCAACATTCAGATCAAAGAACTCGCTCTGCTCATTCTTCACACATACTGATGCCTTTGCACCCTCATACATGCTCTTCATTGCTTTCAGCAACTTGCTATCTACTCTGTAAATTCTCAGTACTTTCCACAGACCTTCTCTATCAACTCTGTCATAGGCCTTCTCCAAATCCATAAAAGCAGCATAAAACTTTTTTCCCTTCTTCAGATTTTCTCCAAAACACATTTCAAGGCAAAAATCTGGTCTACACATCCTCTTGCCTTCCTAAACCTAGAGCAAACTGGCTGTAAATATCTACACCTATTTCCTGATGGACTCTTCCCAAATGATAGAAACGTCAGCCCGATTGCTTTCAATCATTTTGAGTTATAAGAAGTTAAGGTCTCAAGATTATTGTCAAGTTCGCTGGCGCTACCTATAGTATAAATCTAAATTCTCTTCATGCTCTTTAACCCGTTGAGACCCAGCGTCGCACGTGTTGCGTCGGCAGTCTTTGATCACCAACTCCCAGCGACGCATCACGTGCGTCCGACATATAAAAAACACTTACGTGGCTCGTAAGGTAGGAAATGGCGGGAGAATAGGAGGGGGAGGTACCGTAGTGTGTGGGGGAGCCGGGCCAGTAGGTGTGAGCGGGCCGAGACAGCCGCGCGGCTGGTGGTGGTGGGCTTAGTGGGGATAGTTTACACCCCTAGTTTACCGCCACTTTGAACCTTCATTACTCCGGTCGTATGGGAGCTAGAGGCTTGAGATTTATGTGAGATACTCCTTAGGATGTATGCCGTACAATGCCATACTCAGTTTTTACCCTAGTGCTCCCGGGCGGGTGGTCATGCGGGGGAGACGAACTATTGAAACCCCCCCCCCCCCCCCCAAATGACCGAAATGAGTTTTTTTTTATTTGTGTGTTCATTTCTCACCATTCTCTTCCATTTTGGCTCAACACATTTTTTTGAAGCTCCCCCCCCCCCACCCCCCCCCAGGCCCACCCCCGCAAAAAAAAAATGTCAGAGGTGATTTTTTTTTGTTTTTTTTTCATTTCTCATCCTTGTCTTCCATTTTAGCAAACAAAAAAAATAAGTGAAAATGGCTTGGGACTGGGGTGAACAAAATATTATAACTAGCCGGGGCTCAACGGGTTAACTCCTTCACTTAGATTACGTAAAATTTATGTTTTTTATAGCTGGATAAATGATGAAAAATTAGTTTATAGTATGGTAACAAAACAAATGTTATAACTTTCTCTGGAGTCCTCTTCAGGTGTGAATAAATGAATCAACAGGAGTTATATGCTGCTGGGAAAGAAAGGGATGGGGGGGGGGGAGTGGGGGTAGGGCATGATGAGGGTCGGGAAAGAGGTCATAATAACAGATAACAGATTGGCGAGTAGAGATTGACGAGGGAGGTGAGGAGTGTGGGGGGATAAGTCAGCTGGTAATCTGGCCTGAGAAGTGAGGAACTAAGGAATTGTTAATGAAAAAATTAGATTTAGGTGATGTCAGTGACCAGAGAGAGTGGCGGTGAAACATAATTTTATGCATTCATCATCTTTACCTTTGCGAGTTATTCTCTTCCCATATTCATGGCGGCGGCGGCAGCCATGCCGTCACTCCGTGGTATGGTCAGCAGCATATCTGACTGTCTACAGTTCGATCCCACCCCGTGTCACTGGTAGACGTCAAAGAGTTTAGACTCTCAGGTCTAGTGATTCGTGGCCAATATCCAGTAAAGTCCCTGTAACAAGGGCACGCCCTAGCCCTGTCAATCAAAGGAGTGCACGGCGTTCAAACCTGCATCATCAAAACCAAATAAAAAAAGACACGCCTCATACCAGATACGGTTAAGTAGTTGTAGCCAAAGACTGCTTTGAGTGTACAACCTCAATGTAACCCGTACCTTGCTGTAGAGGGTGATGTTGTGAGCCCTGTTGGCTGAGGTCCGGGTCATGGGCCACCACAGTCGGTACATCCCACACTGGCCACCACACATTTTGATTGTTTATCATGGCTATCGTTAGATGGTTTAATACAATTAAGGAAGGATCTGTGGGAATTTTAAGGGTAAATACTATCTCAATTAACCCTCTCACTTTCATATACCCTCCTAATCTGCATAAAACCGTTTAATAATACCCAGAAATCAGAAAAGAAATGAGTCATCGGATCTTGTAAACGAGCCCAACGTAAAGAATACCTTGCTGTAGAGGGTGATGTTGTTAGCCCTGTTGTTGGCCTGGTGTTGGTAGTGTTGGCTGAGGTCCGGGTCATGGGCCACCACCGTCAGTACATCCACACCCGCCCACACCGGCCAACACCTGGAATATTATACAGGTCTCACTCACAATCAGATGCCCCGATTTACGATATTATTATAGTTTTTTAGGTGTTTGTGTTTGTGTTTTGGCTGGTTTGAGAATGCATCCCCATTTACCCCATTAATTTTAGAGTTTGCTGTATGATTTTTCTATACAAGATTGGGTTTTCAGCAACGTAACCCAATCATAAATCGAGGGAGACGTGTATATAGATCACCACACCAGAATTGTCTTGGAATCCCTATCTTCTGTTCATCATAACACTATCTGGTGCAATGTCTCGGGGGTTATTATGATATTTTATTTTATTATTACTGAGGGTTTTGATTGCTGTTGCCATTTCCACCAATATATTCTAGTTTCCCCCTAGACTCAGCAAAACACCTCCCCAGACCCATTCAAACTAAAGAAAACGCCACCCAGACCCCCTTCATGATATATATGTACATTTTTTGGTAGAAAAATATCCCGGCCAAAGTCTGCCTTCTCCTATATTGTACTCGCTATGACCTGGAGAATGATAAGTTTTTTTGTCTATAAGTTATTTTGTCTACAGTATAGGGTTTTTTGTCTACAGTATAGGGTTTTTTGTCTATACAGTACAGTACAGTATATTCTTTTGTCTTTATATTGTGCAGTTTCTGTTTTGGTTTGTAAGTTTAATATATAATAATAATATTTATTCAGTTAGCAATTTGCAGAGTTGGTACCACATAGTATGTTATAAATATGACATGTACCAGCCTTGCATAATATGACATGTACCAGCCTTGCATAATTCCAACTAAGGATAGCCCAATAAGGCCGTTAGGCGTATTTCCATTGGGGTCCTTGTGGGATTAGGTTAGCTGGGGAAATGGGGAGGATAAAGAAATAGATACTTTAGAGAAAGTATTTCTAGGGGGTTATTTTAAGATACCTTACATCCTATAGTAAATATCAGTAATCCGTAATCAGCAACTCTCTGCAATCTCTCTCTCTCCGCCGCAATGTTGCATCTCTCTCGCTATTCTATCGCTACTATAATAATCAGTGTTCCTCAGAGCTATCCCAGTGCATACCACCTCCTTTACGTAGGGCACGTGGTACCCGTCTTGCAACTCAATCCCACCCCTACTCTGTGCAACTCTCCAACCCAAGAGTGAAACGTTACTCTCAAACTTTCTTCTACTCAACATCTGAGCTCTGGAACTCTCTCCCAGAATCAGTCTTTCCCTCTTCCTATGACTTAAATTGCTTCAAACTCCGTGTGTCCAGGCATTTTGGCTCGAACGTCCCTTGATTTTGGCCCTGTCACTCTTTCAACTATGGGGGAGGCACTCGCTATAGGCAGTTATGCCTTTTGCCTCCCTCAATCACATAGAAAAAAAAAAAAAAAAAAAAAAAGTAATCATTTCAGTTTGGTTTGTCTATCTCTTATGTCGTATTTAGTAGTAGACATAAGCTTATATATATTGTGCGGTTCCTGTTTTTGGTTTGCTTCTTTTTACGTTTCAATCGATCACCACACAAGAAATGTCCCAAAATCCCTAGCTTTTCTTCATCAGTCATATATCACCCAATACCACTACTTGTCAGTCTTTATTTATTCAATCTATTCATTTATTAATACTTTGTTATATGTCAATACAGTTACAGTCACAGTTGACAGTCACAGTCAAACTTTAATAATGATATACTTTGTTATATTTCAATACAGTCTCAGCCAAAAATACTATCTTTACATATTAATTTTTGAATGCAAAAACGTAATTACAAAATTTACCAGGCAAGGAACACACGATACTTAAATATGATTATCAAAGTACACGAGAGAGAGAGAGAGAGAGAGAGAGAGAGAGAGAGAGAGAGAGAGAAGAGAGAGATAATAGAGAGGAAGAGAGAGAGAGAGAGAGAGAGAGAGAGAGAGAGAGAAGAGAGAGAGGAGAGAGAGCTGAGATGAGAGAGAAGAGAGAGATAGAGAGAGAGAGAGAGAGAGGAGAGGCGAGAGAGAGGAGAAGAGAGAGATAAGTATAGAGAGAGAGAGAGAGAGAGAGAGGAGAGAAAATGAGCAAAGAGAGAGAGAGAGAGAGAGAGAGAGAGGAAAGAAGAAGAAGAGAGAGAGAGAGAAGAGAAAAGGAGAGAGCGAATTGTATCGTCATCCCTTCCCTCCCCTTTTTTTTTTTTTTTGTTGTTGGTTTTTTTTTTTTTGTGTTTATTATGGTTTTTCTTTTCTGTTTTTCATCTCCCCTCCAGCCTCCATCCCGTAAAGTATACTTAAAGATGTTTATCCCAAGCACTCACACCGGGTTAACTAATACTTTTAATTTTTTTCCTGAGCGAGCGATCAGCGGATAGCGGCAGCATTCCTTGTAGCAATCCCGGCTCTCTCGACGGACGACAGTTTTCGAATATCTAAAAATTTACAAATTTTAGCTAGCCTCTAGCTACCTTCCTAAACATGCTCTCCACAATATCTGCTGCCTTGCTATCGCTCGCCAGGTAAAATCGACACATAGATGGGGATGAATGTCTTAAAACAGTAGGCTGAATGGATACAACCCAGAGAGAGAGAGAGAGAGAGATAAAGACAGACAGACAGACACAGAGACACAATAACACCATACCTGTGAGCCTTCATAACCACAGTGTACCTCAGATCACTCTCACTGATCTGCTTGGCGTACATCCACGGCGCCGGATCTCCTGGTGGTGGTGGGGAGTTCACGGTTAGCTATTCATATGTTTTTTTTTTTTTTTTTTTTTTTTCACCAACCAACTTTACTTCTAAACTCAATTAATGAAATCAACAAATACATGTGGCACTCCAAGGACTCGAACCTAGGATACTCACACCAAAATTCAGCCCATTCATGTACAGTATTACGCTATCACTATTTTTCAGCAACTTCTTAATTAACTGTCTTGATGGTGTAATGGTTTGAGTGTTTAAGATCAGTATGTGATAATCCAGGTTCGAATCCTGGGTGGATCATATACTTTCATTAATTTCATTGGGAAGTGTTTTGTGTTGGGTGATAAAATAATAAATTAGATTAACCCAATTTTTAATCAATATATTGTATGCTAGTATAATATCAATTGAAGATAATGACAAATATTTATAGTATATTCTGGCTATTATTAGATGATATTATACAACTTACGAAGGATCTGTGGGAATTAAAAGGGTAAAGACTATCTCAGTTAACCCTCTGATTCCATATACCCTTGCTAATCTGAATAAAATCATCTATTAACCCATTCTGTACCAGAAACGTCTTTTGGTTTTTATTGTAGCTATATTTAGACGATTTTGTGCATCATAAGAAGATCGGATCTGTGGTAGTAAAAGGGGTTAATTTAGATAGTTGGAAGCCTTTTAATTGCTGGAGGCCCTTCTTAAACTGCATTAAATTGTCTATATAGAGCTAAGATATAATTTAAAAGACGTCTCCGGTACAGAAGGGGTTATATGCCAGAAAACAGAAAAGAAATGCATAATTGTATCTTCTAAGTATCAATGTTTGGGGTATAATTAACTTAATACAGCCAGAGGCCGTAGCTCAATTGGTAGAGCGTTCGCCTGCTAACCGTGAGGTTCGAAGCCTCGGGCCAGCCAGTGAGTTATTGGCAGATGTCAGTGCTGTTGGTGAATGGCGCGGTCTAGCAATCTGTGGCAACTATTCACTAAATCTCTGATTCATCAGGGCACCCACCCTAGCCTTGCTATTCAGCAGGGAGTGTATGGTGGTAAACACTGCATCATCATCACTGTACGGCACTTAACCTAAGACGTGCGCATGGGGGGTATGAGACACCACATGCCTGTGCGCACGTATTTGAGCTGTTCCCATCACTAACATCGTTATTTTACCATAAATAGCATTAATACTTATCCATATGTGCCTATTTTAGGTTGATTATAAAGGTATTAACCTGTTACAGCAATAAAACAAGTGGAAACAGTGTTTGGATGGTCAAAATCGGCGATACAGGCCGGGAGTTACATAATTTATGGCTGAGGCAACCTCCCTCCCCTCCACTTTTCCCCACATCTGGAGAGAGACTGTCGATCGATACTCTCTCTCTCTCTTTTGCACTCGCTTGGTAACAGTAATGACAATGCCCTGCTTGCAACTCGCTAATGTTAGCACGAAAATAGACCACAGAATAAGGAAATAACAGGGAAAATAGGTGATAACTGAAGGAGGGGGGGAAGTGGAGAAGGAGGGGATGTGGAGGAGTGATATTTGGCATGGCCCAGGGGCAGCAAAAAAAAAAAAAAAAAAAAAAAAAGGTTCAAGTTTTTTTGGGGTGTTTTAACCCTTCAAACTCGGATGGTACACGTGTGTACCATTATGTTTTGCCCCCAGGAACCCGGGTGGTACAACATTGTACCAGTGGTTGAAAGCCTGTGAGCTTGGTGTGCGAGGCGTCGGTCCGACGCATGTAAACAACAGCCGGCTGGACCGACGCCCCGCATCTCCGGCCACAAGAAGGAGAGCGTCGCTTGTTCGTGTGTGCCTGTATGTTGTTGTTAAGTATCGAAAAGTATTGTAAAGTGGCTGTTGTTGCTGTAAGTTATCTCCACTGAAATCATCATCACAACTCAACCAGTTGACTTAGAGAGCTCTACTTAACGCCATTCTACAGGTAAATAACACAGCTACGCTTGGGGATGCGCGGGAATGCGGGAAGCAGTCAACATAACAATGATACGGTAGCCTAGCCTAGACGTTTTTCGGCCAAAACACCCGGGTTTCGGCCAATATTTATGTAATGAGTAGCCGGGGCTGGAGGGTTAAATGGATTTTTTTAGGCCCAGGATCTTAAGAGTCTTCCCGCAGTCGCCCGGGGAAACTCTTAAGAGTCTTCCCTCACTTGCCGGGTTAAGGAGAGGCAGTTGGTTTTTCGAGTCCTCCTCTTCCCTCAGCCCTATTATTTAGGAGATTACAATACATTCGCCCCATTAGTTTGTGATTTTCAGACCTTTTGCCCCATTTCTTTGGCAATATTAAAACCTTTCGTGCCATTTAGGTGTCAATTTTTTTCCTGGCGAGCGATAGCGAGCCTGTATTTGAAGACGAATCGGCCTTCAGCCATGACAATTTTCTACCGAAAAATATACAAATTCACATCGAAGGGGGTCTTGTGGGTGTTTTTTTAAGCTTGATAGAGGTTTAGAGAGCAAACTGAACCTTAACCCTTCCTGCCCGGGTGTCATTTTAAAATGACACCCCTTGCGAAGGGCAGGAGCCCAGGTGTCTTTTTAAAATCTGTAAGCTTGAAAGCCTATTAACCCTCTCACCACGGAAGGGCTCTTGAACGCCCATAAAAAAGCATATAACAGGTACCCGGAAGGGCTCTTGAACGCCCAGTGGTTGAAAGCCTGTGAGCTTCGTGTGCGAGGCGTCGGTCCGACGCATGTAAACAACAGCCGGGCTGGACAACGCCCGCATCTCCGGCCACAAGAAGGAGAGCGTCGCTTGTTCGTGTGTGCCTGTATGTTGTTGTTAAGTATCGAAAAGTAGTGTAAAGTGGCTGTTTTTGACAATAAAGTTATCTCCAATGAAATCATCACAGCTCAACCAGTTGACTTAGAGAGCTCTACTTAATGCCATTCTACAGGTAAATAACACAGCTACGCTTGGGGATGCGCGGGAATGCGGGAAGCAGTCTGATTAACAAATATACGGTAGCCTAGCCTAGACGTTTTTCGGCCAAAACACCCGGGTTTTGAGGAATATACAGTATATATAATACATAGCCGGGGCTGGAGGGTTAAGCGTGGTTTGAAAGCCGCGCGGCGAAACGTTTGTAAACAAAGCCGGTCGGAGCAACGCGCAGCTTCAAAAACAAGAAGTTGGACCTTTGTTGTTGCTGTTTGGTAAAACGAAAATTAGTGTCTGTAAATGTCCGATATTGCTAAAACCGCATCAAAACTCTCTCCACGGA
The DNA here is from genome assembly GCA_032716605.1 of Paralithodes platypus. Lineage (NCBI taxonomy): Eukaryota > Metazoa > Arthropoda > Malacostraca > Decapoda > Lithodidae > Paralithodes > Paralithodes platypus. Next base: position 2,382,066 of record CM064572.1, on the reverse strand, counting down.
AATCATCACAACTGAACAGTTGACCTAGAGAGCTCTGCTCTACACCAGTCTACAGATACAAGTAAGGGCTACATTTTGAGATGTGTGTAGATTATCTAGCAGTTAAAATAACAAAAATAGGCCTAGGCCTATTACAAAGTTTTTTGGCCAGATCGCCCGGATAGGAGTGCCGTCATTTAGAAGGCCAGCCCGGGGAGGACGAGTTAAACAATTGAGCCGAACCAGTAAATTTTGCTGCACAATTCCGCCTGAGCGCTCTTAAATAAGTATCCAGTATAATGCTTGCAGTATGAGAGAAGAACAATACAATAAGAATAATCTTAAATTAAAGCTAAATTACTGGATTTGGACAGTTGCCTTTTGTTTTTATTTACCCATTCACTGATGCTCTTAGTCTTTAGAGGAAAATATTTTAAAATTAATATGTTTATATTTTCCTGTCAAGGTTGTTCAGTAATTTCTCACTTAAAGTTGTGATTACATTCCAGAAAAACAGGAGTATATATTAAACTACATTCAGTGAGTGAAGTAATTGTGTTTGGGTATTTTTCTTGCGATTATGCACCATTTCTCTCTGATTTACAACTTAATAATGAATAATAACAAATTTAAGTTAATTTTGTTCCCTAATTAATGAACAGTTTAATAATTAAACTTAAAATTATGCGAATTAAAGTGAAAAGTGTCTGTAGGCAACATTTTTAATACAGTTCTAATTGTGATGGATGAGTACTGTACCTATGATGGGTGAGTACTGCACCTATGATGGATGAGTACTGTACCTGTGATGGATGAGTACTGTACCTACAGTACCTACCGTGTTGGAGTTAATCAGGGTTCAGTGTTAAGCCCCCTCCTCTTTATTATGGTCCTGGAGGCACTGTCTAGAGCTTTTAGAGGCGGATTCCCGTGGGAACTGTTTTATGCAGACGATCTAGTCCTAATAGCTGACAATATGGAAGATGCTGAGGACAAATTCAGAAGATGGAGAGAGGGCATGGCGAGCAAGGGCTTAAGAGTAAATATTAATCAAACCAAGGTTATGCATTGTAGATTGAGACGAGGCAATGTGGAAAAGAGCGGTGAATACCCATGTGCAGTGTGTGGAAAGGGTGTGGGCGCTAACTCGATTCGATGTAGCATCTGTCGATGTTAGGTACACCATGGGAGTAAGCGCTGTAGTAGAATATAAGGACCCCTGTCGAGGGATAAGTAAAAAATAGAGAAATTTGAGTACGTAGTGTGCAAAGGCGAGCTTGTGTTAAGTGATGATCCTGTGGCAGTGAACTTTGGAAATGAGTCATTGGAGCTGGTTGTTGTTGTTGTTTCCCAAGCTGCCTGGCCGAACAGCCCCAAGGCCCCGAGCAAGGCCAAGGCCATAACCGAGCGCCACCACAGAACCCTCCCTGCCGACCACAATAAAGCCTGGGTGACCGAAGCCACTCCATGGCGGGGAGCTGAAGAGGGTGCGGAAACGCCCGGGAAACCAAAGACCCACCCAGGGCCCTGTGCCCCTCAGCAATTATGAAGAGAAAGTTGAGGGTCAAAGGAAAAATGTGACGCTTTGGCTTCCAATCTTGGTAGATTGGGAGGTCAATCCACGGAAGAGACGCCGTCACTTGAGATCTAGAAAATATATAAGTAAAAGGAACAGTCAGAGTAAGCTATGGGTATGGCAGAGATCGCTCAGTTCTCACTCTGATAGACCAGCCCATCACCAGTCATTGGAGCTGGTTGACAAGTTTTGTTACCTAGGAGATACCATCTCTGCCGGTGGTGGGGCCGAGGCTGCCACTGTCACTAGAATTAGATGTGGCTGGGGGAAGTTCAGAGAACTGCTGCCAATTCTGACCATGAAAAGAATGCCTCTCCCCCTGAAGGGAAAGGTGTATGCCTCATGTGTTAGAAGTGCAATGACGTATGCCCTAGAAACATGGGCCGTTAAAGTAGAGGATGTCAACAGAATGGAACGTAATGAGATGAGAATGGTGAGATGGATGTGTGGGGCCAGGCTGCAGGATAGAATAACAAATGATGAGTTGAGGAGACGTTTAGGTATAAAGAGTATTAGCGAGGTGATGCGTACAAGTAGACTGGGATGGTATGGACATGTGGAGAGAAAGGATGAACAAAATTGGGTGAAAAAATGCAGGTCTGTGATTGTGGAGGGAGCTGCACCAAGGGGTGGACCGAGGAAGACATGGGATCGGACTATACGTGCCGATCTCAAATCCCAAAACTTAACAAGTGGAGCAGCCCTTAACAGGGTTACCTGGAACGCCGCCATTAGGATAAGATATTGAAACTGCACATATGTACAAAGGAGTACAAAGGAAATCAAGCAACAACAGATCTGGTGACCCTTCTAGGCTGCTTGTCCTCCAAAACACTGAGGATCAATTGTCCAAACAGTGGTTTAGAGTGAGTAAGGGAACATTGGAAAGGGAACTACTGCCCTGGAACTAATGTCCGTGGCAGGATTAGGAAGTTAGTAGGGGACAGATGGGTTAGTAACTGAGGGGGGGATAAAAGAAAGTTATTCACTTACAAACGCAGTCAGTCGCGGGTTTGATGCAAGATATTTGTCTATGCGAAGTTTAAATGAATCAACGGTGCTGCAGTCTATAACGTCTCGGGGAAGCCCATTCCACAAGTTGACAACTCGATTGAAGAAGAAATTCTTAGATTCGTGCGAGTTAAAAGATTTACCGATAATTTTGCAACCGTTTCCCCGCGTGTAATTAGATTAGTCGATAGTGAAGTACTTACTACAGTTCATAGTGTCGATGATTTTGAACACTTGAATTAAGTCGCCTCTTAATCTGCGCTGGGTTAAAGGAAATAATTTAATTCTCTAAGACGCTCCTCGTATGGTTTGTTCTTTAGGTTAGGTATAATTTTGGTAACTCTACGTTGAACTCGTTCTAGCTTGTCTATATCTTTTTGGTAATAAGGGCACCAGGATTGAACGCAGTATTCCAGAAGAGGGCGGACTAAGGAACTGTAAAGGGTTAGGATAACTTCTTTGGATTTATGCTCAAATGACCTGCCTATAAAGCCAATTATTTTGTTTGCTTTCTAACAACCTTCTGAACATTGTTGACTCGGTTTTAGGTTACTCGATATTGTTACTCCCAGATCGGTTTCTCTGTTTACATTCTTAAGCGGAGTGCCATTCATCGAAAAGTTTGCTTTCTCATTTTGGTATCCGATATGTAGTACTTTACATTTATCCGCATTGAAACTCATTTGCCAAATTTGGGCCCAATGTGACAACTTATCTATATTGTGTTGCATATTGTCAACTTGTTCTTTTGAGAGTACCCTATTTGCAATTTTTGTGTCGTCAGCAAATTTTGAGATTGTACAGGCGAGACCCTCATCTATGTCGTTGATGTGAAAGAGAATTGGTACTAGTACCGATCCCTGGGGTACCCCGCTACTTAAATTGGTCCATTTAGATGCCTTACCGTTTATGACTACTCCTTGCTTTCTGTCGCGGAGCCAATTTTCTATCCATTTCAACACACCATCTTGTATTCCATGCGCTTTTAGTTTTAGCAGTAAACGTTTGTGGGGAACTTTGTCAAAGGCCTTTTGAAAATCAAGGTATATAATATCTACAGCTTTACTCTTATCATAGAGGTTGAGGATATCGTGGAAGAAGTCTAAGAGGTTTGTTAAACATGAACGTTTGCTACGAAAGCCGTGTTGAGCACTCAGTCTTAACATTTTATGTATGTACAGTATGTATGCGTATTGTACCTGTGGTGGATGAGTATTGTACCTGTGATGGGTGAGTGATGAGTGAGGAAGGCCAGGAGGTGGTTGAGCAAGAGGTTGATGTCCGGATGTGTGGCGGTGGTGGTGGTGGGTAGGGCCTGCAGTACTCCCACCAGAGAGGCCGCGTTGTTAACCAAGTGTTCGGTGTGTTGGCGCTTCACGGCCCCACTACCCAGCAGACTGTCTGCCAGGGCCCACAAGGCAGAGGCAACGGGGGCCCGGGAGAGTGCTGACGTGACCTTGTTTCCACCGTGGATGCTCGCTAGGGCCCGGTGTCTGGAGAGGCCGGCTAGGTTACGTAAGGCAGCAAATGTGTTGGTGTCTTCAGCCGGTGGTCGTACACCTAGCCCAGGTGGATAGAGGAGGTTCAGCCACGAGTCTATGTAGTCTTCTGCTCCGTCCGCTGTATCTCGTCCTCCGCTCTTGGCAGCATTGTGGTAGACCTGGACGATGAACGCCAGTAGGGGACACTGGCGTCGCAGGTATGTTAGCACCGTCCGCGGCACATTAGAACAGAGTAGAGGTGATCCAGATACTATAGTTGTGTTCAATATCTTCTCACTATCATCCTCTGTCACTTCCTTCTCCTCTGCAGTTCTCTCTTCATCTTCAAAGGATTCTATGAACTCGAGAACGATTCCTGGCTTTTCTGATCGGTCCAGAACTCTAATTTCCAACTGCTTTTTACTGATCATTTCATTTTCTAGCTTTCTTAAGGTTTGAGATATGTCAGCTGGCATATTCATCTCCAAAGATTGTATACCTCTTTTCAAGTCACCCGAGTGAGAGGCCAGGTGGTTTAAGATTGTCCTGGAAGTTGATAAACCAGTACCGGATCTAGCACCAGCAGGAGGGACAGGTTCTGTGAGCTTTGTGATAACTGTTGCTTTCTTGTCATGTACTGAAAGAAACATTCTGACGTGCTCTTGAATGGCCTCTTCTATCTGTTCCTCCATTCTGTCGGCATATATGACTTGCACGGATGGGGAGACTGGGTTCCCTTGGGTGACACAAAAGTTGATATTGGCAGGGATTAGTTTTAAGAGCTCATTGACTACACCAAACTCTTCCCTCCTGACAAACATACTCTTGTTACTGATGAGGTAACTTTCACAGACGCTGACCTTACATTCCGATTCATTCTGGATGAGGATGCTAGACAGTGGGTTCTGGAGGGGTAGCAGGGTGTAGAGGATATCATACAAAGACAGGAATCCGAGCTGTCCCACCACGTACCCGAGACGCCTCATGGTAAAGATGCGCTCCAACTGATGACTAGAGAAGATTCCTCGTGCTTTTTCTGTCCCTTTCTTGCCCGGGTAGAGAATATGGTTGAGTATTCCTGCATGAATGTACATCAGGTTGGCCAGATTAATAAAGAACACTACTACTTCATTTCCTGGAGACATTTTCTTGAAGTCCACAGCCGCGAGGTCAGCTGTGTCTTTCAGTGCCGTCTGGACATCCTCTGAGGACAAGGCACTGGTGGCTGTTTTGTCGTTCAGCAAAACTGCCTTCAAGTCAGATCTTGATGCCAACTTAGCTGGCTGGATGGTTTCACGAAGGCCGCTGAGGAGTGTGGTCAGCACGTCTCGCACCACCACCTCCCCGTACACAGCTTGACGGCACATCATCTGCCCGGCATTCAGTATCACCTTATCTTGCATTACCTGAAATCCAAGAGAGTTTATCATTAAGTCCATTTTGGTTGTGATAGCCTTGTCCACCTCCTCTCTAGGTACCTCAAACTTTGGACAGCAGTACTGGAGGATCATGGGTGTCAAATTGATCCTCATCCTTGTTGCTATGGGTTCTAGCTTGGTAGGATCCACACCCTCCTGAAACATAAGGGTGCCTAGAATGTGGACGGGACGTTGAGTTAGGAGAGAGAAGTAGCTGTTCCTCTGGTTCAGAAACTGGGCGTCAGCATGTTTGGTCACCATCGCAGACAGGAGTTGTAAGTACTGGTAAAAAGATCGTACATAAGCCCCAAGCCTAACTTTGCGTCGGTCTTTAGGGCTGGTGCGATGGAGGTGTTGGGCATCCTCAATCAAGGTTTGCAGTAATGATTTGTAACAGATGTGAAGGTGATGGCCCTGTACTTTTGAAACACTGACCTCCTCATCTTCTCTTGCAGCACTCTGCTCCAGGGCTTGTTGGGTGGAAAATGTGTGCTTAAGCACTCGAGACCAGCCTGACACAAATCTTCTCATTTCATTTTCCTTCAGTGGGAGAGATGATAGGAGGAGGGAGAATGGTGTGGCACTTTGTCCTGACAATTTAAGGTAGAGACTGCCCTTGAGATCACCATCCACTTCATCTTTACCCTCAGATTGCCGCATGTTCACTATAGCGCTGCATATCAGGCCAAACTGCTGAAGAAGAGGGATGTAGCCAGGAATTCCAATGCACATTTCAGAATGCTTGTCATGCACCGAGTTCTGTATAGTCTGTCTCTGGAGAGCTTGTTCAATGAGGTACGTGGCTGTGGTTTCCGTCACGTCTGCAGTCAGGGCTAGATCAGCCAGAACCAGAGCTTGTGGGGTGAGGAAAGAAGCTATGACAGGACAGCCAGTATCTAGGGCAGCTTCAGGGATGCTGTTGGGGACTGGAGGCGGGGATGATGTGACCAGGTCGTGTATGAGGTTGGTGGCTCCGACCTGTGCTGACCCTTCCCTGGCTAGCAGTCCCAAGTTGTGAAGCGAGTCTTGGGGGCTGGTGGATATCCCTTTCTCTCTAATCTTCCCTGGCTTTTGCTTCATAAGGGACAACTTTGGTCTTAGCTGGCTCAGACGGACAGCCAGTTGCGCTTCCCGCTTTTCCATGGTGTCTGGGACATTGTAGGTGTGGAAGATCTGCTCAATTTTACCAACATTGCCATTAGCCAGTGACAGAGTGATGAGGCTTGCTGATGGAGCAAATAAGTAATTGATCACACTTTTTCGTTCAGTTGAAATTTCTCTTGTTTGATTTAGCTCTTGGTTCCTGGCAACCCTTTTCTTGCTGGCTGCAGTATTACCCACTTTAGGTGTTAAAGGATCCTCAGTGTCGCCCTCCTCACATGATGCTTCGTATGTCTGAGTGTGTGAGGCTTGGGAGAGAAGGGAGCCATCTAGGAACTCATCAAAGACATCAGTAGTAGCGAAGGTGTGTACTTCGGGAACCATAACTTGTAGCCTCCACAGCCCTTCACTGACACAGCAGGAGAGGTGGTTGACCCGCCGCTGGAGAGCCTGCTTGGTGGCTGCCCCCTCACCAGCTCCCCACTTGAAACTCTCCGCAGTATACACCAGCAGGGAGTCTCGAAGCAATAGCATTATGTCCCAGGCTACTAAAGTGTTTATAAGGTAGCCAGTCCGGGGTAATTCACTGACACTGGACGCAGTGCTCTTCCCGCTCATGGTACAGCTACTCTGTTGGTTTACAGTCCACCCGCCACCTTCGGTCATTCTCTGCTGAGCCTCCCATTCTGCAGTGTCTGATGTTGGTAGCCAGATAGATTTGTTTTCTTTAAAGACTGGGTAGCCACTGTCTTCCATGTATGAATTTTTCTTATCTCCAGCCGAGGTGCTGACTATCTCCTCACCTACTGATATGCTGCTGGCTCTGGATGCTCTGTTTGAGAAGTTCCTCTCCTCACCACCCTGTTTGTTGAAGATTACAAAATCAGAGAAATTTCCTCTTCTATTGCTACTTCCTCCTACTTGTTCTAACATACTGACTGTTGATGAATGAATGAAGGGCTTCTTAGGTGAAGGTGGTCTGTGTGGAATAACGGACACCTGGGTGCTCACTAGACTGTCTCCTTCTGTGGTTTGTGAGATAAAGGATTTCTCCATGTCCCCTTCCTCAGCTCCTGATTCACTGTGTTCTTCATCACACGTGTCACTGTGATGCACAAACAGTAAGGAATAGATGTTCTCCATTACTTCTAGTCTGTAGTCTAGAGGCTGCAAGGTATCAAGAAGAGTCTGAATAGCCTTTAGCTTGTCAGCGATGTTTTGCTTGTAAAGGAACATGTGTGCTTGACGATCTTGGAAGGAGTTGGTGGGGGCACTACCAGGGATCCCACCCTGGCGTAACCTTCTGGCCTGCCACCCGTAGGCAATGTTGTCAAGCTGCATCCCGGCTCCGATCACCTCAAACACCTGGTACATGACACGGAAGGCTGTGAAGGTGTTCTTGCTGGCAGTGTAGAGAGAGCCGCTGAGGTCCCTCTTCATACAGTGGTCCTGCAGTAACTGTAACACCTCACTAGAGATAACAGTGTGGAGGGGGAGGGCAGAGTGGACCACATAGAGGGGGGAGTGGTCCCTTACAACCTGTAGTAGTGGTGGGGACATTAACCGACTCCCTCGTGCCAGACACCAGTGAACCAGCCGTGTGTCCCGGGCCAGCGTGGTACAGACATCCACCAGCGCCGGGTCCAGACTACTGCCGTAATTCCTCCACATCTCCTCCACGCTGGTTGAATCCACCGGGTCCAGAGAGGTCGTCAGTCTGTGCATCAGTAACAAGGGCCAGTATGGAAGCAACCACTGGAAATCTTTGTGTCTTTCTATTTCCATCATACTCCAGGCGGGATTATATAGCAGTGACTCGTACACAAGTTCTAGTACGTGTTTTGGATTTCGGATGCAAAAGTGAAAAATGTCTCGAGTATTAGAAAAGTTGAATGGAAGCAATCTTTGAGGATTTTCAGATCCTTGGCTAAAAGACTTCAAAAGATATTCAGTCTCACTCTGACAAAATACTTGTAAACATTTCCCAGAACTAGAGAGAAGAGAATAGTAAATCTTATCAATTGTGAGCAGTTTTTTCTCATAACACAATCTCAATATTCTAGGAAATAACTGGTGAATGTCATCAAGATCAATGTAAGTTGAGACAGAAAGCAACTTGTAGAAGAGAGCTTCATTCTTCTGTTTCTTTTGGTTAGTGGCAAGCAGTCTCTCTTTAAAGTGTGAGGCTTCAGCACTGTCGTAGGTTTGCTGCTTAGCTTTCCCGATACTGCTTCTCATGGGGGAATATCCTCTCTGTTGACGCTTTATTAGTGCAGAGTACTCTTCTTCTTCTTTGTTTAACTTCTCCTCTAAGTGTTCCACCCTTCTTAGACAGTGATCCAGGCACTCCATGAACGCCTTCTTTAAGTTATGTGTGCCTTGTACAGCGGGTGATTTTGGGCTGGTGATATGCCCTTCTCTCCTTTTCTCCGGTCTAGCACCGCCAATACTACCGGTACCATCTCTACTTCTGCCACTACCACTGACACCACTACCAGCATCACCACCACTTATGGCCTTCTGATGTCCCTTACCACCACTTGTGACACCATGACCGCCACCACCACTTGTGACACCACTTGCGACACCAACACTGCCAACACCACTACTGCTCACGCCACCACCACTATGTTCCACCAGCTCCCGGAACAACCATGCGGCCTCTTGTGGATGGACCAGTAGTTTCTCCTTGAACGATGAGACGGCCTCGAAGGACAGTCCCGGCAGGCTGCCCTCATCGTGGCTCAGGAAACTCTCAAATTCCTGAAAATATGAGAAGAATCAATGTGCTGTTCATAATATTTCTTCATGTTTCAGTACAACATTTATATTCCCGAAAATATTAGTAAAATAGTTCTCAAAATGGCTCAAGAAACATTTATTTATGAAAATATTATGAACACAATTCTGATTATACTATACAGGTATGTATCAAAGTGTGTTCTTTGCATGAATCGAATAACCATCAAAATCCTGATGTTAATTACTATCCTGGTCCTCCATAAGAACATTCCCAAGGAGCATCCCTGTTTCTCAAGTAATTCATGTATACATACTGCACACGCATTTAAGACTATGATTTACATGTGTGTAGGTCTGTCTTTGTGTTCACCTTATAGCAGCGTTCCAGACAGCTCGTTTTTTTACATCCCTCTTAGTCAGTCCTTTAGCTGCGCGATCAGTTTGTACCACCTGATCCCTTGTCTTTCTTGGTCTACCTCTCCTTGCGACTCCATCCACGTTCATAGACTTGTTTTTCTTAACCCAATTGTTCTCATCCATCCTTACCACATGCTTATGCCATTTAAACCTGCTCCTACGCATTTCATGTAAACACAATATATACTGTACAGTATACAGCATGTTGTTTTCCCATGTGGTATACAGTACTGTACACTATACTGCTTCCTAGTTTTAAATATCTGGTGTAAGTTCATGCAAAGTATTACAGTATGGTACAGTACCGTACCGATATATATTTCACATTAATTACTGTACTGCTAGTGCTATTACAGTATATGTATGTATAAACACAGGCACATACCCCATAGCTGGGGGTGGCCGACTCGAGACAGAGCCCGACCAGGGATAACACAATACAACACAAAAATAAAATAAAAAAATCTCACACACATCTAGGTTGCCCAGGAGCAGACCCAGAGACCCAGGCCCATTTGGGGTCTCCAGCAAGATTCCCAGGTCCCAGACCTCTCCGAGAGGTTCCGGTCTCAGCAGGCAGATATGCAGCGAAGCTTTACCACCACAATGCCCGCCCACCTCACATCCAGGCATGACCCTTCATATAAACCGGCTTCCCGGGCCAGGCGCCTGATGGACTATTATCTAGACTAACTGGCGCCCGATCCCCTCTCCCAACGACCACATCATCACTCATCTATTCACAATCCTTCTCCATTCATTCCTATTTATTACCACTTCTCTTGTCTGTTATACAGTCTATTATACAATAATATACATTTAATAATTTTTCTTATACACAAGAGGGCCACTTCACTTAAGAAGGGATATGGCTGTACAGTGGTGCACCAAGTTTTGCGCCCAGTGCGATTCGCGAAAGTTGGGGCATTGAGCTAATGGGAATTAATTTAATAGGGACCGGGCATGAACGAAAACTCACTCCCAAGTTGAACAAACCATCATGAAATACATATTATATAGAGTACATAGTAGATAAGCATATAAATGATAGATAAATATAATGAAACACAAATAAAACTAACCATAGACAGCAGTGTTAAGGGCTTGATGGGCTCGATGGTAGGGGTTATCCGAGGCATTGGGTAGGGCTAGTTGGCCCCACCACTGCCTCCACCACCTCTCTCCTCACCACCAGCATCCTCACCACTCATCTGCGCACATCGCCGTAGCACATCCATTCGGTGTTGGTTTTCTCCTAAAGCCTGCTCCTCAACAAAGCCCGAAAAATCATCGTCGAGCATGAGGTTTGCCAAGGCTTGGGGATCTGGTCGGTTGCCTTGTTCAGAGGAACCTTCAACCTGGACTGGAACCTCTACCTCCCTAGGCTGCTGGGGTCTCGGCGGCTGCAGGTAACGAGTTATCAAAGCCTGTTGGCCTTCATTAACTTGTTTGTTGAAAACTTCACTAAGAAGGGAGATGACTGACTGAAGATTCTCCATTATTTTTTCTTTGTTGGTGATTGAAAGCTGCTCGGTCTCCTCAGCAATTGACTCGCAGGACACGATGGTGCGGGAGAGGAAGGCTGTGGTGGCAACTTTAACTTTTTCCTCTTGTTGTTTGCGATCTTCAATTTCCATCTTGTCAGCTTCCATCATATCTTCTAGCGACTCCTCTTGCGTGTGGCCGATCAGGTCTTCAAGGTCTTCGCTCGTTACCTCAGCAAAGCCAGGAACAGGGACCTGCCTTATTGCGTCTAGGGTTTGTGCTAACAGCCGTTGACGTCCCTCTCGGCCTGGCTGGCTGGTGATGCGATGTGGCAACAGATTTTTCCAAGCGTGAGTCAAGGCGGCCACTGACAATGAATCCCATGCCTTCACAAATGCCTCGACGGCTTGACGGATGTTTAATTTTTTCCAGAAAATCTTGGCAGATATTGTCGATGATGAAGCAGCAGGGTCGTTTTGATCACTCTCGCTACCAGAAGTTGAAGCCTGGATTTCTAGGAGTTCTTGTTGTGTGTCCGTGGCTGCCCTCATTCGATCGTGGATGTCCTTGTAAAATACGAGTTTGGTGTTTGCGATGACTTCCTGGTCCATCGGTTGGATCTTTGAGGTGGTGTTGGGAGGTAGAAACACTACCTGTACTGCAGGGTGCCGCCCGACAAGGAAGCGGGCATGGCCAGGAGCATTGTCCATAAACAATATGACACGGAAGGCTAGGTTGTTTTCTTCGCAAAAAGCTTGCGCATCAGGACCAAATGGTTATCGAACCATTCAAGAGAAACGGTGCCAGTCATGTAACCCTTAGCATTTGCCTTCCATATGTACCCCCTCTGGTTATCCATATTTGCATTTTTGTATGCCCTTGGCCGCTTTGCATGGTAGAGGATAAGAGGGCGCATCCTGTGAGTGCCTGTAGCGTTGGCAGTCAGGAGAGCTGTAAAGCAATCCTTAGCCATCTTGATGCCCCTGGCCTGCTTCTCTGACTTAGAAATATAGGTTGAATGGGGTGAACGCTTCCAGTAAACACCAGTCTCATCACAGTTATACACTTGAGCTAGGTTGTAATTTCCTTCCTCGATCATTTTTTCTGCAACAGGGATGAAGGCAGTCGCAGCTTCGGTATCTGCCGACTGTGCCTCGCCATGGTAGGTCGCATGCTTGACTTTGGCCCTGCCTTTGAACCTTTGCAACCATCCTCGTGAAGCAGTAAACTCGGGGGGGGGGGCGATGCAATATTGCGTTTCTTAGCAATACCATCATAATACAGGCGGGCCTGATCTTGTATTTCCGGACCTGTAACACTGACACCTTCCCTAGACCTCCTATTTAACCACCTTAGTAAATAATGTTCAGCCACTATCATAATCGAACTGTAATCACTCACAGTCTTCACTCTTCTACCTGTACTTCCACCCTCTACACCTGCTCCAAAATATTTCTTGGCTAGGGCTAGATTGGTTTTAAGTTCATTCTGCTGCTTTCTCATGCTCCTAACTGTAGACTCTGGCACATTAAACATTCGGCCGATTTCAGAGTTACGAGCACCTTTCTCCATTTCTGCCAATATTTTGTTTTTCAGTTCATCATCATACTTGCGCTTCGTCACCCCCTTCCGATAGTCTCACCTTGTCTTCACTTTTCCTCCTGCTTTAGGCCTTCGATCGCCATTATTATCGTCACCTGGACCATCCCCCATTCCACTTGCACTAGAAGATGCCATAATTAAAGCATATATGGCGGGACAGCAACGAGAAGGCACGATGTGGTGATCACAGCACGTAAACTACACTGAACCAAGCGCGGGAGCAGGTCAACTGTTTACTGGCGCTGTCTGGCGGTGGCCAGATTTCGAAGCTAGGGTGCGAAACTGATTTTTTACCGCGAAAGTCAAACGGCGGAATATTTAGAGACTGCCGCGAAAGTGTGATTCGCGAATCGAGATGTCGCGAAACTTGGTGCACCACTGTATTATGAATATCAAAAACATCTTAAAAGAATAATAGGCCTATCTATAATATTACTTTCAAAAGGACTAGTCTGTATATTTTCAGCTGATGGTAATTTGCAATATCCTCACCTTATTAACTCCGCTATTATGAAGACATTGAATCGAAATATGTTGCTAAATATGAAAACTTGGTATTTTTATGAACTAAAGAGCTAGTAGTTTCATATTTTTCACTTAACCCCTAACTAGCGGCGCGCAACATAAGTCGAGTATAATAAATCTGGACTATCTGGCGGCGCGCGACATAGGTCGTGTGGCAATTTCAGCACGTAATGTTGCTGAGAGAGAGAGACAAGTGGTGGCAGGAGAGTAGCGAGCGTATGACTGCTCCAGACCACCGCGGTGAACCTACTGACACGAATCCCACCTCCTCCCTCCCTCTCTCACTCGCTACATACTGAATTGTATGGGGAAAGTACCGAATTACATGCTTTTTGCACTCGTGTTGTGCGGTTGTTGCAAGAAAACTAGCGGTCATAAAAGGATCGTTGTGGTGTCATTGGAAAGCTCTGTTTATGCCCTTTCAGGGATAGATACTTGTTTTACGCTCTGGGTGTTATTTAGGCATGAAAATGATCACGTAAACAGCCCTATTTTGGGTAAAAACACCCCGCTGGTGGCTACATATTATATACCGCCTAGGCCGCTCTTAAGGTGTTAAGTAACAAGAAATCAGTTGCTGGATTTCAGACTATAAAACTGTACAGGAATTCTTGTGACTTGAAGGTACATAAACTTACCATACACAATCTGGACTTCATTCTTATGACTTGAAGGACCAATAAACTTATCTTAAATAATCTGGACTTCATTTTTGTGACTTGAGGGATCAAAAAACTTACCATACACATCTGGACTTCATTCTTGTGACTTGAAGGATCAATAAACTTACCATACACATCTGGACTTCATTCTTGTGACTTGCAGGATCAATAAACTTACCATACACATCTGGACTTCATTCTTGTGACTTGCAGGATCAATAAACTTACCATACACATCTGGACTTCATTCTTGTGACTTGCAGGATCAATAAACTTACCATACACATCTGGACTTCATTCTTGTGACTTGAAGGATCAATAAACTTACCATACACATCTGGACTTCATTCTTGTGACTTGCAGGATCAATAAACTTACCATACACATCTGGACTACATTCTTGTGACTTGCAGGATCAATAAACTTACCATACACATCTGGACTACATTCTTGTGACTTGCAGGATCAATAAACTTACCATACATATCTGGACTTCATTTTTGAAAAGACACCGCAACAGTTGACTGCAGCTACTCCTGGAGCCGGCCATGGTGGGGGTCACTCTCGCTCATCGCACACTGGGGGGAGGGGGAGACAAAATATTACTGGATGGTCAACTTTATGGTCACCCTTCTTACTGTACTCATGTTTAGCCCCACTAGTTTTCATATTTTAAGATGTTTTACCAATTAGTTTGGTGATTTCAAGACTTTTCGCCCCATTTCTTTGTCAATTTTTAGACATTTTGTGCCATTTAGGTCACAGGTTAGGTGTCATTTTTTTCCTGGCGAGCAACAGCGAGCCTGTAATTTAGGAGGTATAGTTACCGGCCTTTGGCCGGTAACTGTTTCGACCGAAAAATTTACAAATATATCTAGAAGGGGGATCTTGGGGATGTTTCTTTAAGCTTGATGGAAGTCTAGCAAAAAAACAAAAATAAATAAATAAAAAAGATGAATAAACAAGCAAATAACTACGCCCATATTAAAGAAGGTCACTATATACCCAGTACATCTTAAGGGGAGGGTTTTCTAGCCCCCTTCTCCCTCATGTTTAGTCGCATTACTTTTGAGATTTTAAGACATTTTGCCCCATTAGTTTGGCAATTTCCAGACCTTTCATGCCATTAGCATGTTGATTTGTGAAAAGATACCGCTACAATTGCCTGCAGCTATACAGTACCTGGTGATAGATAGATAGATAGATATTCCTGGTGCCGACCATGGTGGGGGATTCACTCTTGCTCATCGCACACTTTGAACCCTTCTCCCTCATGTTTAGCCTCATTAGTCAGGAGACTGTAAGACATTCACCTCATTAGTTTGGCGATTTAAAGACCTCTGATGACATTAACATGTTGATTTTTTAAGGGGATATGGGCATATTTATTTGCTTCTTGTTTACCTTTTCATTAATGTTTGGTTTCCTCCCTAGACCTCTACCAAGCTGTAAAAAACACCCCCTAGACCCTCCTTCAAGATTAAGTTGTAAATTTTTTGGTAGAAAAATTTCCCGGCCAATGGCCGGTTACTCTTAAAATTATAGGCTCTCTATCGCTCGCCAGGAAAAAATTAACACCTATATGGCACGAAAGGTCTTAATATTGATAAAGAAATGGGGAGTAAAGTCTTTAAATTGCCAAACTAATGGGCCAAACTTCTTAAAATCTGAAAACCAATGGGGCTAAAAACCAGGGAGAAGGGGGCCCGAAAAACTGGCCCATCCCCCCTATAAAGACACTGCAACAATTGACTGCAGCCACTCCTGGAGCTGGCTATGGGGGGGAGGGGGGGGGGGGAAGAGACTAGGGTGTCGGGACCTTTTCCTTTCTTTTTAGTCATATTTACCGGTATTTAATATACAGACATAAATTAATGCTTCACAGTTCATATTAGCTATGTCCTTGGCTTGGCAGTGATAAAATAGCCAAGAAAAAAAAAATGCAACTTCATGTAAATTTTCCTATACAGTGTATTCTTACTCATTTTGCGACTTGAAAGTCAGAGGGTTAATTGAGATAGTATTTTCCCTTAAAATCCCCCAGATCCTTCCTCAACTGTATAAAATCGTCTAGTGATAGCCAGAATAAACTGTCAAAATGTGACCTATTCTTCAAAGGGATACAGATGGTGAAAAATTTGTAGTTTCAGACATAGGTCTACATGAAATTGGGTACGGTAAGCTTCTAGTTGAGACACACCAGCTTGCAAATATTAAACAAAAAAAAGGCGTCTGGACATTAGGAGTGTCAGTAAAGTGATGCGCACAAGCTGACTTGGTTGGTTTGGACACATGGCGAAAATGGATGATCAAAATTTGTTGAAGAAATGCCGGACTGTGAACGTGGGGGGAGGTGCGCGTAGGGGTAGACCTAGAATGACGTGGAATCAGGTACTCCGGTCCGATCTCAAAATAAAGAACTTGACAGTAGAGGAAGCCCTTGACAGGGCCGCCTGGAAAGCCGCCATTTAGGACGTGAGACTGTAACCACATTCTCTGTGGACAAAAACGTTTTTTAAACTTGTATGTATGTAAGGAGAGAGAGAGAGAGAGAGAGAGAGAGAGAGAGAGAGAGAGAGAGAGAGAGAGAGAGATAGATCAGAGAGAGAGAGAGAGGAGAGAGGAGAGAGAGAGCTTAAGCAGAGTACAAAATTAGACTCTCCTCTCTCTCCTTCATAGAGAGAGAGAGAGAGAGAGAGAGAGAGAGAGAGATTACCTTATACATCAACTATACACTTTTCAAATTAACTTGACAGCTAGCTTATTCCATCTTTCTCTTCACAGTTACTTTTAGCCTAATTGGTTCGTTATAAAGGTCTCCCTCACTATCCAGAGCCCCGATTTACGATATTATTATAGGTCTGTAGGTGTTTGTGTTTGGCCACCCCTTCGGTGATCACGGTGTCAGGCAATAGATAGACAGATAGAGATAGTTTGGGTTTGGGCTGGTTTGAGAATGCATCCCCATTTACCCCATTAATTTCAGGGTTTGCTATAGGATTCTTCTATTTAAGATAGAGTTTTCAGGAACGTAACCCAATTGTAAATCGAGGGAGACCTGTACAGTATAGCTATATTTTGCACATACTGTAATAACACTTCTTAACCCTTTTAGTACCGGTGACGACATATCCATCTTAATAAAATAATAAAGGTCAATGTTTGTCAGTTACCCGACCTTTGTTACTAAACTCCTCCCACAGTTTTGGTGCCAGGTGGGAGTGTGGGGCACCGTTCGAAAGCCCAGGCTTTGGAGATGGTTTTAGGCGAGTTTAGTGGAAATCAGAGACACTTTTGTTTAATAATATTTTCGGCAGAACTTATGTAGGCTAGTAAACGGCGATTTCGACCCGTTTGAGGCAGGAGGCCTCCGATCGAAAAGGTGTATGGAACAAAAGTTGTTCGCAGCCCCCCAAAATGGGGGTACGGATGAGGTCAGATCCAAAATCGGAGGTCATTTAGCGGCCGAAATCGAGGTCGCCGTTTCATGAGGCACAGGGAGGTTATGGTAGTACAGTAGTAGTATTGTGATGATTGTGGTAGTAGTGATTGATGATGGTGATTATGGTAGTAGTAGTAGTGGTGGTACTACGGTAGTAGTGATGGTGATTATGGTGATTACCCGGGCAACGCCGGATACCCCTGCTAGTTATATATATACCACAGGCCATAGGGCGGTTGGTAGAGCACTCGCCTGCAAACTGTGAGGTCGAGGGTTCGAGTCTCGGGCCAACCAGTGTACTATTTGGCAGACACCAGTGCTGTGGTGGACGGTGCAGTCTAGCAATCTGTGGTAGCTGTTCACTGAATCTTCATAAACTTGTCTAAATGTAGCAGAAATAAAATATTTAAACATGTTCATTCATAATCATACTTAGGCAGTAAGGTTTTGAAAGGAGTATACAGTGCTTACCCCAATTTTGCGAGAAATTGGTCGACATTGCAGGCCGCAAAAGTGGAATTCGCAAAATTGGATTAACTAACCTTATGGGTCTGTGGGTTCAAGGATTGTGTGGGTGAGAATGAAAGTAAGAATACAAACGTGGGTGATTGTATGCGTGTATGCCCCGACAGAGGATATACTGTACTTGAAAGAAAGAAAGAGGAGTTCTGGATGAATGTGGAGGTGTGCCTGGAGAAGTTTGACAAGAACGAAAGAAGCTGATTGGGGATATGAATGGTAAGGTGGGTGATAGGAAAGTTGAGGTGAGGGGTGGCGGTGGGTGGTGGGGGGTACCATCAGAAGTGAATGGGAATGGTAGTGCACTTGTGGACATATGTGTGGGGAGAAGGCTGTGGATAGCCAACACTTTCTTGATCCACAGGTACACGTGGAAACGGATGTTGACGATGAAGGATAAGACAGTGGTGGAACGAAAGTCATTGATTGATTATGTATGTGTGGATGAACGAATGAAGAAATCTGTGATGGATGCTAGGGTGTATAGGGGTATTGGAGGGGGTCTGTCTGATCATTATGTAGTGGTAGCTAAGGTTAGGATACAAAAGAAGTGGGTGAGGAGAGCTGGAGGGAGGCGAGAGTAGGGTGGAATGGTGAGGAGGGTGGAGAGGTTGCAGGAGGAGGAAGTCAGGAAGGAGTACAGGAGAACAGTGGAAAGATGACTACGTGGGTTCAACCTGGAAGTTATGGAGGAAGTGGAGGAGATGAGCAAGGTGTTTAACCTAACAAGTGCGCATGGGGGTAATTGGAAACGTCCCCCTGTGCTGACGTATTTGAGGTGTTTCCGTCACTAAAATATTCATTGTACCATTAATAGTATTAATACTTATCCATATGGCCATTTGGGTTGATTATAAAGGTATTAACCTGAAACAACAATAAACGAGTGAAAACAGCGTTTGGATGGTCAAATCGGAGATATGCCCGCGAGTTGGTATAATGTATGGGTGAGGCAAGCTGCTTTCCCGCCAATTTCCCCCAAGGCCACTGAGACACAGTTGATCGATACCTCTCTCTCTCTCTCTTGCACTCGCTTGCCATCAGTGATGACAACACCCTGCTTGCAACTCGCTAATGTTAGCACGAAAATATACCTCAGAATAAGGGAATAACAGGGAAAATAGGTGATAACTGAAGGAGAGGAGGAAAGTGGGGAAGGAGGGGAGGTAGAGGACTGAGATTTTGAATGGCACAGGGGCCAAGAAAAAATAAAAAAATAAAAAAATAAAAATAAACAAAATATTTTTTTTTCGATGTCAAAAGTTGATTTTGTTTTTCACTCACTCTTAAGAGTCTCCCAGCAGTCCGCCAGGGGAACTCTTAAGAGTCTCCCAGCAGTTCCCGGGTTAAGGATGAGATCTGTGCAGCATGTGAGGTGTGTGGAGTGAGGAGAAGAGGGAGGGGAGTGAAAGGTACAGCATGTGGACAGAAGAGGTAAGAATAGCTGTGGAAGAAAAGAAGAAAGCATATAGAGAGTGGTTGGGTAGTAGAGGGAATGAAGATTTCGAGAGACAGAAACGAGCGAGGTACGTGGAGAGTAAGAGGGTGGTGAAGAGAGTAGTGAAGGAAAGTAGTGAAGGAAAGTAAGAGAAGAGTAGATGAGGAATTTGGAAGGAATCTGAGTGTAATATGGAGGGAGAGTAAGAAACTGTTCTGGAAATAAGTCAAGAAAGTTAGGGAAGGTAGCAAGGGAAACAGTAAGGGTGTGAAAGATAAGAATGGGAGAATGCTAGCCGAGAAGCAAGAGAGAGTCGAAAGATGGAGGGAGTACTGTACTTCAGTGAGTTGCTAAATGTAAGGAATGAAGAGCCAGCAAACATAGCTGGATATGGTATGGGAGGGAGAAGAAGAGAAGTAGTGGAGGAGGAGGTGGGGATCAGGAGGTCAGAAATTTGTGAAGCCATGAAAAGAGTGAAGAAGTTGGGGAAAGCACCAGGAACAGATGGAAGTGTGTGGGGAAATGTTGAGGTATGGTGGTGAGATAGTGATAGAATGGGTAAGGAAAATGTGCAAACTAGCATGGGAGAAGGGGAGTGCACCCGATGACTGGAAGACTGGCATAATAGTCCCCCTATATAAGGGCAAAGGGGAAAGAGGAGTGTGTGGTAACCACCGAGGAATATGTCTTCTAAGCGTAGTAGGGAAGGTATACAGTAGGGTAGTGATTGAGAGAGTGAGAGTGAGAACGGAGAAATGGATAGGCGACGAGCAGGGAGGTTTTAGGAAGGGAAGAGGATGTGTAGATCAGATTTTTACCCTGAATTGTGTTGTGGAGAAGTATCTGGAGAAGAAACAAAAGGTGTATGTTGCCTTTATGGACTTGGAGAAGGCCTATGACAGAGTGGATAGAGAAGGTTTGTGGAAAGTACTTAGAATATACGGAGTAGAGGGCAAGTTGCTGAAAGCAGTGAAGAGCATGTATGAGGGTGCAAAGGCGGCAGTACGTGTGGAGAGTGAGCAGAGCGAGTTCTTTGACCTGAATGTTGGTTTGAAACAGGGGTGTGTGATGTCCCCGTCATCTATCTATCTATCTATTGCCTGACGCCGTGATCCCCGAAGGGGTGGCCACGAACGAACCGCCCCCATGCACCTCTGTCCCCAGTCAGTCGACACCCCTCCCCCCAACCAGCACCGCCTTCGTTCATGTAGTTCCTCACTCCATCCTCACTCCATCCCCGTCATTGTTTACTGTATATATGGATGGAATCATGAAAGAAATACTATCAAGAGCAGTGGATGTTGGTGTATCGCTGAAAAGGGAGGGAATTGAGTGGAAGCTACCTATACTGCTGCTTGCAGATGATACAGTTCTGATGAGTGATAATGAATGGGAGTTGCAGGGTCTGGTAAATGAGTTTGGAACAGTGTGCGAAAAACGGAATTTGAAGGTAAATGCGGGGAATAGTAAGGTTATGGTCTTCGAAAGGGGTGAAGTCACAGAGTGTGAGGTGAAGCTAAACGGTCAGGCTATGGAGATCGTCAACTCTTTTAAGTATCTGGGCAGTCTGTTGAGTAAAGATGGGACTATGGATGAAGAAGTGCGGGAGAGGGTACAACAGGGGAAGAGGGTTGTAGGAACGCTAAAAGCAGTAACAAGAAATAGGGTGGTCAGTATGGAAGTGAAGAAGTCCTTGCATGACAGTGTGGTAATCCCGACACTGACTTACGGAAGCGAAGCATGGACGTTGGTTGAGAGACTCAGACCAAGAGTGAGAGCAGTGGAAATGAATTACTTAAGGAGTGCGTGCGGAGTTACATGGAGGGATAGACAGACTAATGAGGAAGTAAGAAGGAGGTGTGGTGTGGAGGTAGATGTGCTGGAAAGTGTGAAGGAACAACTTGAGATGGTTCGGCCATATGGAACGTATGGAGAGCGAGAGAATGACTAAGAGGGTGTACGAGAGCGAGGTGGAGGGACAGAGGGGAGAGGTAGACCGAATGAGAGGTGGAAGGATGGAGTGAGGAAGTACATGAACGAAGGCGGTGCCGGTTGGGGGGAGGGGCGTCGACTGACTGGGGACAGAGGTGCATGGGGGCGGTTCGTTCGTGGCCACCCCTTCGGGGATCACGGCGTCAGGCAATAGATAGATAGATAGATGGGGAAAATGAATATGGTCGACATTTCATCAGTGACGGCCCAATTTTTCGTGATTTCCGTCATTTATTTGCTTTTTTTGTACACGCATACATGTAATTATACATCCCACAATAAAGAAAAATACAGAAAAACATAAGACATTACCATTATCCTTGAGAAAATCAAATTAAATGAGCAATTGAGCATTTACCTAGACTCGAAAGCTGGCTGGGCTTGCGGGGATGGAGGGAGGGTGTCCGAGGCTTGGGTGGCCCGGCCACCCCTCCCCCCCCGAAAACTAGTGCGGAGAGCCCCACTTTCTTACGGCGCCACCCGCAAAAGTAGAGTTACATCGCAAAATTAGGTTTTCATAAAAAATTGGTTAGTGGGGTCTCGGTCGCAAAATTGGTGTTTCGCAAAATCAGAACACGCAAAATTGGAGTAAGTACTGTACTGTAATTGAGACCTTATGAATTGCATTTTGAGCTGTAAGGTATGTGTTTTCAACTAATATTACTATATTTGCACAAAATAACCTTTTTTACATATTAATATATCAATAAATGTTTGCATATACTGTAACTCCTACTGCTCTATACCGTAGAAATTGTTGTTTAACCCTTAGAAGATACTATGACGCCTTCGATGCCATCCCTCACCACAATCTAACAAACAAAATCTACGACAAACATGCACAACAACGCAAAAAGGAGGTGTTTGGTGTTGGGGTAAAATTAATAAAAAAAAAAAAACAGATTATCAGTAGGTTCAGGGATATTTTGTAGCGAGGCCAGTCGGTCTATATGATCTGTGCCCCATGAATATTCTTTGCTCTCACTTAACCCTTCCTGCCCGGTTGTCATTTTAAAATGACACCGCGGCAGATGGTCAGGAGCCCGGGTGTCATTTTAAAATCAGTAAGCTTGAAAACCTATTAAGCGTGTTTTGAAAGCCGTGCGTCCGACGCATGTAAACAAAGCCTGTCTTTGCGACACCGCAGAGCCGTGGTGGTCCAGTGGTGAGCACGCTCACGTGTGAATCTGCAAGACCCGGGATCGAATCCCTGCCACGGCGGACATTTAGTGGGTGTGGTAGTACGTCCTAGCATGTTTCACATGCTCGCACCCAAGTCAGAGGACACCCTGACGACGTATACAGACTAAACACACATAACAAAGCCACTCCAACAGCTTCCTCTCTCTCCAACACCCCTTCTCCCCTCTCAACACTCTTCTCTGAACTAGTGCCGATACAAATGGCCAGTCCTGTATAGAATCGTGAGGTTCAGAGCCGTAAAGATTCCAGGACGAGCTCCATAGAAACTGAAACTGAAACTGACCTCCGAAAACAAAAAGGAGACGTCGGATCAATGTTGTTGTTGTATGCTATGACGAGATTAGTGTCTGCAAAGGTCCGATATGGCTAACATCGCATCAAATCTCTCTCCACGGAAATCGTCATCACAATTGAACCAGTTGACCTAGAGAGCTCTACTCAATGCCAGTCTACAGATACGAAACATACCTACTGTACGTTTAGAGATGCGTGGGAATTCTCTAGCAGTTAAAATAACAAAGATACGGGTAGCCTATTAAAGAAGTTTTTCAGCCAGATCGCCTGGATCTCAATAATGTCCTTAGGATGGCGAGCCCGGGCAAGAAGGGTTAAAAATTAGGCTCCCATAGCGCGGTTGGGAATATGTACATGATTAGATTGATATCCAGTATTCGAGAATGGATAATAAGTCATAGCCTTGTGCATAAACCTTTAACTGTCTTGGTGGTGTAATGGTTAGAGTGATTACAAATCTGTGTGTGATAACCCAGGTTCGAATCCCGGTGGATCACATACTGTATATGCTTTCATTAATTTCATTGGAGGTGTTTCGTGTTGGTGTGAAATTAATACAAAAAAATGTATAATTTAAGGCAGAAATGAATAATAGAAACAATTATTTGAGAATACTGTATAGGAAAATTTACATGAAGTTGCACTGTATCCCATGACCAGTTGTTAGGTGCAGTGTGTCAAATCGGAGAAATTTTGTTTGAAGACATACCGGTATATTAATATGAGAAGGAATGCAAGAATATCAACTTGAAATAGCACTCATATCCATTTTATCACTTCCAAAGACAAACAATAATTTGAACTAAAAAACTAATTTTATCGGGAAGGATGTAGTCCGGGCGTACGGTCGTCATGTTTACATAGGCCGATCGCCGTGGTTAAGTTTGTGTCTATTTTGATTATTTTGCCCCCCGCTGGCAATATATAAGATGATGACAAAATGTCATGGGGTTGAGAGCCCCCCTCAACATATTACTGTATCCAATAGCAGTCAAAATAGACGGGAACATGATCGTAAGCGTCCGCCGCTGCCATCATGTTTACATAGGTCGATCGCCGCGGTTAAGTTCGTGTCTATTTTGACGGAGATATTGTCGGTTATTTGCCCCCTGCTGGTACCGTAATATATTATGATGATGACAATATGTCATGGGGGGGTCCAACATATTATTGTATCCAACGGCAGTCAAAATAGACAGGAACTTGATCGTAAGCATCCGCCGCCGCTCCGCGTAGTGTAAACAAGGCGGGCGGTAGGCTACGCCCGAACACTACATTCTTGCCTTACCTTTACCTTTTGATACCTTTTGATGTGTTCGCCACTCTTCTAGCGGCACCAAGGAGCGCGACGCCCCTCGTTTTGGGTGGTGATTTGGTGCAGTAGACTGTTTGAAGCGACAGCTCGCTCCCTTGCGAGGATGGGCTCGTCTGGCACCTTTTGCAATTCGACATCCAGGGCTCTCTTGAAGCTGTCTAACGAGACGTCCCTCATGTCTCTTACTCGCCGTGGGAGTTTGTTGAAGAGACGTGGGCCTTTGTGTGATAACCAACCCTCTCGCAGAGAGCCCATAGCACCCCTGTTATTCATCCGGGGGATTTCGCATTCCCAGCCTCTCCTATCACTGAATTTCATGACTATCGGAGTATGTAGGTTTGGTACTAAACCCTCTGAGATTTTCCACGTGTATATTATTAGGTAACGTTCTCTTCTACGTTCCAGTGAGTACAGATTCAGTGCTCTTAAACGCTCCCAATAGTGTAGCTGTTTTATCGAACTTATATGCGAAGTGAAATTTCTTTGTACACTCTCTACGTCATTTATTTCACCTGCTTTGTATGGGGATGTTAATACGCTACAATATTCAAGCCGCGGTAGCACTAGAGATTTGAAGAGCGTTATCATAGGTACTTCACCGCGTGTTTTAAAAGTACAGTACGCAGAATCCAACCCGTTAGACGTTTCGCAGCCGCCACTTTGACCTGGTTATGTACTTTGAAACCCATATTTTCAGACATTAATACCCCAAGGTCTTTCACACTGTCTTTCCGTTCTATTATGTGGTTAGATTCTGTTAAGTAATTTGTAATTTCATTAACACCATTATTATCTCCGTACCGTATTAATTGGAATTTTTCCTCATTGAATTGCATGTTGTTTTCCCTGGTCCACTGGAGCACTACATTCATGTCTTCCTGCAGTCGGCCCGTGTCTTCTTGTGTGTTTACTATCTTGCTTAATTTTGTGTCATCAGCAAAAGACGACACCGTACTGTGTCTGGTGTTGGTATCTATGCCGCAAATTAGTATGAGGAACAGAAGGGGCGCTAGCACTGTTCCTTGGGGCACTGAGCTTTTGACATCCGAAGGCTCAGATGTGACTTATTTTTTTTTTTATCTTTACATGTACAATAATTACGACTAAAAATAGTGGACTCTGCTGCATTCGTTAGGCACCCTGGTTGGGCGTGTATTACTTAAAAGTGTAACGTGAACAGTGAACGGAACTGTAAGCGTAATGAAAAAACAAATACCCCCGCTAGCCTGCGTTCACAATCGATAATTCAAATGGAGAAGGATGTAGTATCCAGGTGTACGGTTCGACGGTTGTCATGTTTACATAGGTCGATTGCTCTTGGTTAAGTTCCCGACTATTTTTCTGTTATTTATCCCCTGCTGGCAATATACCGGTATATGATGATGACAATAAGTGATCAGGGGGTGAGGTGGGGCTTTCCCCTCAACCTATTATTGTATTCCAAGGTAGTCAAAATAGACGGGAACATGATCGCGAGGGTCCGCGTAGTGTAAATAAGGCGGGCGGTACACCCGGTAACTACATTCTTGCCTTTAAATGTTCTATCTGGTATAATATGCTTTTCTGATCGGATTTCAAGTATTTTGTGGGTTCCTAATCTCATATCGTACAAAAAATATAGGAGGAATACAATAAATATAAAACAAATTGCATTGAGTTTGTCATTTTATCACTTCAGAAAAGATACACAAACAAGTATAACTATAAATTAGCATCTTTAATAATAATAATAATGACTAGAAAGACGAGACATTATTATACAACTGGCTTTGAATAGTGTCTCATTTGGCAGAATGTGCCCAAACGGCAAACGCATTATAATTGTCCCGTGTCAGCTATAACAATAAAATGAAACAGGGAAGCTGCATTGTACATAGCCTACACAACTTAACATTACCCTAAGTGACATACCGGTACCTACATTGGAGCATAGGCGGGTAGAATGTAGAATTCGGGCGTACCGCCAACCTTGTTTACAATACGCGGAGCCGGGGCAGACGCTTGCCATCATGTTCCCGTCTATTTTGACTGCCTTTGGATAAAATAATATGTTGAGGGGGGGCTTTGCCCCCCTCACCCCCCCATGACATATTGTCATCATCATATACTGTATATTGCCAGCAGGGGGCACATAACCGAAAAAATTGCTGTCAAAATAGACGCGAAGTTAACCGCGGAGATCGCCCTATGTAAACATGACGACCGTACGCCCAAAAAGTGCATACTATAGGCTTACATAGCCTACATCCCGCATAGGCTAACTTAATCTAATACCGGTACTGTTGGCATAGGCCTACGAGTGAAAAAACACAAATTAAAATAAAATTGGAATTTGGAAAACTAGTCGGACCATACATAGGCTAGCACTATTGATTTTTTTTTTATTTTTTTATTATTATAGCCTAGGCTAGGCTAAAGACAACAGTTTTGGCCCATTTTGAGCCCGTGGGCTGTAACAGTCACGTCTTTAAGGCTAGGCCTACAATAAATACATTCTTCAACTAGGCTAGGGCTAGGCATAGCCTAATAGCCTATGCAGTTAGCCTATCAGGGTGTCAAACCGGAGCAATTATATTTGAAGAAATTATGCTAGCCTATGAGAAAGAAAAGAAAATTAAATTTAAATAGGCTAAGCCTTGTTTTAACCATGTTATCAATTCTAAACAATCTAAAGATATAATGTGAACTGGCCTATTTATAAACCACAATGTTATCTACATAGGCCTAGCTTAGTCCTACAATAATAAAGACAACATTAATGGACTCAGCGAGTCAGCATTTGTTAAATTGTTTGACACCCTGTCCCTGCCTGAGTGTAGGCCTATGCACATAGGCTAAGACTCAAGACGTCAAGTAGCCTAGGTTAGGCTATAATACAATGTTAAATTTAGGTGATCATAGCCTAGATTCATAGAGCACACACATCAAAATTTGAAAATAATCTAGGCTAGGATAATTGGGATCGTGGACTTCGTGGTAGCCTAGGCCCTAGACTAATCTTGTATTAGCCTATAATTGAACTGTGGGAGTCTAGAGAAATGCATAGGCTTAGCCTAGGCTAGGCCAAAGTTAAAGTTGGTGCTGTTTGGAGATATTATGGGCTAGATAGGCCTAGGCTAGAGATAGCCTATGACAGTGACACTGTTTTCTTCTTTTCTCACTAGGCCTAGGATAAATGTTTTTGGTTTCTAGGTAGCCTAGCCTAACAGCGAGAGGGCCCAGGGCCCGGGTGAAACACGCCTGCTTGGCCCTTTAAGACAGGTTGTCAGAGGGACATTAGACAATAGGCCTACTAAATGTTTGCAAGGTAGCCTAGGCTTATCTCATTTGTAATTTTCCATACAATGTAAAAGCTTAGCCTAGGATAGACCTATTGCCTTTAATTTAGCCTAGCTTATTAGATAATTAGCCCTCTACAACATTAGGTCTAGCCTAACTCAATCATAATATTCCTCACCATTACTCACACACATGATAAAGTTAGTAGTGGTGAATTAAAGCACATATACCTGATAAACTTTCGTACACAATGCCTGGGGCGGAGTCAATGCCTCAGATCAGATGTGGTTCGGGAAGTAATGCCTTAACAATGGCACTTCCCTGAGAGGTTCTTGTAATTTTCCTTTTGTGACTACTGACTGGGCGTCATGTGTATTGTGGTCATCAGCTGATACACAATGTTGCCAGATAAACAAATACTTTGTTTTGGACTCTTCAATCTAACAATAATGATTTTTGTAATGTTTTAAGCGCCATGATTTATGTAATATAACTTATAAATGTTGAAAACGTCAGAATAATGCTATATTTCGTGTTGGTAGGTGCCGGAAATTATCGTCATGTGCAGAGAAAGAAAGTTGTACAGTTGGCAACTCTGCAACTTTTTGTTTTTATCTCCGTCTCCGTCGCGTCTACGAGTGAACGTTTATGGACCCTCGGATGGCTCATATGCTGTAATGTTTGTGTGCTTGGACCGGATCAGCCGAGTTCTCTCATGCAAGAAGCAACAAGGTTATTTGAAAGAGGTGTTTCACTAGGCCTAAGTGGTAAGTAAGAGTGAAGGTGATTCAGACTTATAAATAAATAGGCTATCCCCTAATTTCATCGTTTCAATTAGCGGCATTAGCCTATATCTAGTCCTATTGCCAGACCCCCAAATCCATGAGGGGGTGACCACCAATGAATCTCCTCCATGCATCTCTGTCAGTGGGCGTCCCTCCTTCCACCCAACACCACTTTCACTCACATAGGCCTGCCGCCTACCGTTCCTCTCAACTCCATCCTTCCACCTCACTCTCGGGTTAATAGGACCTAGCTTAGGCCTATAGCCTACAGGAGACGCAACGTGTTTTTCAGGTATTTTTTTTTTGGTAGGCCTATTTTGATTTTGTTTTGGTCAATATTTATGAGTCACACCACAGCTGGAATCTCATTTCTAAGGGTAGTTTTGGGTTCCTATCATTCTATGCTTCATTGCTATATACTTTTTATCCATCGGATTTTTTTTTCTATTTTTTTTTTTTTTTTTTTTTTTTTTTTTTTTTTAGCATTAGGCCTAACCTAACCTAAATGTATTTGGGGGCTATTAGGTTAGGTTAGGTTAGGTTTGGTTTTTTGGTTAGGTTAATACTAGGCCAAAAAAAAACAAGAACAATTTTGTTTTTCCGGTGGATAAAAAGTATATAGCAATGAAGCATAGAATGATAGGAACCCAAAACTACTGTTAAAAATGAGATCCCAGAGGACCCAGCTGTGGTGTGACTCGTAAATATTGACCTTTGTGTTTGGTGTTTTAGTCGAATCTAGTGATGAAATTGAATGGGAATTAAGCATTTACCCATTATCCATCAATCTAAAGACACGCCCCCCCCCCCCCGATAGTGGGGACTGGGGAGGGCTATGAAGATCAGGGAAATTGAGAGGTAAAAAGCGTATAGGCCTAGCCTAGAACACGATAATACACATTTGTAACCAAAATTTGGTACGATTTTAGTTACTGGACACCTATATGACAGGTACCACCGAGGATTTAATACATATTTGTTTTCGGTTTCCACGCATCCAACACCAAGCTGCACCTTTTTCTGGTCCGGTAATAGTATTGAAAACGATATAGTCCTAATAACTTTTTAACCTAACAAGTGCGCATGGGGGTAATTGGAAACGTCCCCCTGTGCTGACGTATTTGAGGTGTTTCCGTCACTAAAAATCATGTACCATTAATAGCATTAATACTTATCCATATGTGCCTATTATGGGTTGATTATAAAGGTATTAACCTGAAACAACAATAAAACGAGTGAAAACAGCGTTTGGATGGTCAAAATCGGAGATATAGCCCGCGAGTTGTATAATGTATGGGTGAGGCAAGCTGCTTTCCCGCCAATTTCCCCCAAGGCCACTGAGACACAGTCGATCGATACTCTCTCTCTCTCTCTTGTCTCTTGCACTCGCTTGCCATCAGTGATGACAACACCCTGCTTGCAACTCGCTAATGTTAGCACGAAAATATACCTCAGAATAAGGGAATAACAGGGAAAATAGGTGATAACTGAAGGAGAGGAGGAAAGTGGGGAAGGAGGGGAGGTAGAGGACTGAGATTTTGCATGGCCCAGGGGCCAAAAAAAAAAAAAAAAAAAAATTACAAAATATTTTGTTTTCGATGTCAAAAGTTGATTTTTTTTTCTCTGACTCTTAACCCGGGAGCTGCGGGGAGACTCTTAAGAGTTCCCCCGGCGCACTGCGGGAAGACTCTTAAGAGCCAGAGAAAATAAAAATCAACTTTTGACATCGAAAAAAAAATATTTTTTTATATTTTTTTTTTATTTTTTTATTTTTTTTTGGCCCCTGGGCCATGCAAAATCTCAGTCCTCTACCTCCCCTCCTTCCCCACTTTCCTCCTCTCCTTCAGTTATCACCTATTTTCTCTGTTATTCCCTTATTCTGAGGTATATTTTCGTGCTAACATTAGAAATCCGATTGGAGGGTGTGGTCATCACTGATAGCAAGCGAGTGCAAGAGAGAGAGAGAGTATCGATCGACTGTGTCTCAGTGGCCTTGGGGGAAATTGGCGGGAAAGCAGATTGCCTCACCCATACATTATACAACTCGCGGGCTATATCTCCGATTTTGACCATCCAAACGCTGTTTTCACTCGTTTTATTGTTGTTTCAGGTTAATACCTTTATAATCAACCCATAATAGGCGCATATGGATAAATATTAATGCTATTAATGGCACAATGAATATTTTAGTGACGGAAACACCTCAAATACGTCAGCACAGGGGGACGTTTCCAATTACCCCCATGCGCACTTCAGAGGTTAAGAGTCTCCCCGCAGTTCCCGGGTTAAATGTGGTTTTCGACCAGAATAAAACGACGCGTTTGTGCCGAAAATCGGCAAGCGGGGGGAGTCCGTCGTCGCTTCGGATCGCCGCGGTTTGTTTACCCAGGACGCTCGAGGTTACTACGGTCAGCTGTTTTACTCCTTGCCCCCTGCTGGCCACATATATGACGATTATTATAATTCATGGGGGGGGGGGGCAGAGCCCCCCTCAACCCTGTTCTGTATCCCACGGCCTATAACGCAAGTCTTTATAAAAAAATGGACCCAACAACTGGTTATAAGCTTATTAGCCATATTAGCTTATTCCCGGTCCCGCCAAGGCGGGACCGGGAAGTCACTCCGAGCGTAAAGTAAACAAAGCGACGCTATTTCCACGAACGCAACCGAGTTGTCTTTATATTTCGTCTCATATTATCATTATTAAAGTGTCCCCATTGTTTTTTTAGTGTTTTGTACACCAGAAAAGGGTATAGCTTGGTGTTGGATGCTTGGAAACCGAAAACAAATATGTATTAAATCGTTGGCGGTACCTGTCAAATAGGTGTCCAGTAACTAAAATCGTACCCAAAATTTGGCTCGGGTTTTGTCAATTTCCAGACCCATAAAACCCGACTTTGAAAACCCGAGCCAAGTTTTGACGAAAGTTGGCTCTGATTTAACTAATTTAAAAATGAAAATAACACAGTAACCTCATTAAAATGTTGGCTCGGGTTTTGTAAATTTCCATACCCATATAACCCGAAATTTTGAAAACACAAGCCAAGTTTTGACGAAACTTGGCTCGGATTTTACTAATTTTCATGTTGAAATTACAGTAAACCCTCGCTATCTCGGACTAATTGGGGGGAGACCCAGTCCGAGATGACCGAAAATCCGAGATGTCCGAAGTCCGACTTATGTCCGACTTAAGAGAGGAAAATGTCCGAATTGGAAGAGGGAGTACGAGCCACCAGAGAAAACGGAGACTTCCCTATCACTAACAACGTAGATTCAAGATAAATTACAGTACCTGTACAGTATCCAGCAGACATATATTATAAATATCACTTTCCTTCTCCATTTCACTGTCCTTCTCCACCTCACTGTAGCCTTAGATCTCTGAATTTGCCCTTAGATCTCGGAATTTTCCGAGATATATGACACCTGTCCGACAGACCATGTGGGCCCTCGGAATTTTCCGAGATATACATCGAACTTTCCGAAGGCCGATGCCAGTCCGAGTAGTGCGGGTTTCCGACTTCTAGAGGTCCGAGATAGCGAGGGTTTACTGTACACAGTAACATTAATAAAATCTTTGTTTGGGTTTTCATAGGGTTAACATTAGCCTAACCTAACGAAGTAAGAATGGGGTTAACATTAGCCTAACCTAACAACCTTACCTAACCTAACCTAGTAAGAATGGGGTTAACATTAGCCTAACCTAACAACCCAACCTAACCTAACCTAACCTAGACCCAGTACGTTGGATACAAGACTAGCCCTTGCATGCCTGCAGCTACTAAGGGTTCAAAGTACCCAGCACTTAGAATACAAAAATAGCCCTTGCATGCCAGTTTAAACCTATGCGAAAAAAATATTTTACTTTATGTTACTTTGCAATCACCCATTAAGATTCCCGAGCTAGCTGTGATCCGGCTCCTTTATATTGTCCCAACCAACCAACTAACCTTAATGAACAGAGGAGGTACTGGCTTGAGTGGCTGCCTGGCTGGCCGCTGGAGGCTCGATCACCACTCATCTTGGTCAACAGCTGGTGGATTTTTGTTTTTAATTTTTCCATGTCAAAAAACTGTATGTGCATTTCAAAACCAGCTGTCCTCGTCGGCTGTATTTGGAACACTGGTTATTGCACTTTGGACAGTTTACACTTATTCGAAGGCGAAAATGTCTTAAGCAGCCTCAGTGTTTTTAAAGACGGTGGAAAAAGCTTTGATCGGCTCATACCCTCTACACAAGCTGGCCAGAGTCAAACTGATAGCTTATATCCTGGGCCACCTGTTTTCCAAATCATGGCATCACCTGATTGGTCGATAGACATCATGTGTCAGTGAACTCGAGTACTCTTGGCATGAATTAGGTAGGGTGTATACTTTCGCCAAGACGCCACCAGTATAGTTCATTGCATTCGCCACCAGATGTCTCAGTTGTTGACTGACAGTCACAAAAACCAGCTCTCCCAGAAGAAGACGAAAAAGAAGAAGTGTAAACAAACCCTTAAAACGTAAATATCCATATATGTATTATGTTAGTTTCCTGGGAATGACACCTACATCAAAAATTTGGAAAAAAATTGCTTAATCACATGCTAGTGAGCTTAATTTTTTACCAATATTGTAGCGCCTCCTGTATATTGACCCACTCTCGGTCTGCTTCTTCCTCTCAGCCCTCCCACACTCTTTTATAATAGCCTATAGGGTGTGTTTATTTCTGGACCCCCTCCCCCCTTCTCCCTCATGTTTATCCCCACTTTTTTTTAGATTTTAATATTTTTAAGATGTTCGCCCTATAATCCATTAGTTTGGCAATTTTAAGACCTCTTGCTTCATTAAATTTCTTTGCCAATTTTAAGGCCTTTAGGTGTCGATTTTTTCCTGTCGAGCGCATAGTGAGCCTGAAATTTTGGAGGAATCAACCTAATTTGGCCGGGACATTTTTATATCGAAAAGGTTTGCAGATTTATCACGAAGGGGGGGGGGGGGGGGTGAACATAAGCCATAACTATTGAGCAAATTCCAACAATTTTTTTTAATTGACCGTCACATTGACCCACCGAATGTACATGTGAAGTTTGCAGAAAATCTGCCGAACTGTTTATAGTCAAACCATTTTATGAAGTCAGTTCTCTGCCAATGGATTGGCAGCACTGGAGGTTCGACTTATCAAGTGTAATTTGATACCACGGATTTGATAGATCGTGACCTCTCTCTCTCTCTCCTTTTGTTCAAATTAGGAAGGACCTCACGAGAGAAAAAAATATATATAAATTATGAAAAATATGAATAAGAATAAGAACAAAGCAGATTCAAATATATTAAAGAAAAAGAAAATAATGAAATATATATAATTTGTGGATTTGTCCAAAGTCTAACTTGTTTTTTCTCCCTTTCTTATAATTATACGGTAGTCTTTTGATCTTCCATTAGGCCTATATAAATGTTTGTCTGTTCCCGGTTAACTTCATAATTATACCTTATTCTCCAGCTGGGACCTGGTTTTCCTGGACACCTAAATTTTGTATCACAAACAACTTGTATTATATTTGTTTTGTCTCCTCCTACCCTTCTCTCTCTCTCTCTCTCTCTCTCTCTCTCTCTCTCTCTCTCTCTCTCTCTCTCTCTCTCTCTCTCTCTCTCTCTCTCTCTCTCTCTCTCTCTCTCTCTCTCTCTCTCTCTCTCTCTCTCTCTCTCTCTCTCTCTCTCTCTCTCTCTCTCTCTCTCTCTCTCTCTCTCTCTCTCTATCTCTCTCTCTCTCTCTCTCTCTCTCTCTCTCTCTCTGTCCTTCCTAATTTGAACAAAATCACCTGGCGGTCGTCACTTTGTTAAAAGAATTCATAATGAGAATTAAGTCAAATAAGGGAAGGAGAGAGAGAGAGAGAGAGAGAGGTCACAAGCTATCATATCCTTGGTATCAAATTACACTTGATAAGTTGAACCTCCTGTGTTACCAATCCATGGGCAGAGAACTGACTTCATAAAATGGTTTGACTAGGGTAAGACGGGGTAATTTTGCCACGGCGCTAATAATTTGCATTCAAATGCCGATATCTCCTAAACTATTGCATGGATTCGGCTGCAGTTTGGCTTAGGTTGTAGAGCAGTTTTGGTTTAGGTTGTAGGGCAAGTTTAGCTTAGATTGTATAGCTAGTTTGGCTTAGGTTGTAGATCTAGTTTGGCATAGGTTTTGTTGCAGTTTCACGGGGCCTGGAGCCGGGGCTAGCGGCGCGTCTGACGGTATGGTCGGGTGTGTGTGGGGGTCTTTGTGGGTGGTTTGTATGTGTGTTTCTTTGTTTGTATGTTTGCGTGTGACACAGTGTTGGCAGTAGCCGTCAGCTGCTGCCTGGTACTTTGTACTAGCAACCTACACGCCGCACTCACACGAGACACGTCCACACTCGCACTAAATACTTCCACACCTGTAGGCCTAATAAATACGTCCACAACCGCACTAGATACGTCCACACCCGCACTAAATGTCCACAACTCCACACCCGCACTAGACACGTCCACACCCGCACTAGACACGTCCACACCCGCACTGACACGTCCACACCCGCACTAGACACAGTGGCGCCTAGGCCTACATGTGTGACACACCTGCATCTCTGCCTGCCCTGTTCAGTTGTGTGTTGTGCGTGCAACGTTTTTCTATTGGCATGTTTAGTGTCAGTTTGGGTTTGTGAGTGTTTTCATTGCTTTTACCTGCGCGCTAGTGTTTTGTCTGGCCATTACTCATATAATGTTATCTAGTTTACTAGCTAGATGATGCGTCAAATAGGTCGTGTCGAAATTACCCCGCTGGGCGGGGTAATTTCGCCGTGAGTGACTTTTTTCAAAAATTCGGCAGCATGACCAAAACATTATATTTTTATTTTTTATTTTTGGGGATCTATAGCAGAAAGGCTGAATGTATAGATAAAAAATAAACAATTTAAAAATTCCATTTGTGGCAGTTTCTATTCGTCAAAATACGCGATGTTCGGCGAAATTACCCCGTCTTACCCTATAGAATAAGTTTCAGGACAGACGGACGATGACGACGATGACTGACATTTCAGCTCTGGCAGGGTACGTACTGTACCAGTATACAGGGGGGCGATACCACTGCTTATGCAGCGTTGAAAATAAATATACGTTGAAAATAAATATCTTGAAATTATGGTTATGAAAATGGTAATTAAAGTGTCCATTATAATAATGTACCGGTAGGGCCTACCCCTTCAAATTAAGGTTATGAAAAGGGTAATTATAGTGTTTGTAATTTCAACTGTCGTAAACCTGATCAATCTTCGATAATGCATCGACATTACTATAGTCCCATTCATTAGGCCTATAGAAATTGTGACCCTTAACCTCTGTAACTAAAAAAAGGGCTAGAGCAAAAAGGCTGTAAATTTCAACACCGTTTCCCTGGCTACCTCTTCCCAAATGGTAGAAATATTAGCTCCATTACTGTAGATCCTATTGGCGCAATTTATAAGTAAACTATAGGTTTTCCACAACAACCCATTGTGCAAACACTCACAAATTCACTTGATGAGGCCATGAGGCCATAGCACGCCTATCCTCTGATCTATCAACTATTTCCGATTGGGGCAGAGAAAACTTGTTCCTCTCAATGCTTCCAAAACCCAATTTCTTCATTTATCTACCCGTCAAGAACTTCCACACGTGTATCCCTTATACTGTACTTCAACAACACACAAATCAACCCTTAATCTTCTCTCAGTATTCATGATGTTTCTTTTTCTTCTGGCTCTGCTTGGAAAGATCGTATTACCACTGTTGCTAAAACAGCTTTCCAGAAGTTAGGTGTGCTCAACCATCTCCGTGGGTTCTTCTCCTCCGCACAGCGTCTTGCCCTATGTACACAGTGTACAATGAGTCCATGTATCGAGTATTGTTCTCATGTGTGGGGAGGTTCAACCCATACCGCACTTCTTGAAAGGGTAGAGTCAATTTTTTTTTGTCTCATCAACTCACTTCTTATACTAATTCCCTAAAATCTTTCTCTACATGCCGCAATGTTGCATCTCTCTCACTCTAGTACCACTATTAGTCTATTACAATAATCAGTGTTCTTCAAAGCCTTCTCAGTGTACATTTCCTCACTTACAGAAAGTGTGGGGCACCCGCCTTTCAAGTTTCAACACGCTCTCCCACCTATTTTGTCCAACTCTCTAACCCAAGATTGAACCAATTTTCCCAGTATTTCGTCTACTTAGCAAGCAGGCCTTGGAACTTTCTCCCTCAATGTGTTTTTCCCTCATCCTAAGCATTGAACTGCTTCAAGCTCTGTGTGTCCATGCAGCCATTTTGACTGTAACGTACGGTACCTTCAACTTGGCTCTGCCACTCAACTTTGGGAAGACACTTACTACAGGCAGCTTTGCCTTTTGTTTCCTTCATTCACATATAGAATAAAACTATTTAATAGGAAACAAAAACACATTGGAATATTGCAGTTTTATTTGTCTGTATCTATCTATCTATCTATTGCCTGACGCCGTGATCCCCGAAGGGGTGGCCACGAACGAACCGCCCCCATGCACCTCTGTCCCCAGTCAGTCGACGCCCCTCCCCCCAACCAGCACCGCCTTCGTTCATGTAGTTCCTCACTCCATCCTTCCACCTCATATTCGGTCTACCTCTCCCCCTCTGTCCCTCCACCTCGCTCTCGTACACCCTCTTAGTCATTCTCTCGCTTTCCATACGTTCCATATGGCCGAACCATCTCAAGTTGTTCCTTTTCACACTTTCCAGCACATCTACCTCCACACCACACTCCTTCTTACTTCCTCATTAGTCTGTCTATCCCTCCATGTAACTCCGCACGCACTCCTTAAGTAATTCATTTCCACTGCTCTCACTCTTGGTCTGAGTCTCTCAACCAACGTCCATGCTTCGCTTCCGTAAGTCAGTGTCGGGATTACCACACTGTCATGCAAGGACTTCTTCACTTCCATACTGACCAACCTCTTTCTTGTTACTGCTTCTCGCGTTCCTACAAACCTCCTCGCCTGTTGTACCCTCTCCCGCACCTCTTCATCCATAGTCCCATCTTTACTCAACACACTGCCCAGATACTTAAAAGAGTTGACGATCTCCATAGCCTGACCGTTCAGCTTCACCTCACACTCTGTGACTTCACCCCTTTCGAAGACCATAACCTTGCTCTTCCCCGTATTTACCTTCAAATTCCGTTTTTCGCACACTGTTCCAAACTCATTTACCAGACCCTGCAACTCCCATTCATTATCACTCATCAGAACTGTATCATCCGCAAACAGCAGTTTGTCTGTATGTAGCCTATTAATATTTTTGTTTCTATTGTTATTGTTATTATTCTTTATAATTAATTGTTCTTGTTAACCCCTAAGTGTCGGCGCACAACATAAGTCGAGTATAATAAATCTGGACTATCTGGCGGCGCTCGACATAGGTCGTGTGGCAATTTCAGCACGTAATGTTGCTGAGAGAGAGAGACAAGTGGTGGCAGGAGATAGCGAGCGTATGACTGCTCCAGACCACCGCGGCGAACCTACCGACACGAATCCCACCTCCTCCCTCCCTCTCTCACTCGCTATATACGGAATTGTATGGGGAAAGTGCCGAATTACATGCTTTTTGCACTCGCGTTGCGCGGTTGTTGCAAGAAAACTAGCCATCATAAAAGGATCGTTATGGTGTCATTGGAAAGCTCTGCTTATGCCCTTTCAGGGATAGATACTTGTTTACGCTAGGGTCTTATTTAGGCATGAAAATGATCACGTAAACAGCCCTATTTTGGCTAAAAACACCCCGCTGGACGGTACATATAAATAAACCGCTAGCCCGCTAATCTAGTGTTAAAAGAGTACCCTTTTGTTTAAATCTATTGTGCCTTCTTCATATTTTCAATTATTTGTATTTATTATACTGTATCTATTCGATAGGTTAATTGCTTGCTTTTGCAATTTCCTTAGTTTATTTGTACAATAAATGTAGGTTATTAGTAGGGTAGTAATTGTTAGGGGTCACTTGAAGCATGCTATGCTTACCGGTACCTACCCGATAGCACTATCGTTACTTCGTTAGTGAGTGATTTAAATCTTATCTTAGTGGTAGAACACAAAGAGTCAAAATTGATGATAATATATCTGATCCTATGCCAATTAACTGTGGGGTCCCACAGGGAAGCATCCTTGGTCCCTTACTCTTTCTCTGTTATGTAAACGACATTGAAACTGAGCATCTCATGCAAATTATTACTGTATGCTGACGACAGCGTGCTTCTGGTTTCAGGAAAAGACCCAATAAGTATTGCCACTTCACTTTCCAAAGAACTAGAATCATGTAGTGATTGGCTAGTGGACAATAGACTATCTCTTCACCTGGGCAAGACGGAAGCCATCTTATGTGGAACAAAACGCAAACTGGAAGGCATTGTGGGCTTCTCGGTCAACTGTAATGATATTCCTATAACAACAGTGTCACAAGTTAAATATCTCGGACTAAAACTGGACTCGACTTTGTCAGGTGAAACAATTTTGGAATCTATCCTGAGTAAGTGTAGAGCACGGATAAAATACCTGTATAGACAGGTGGGATGCTTGCCAGTGGCGACCAAAAAGACCCTTTGCCAAGCGCTTGGTCAATGTCATTTTGACTATTCTGTGTCATCCTGGTACTCTGCATCATCTAAATCAGCACAGCACAAACTTCAGGTCACTCAAAATAAAATGGTTAGGTTCATGCTGAACCTAGGACCCAGATCACATGTTGGCCAGGAACAACTTCAGTCACTAGGTATGCTCAATGTCTCTGACAGGGCCAAAAAAATCAGGCTCACTAATGCCTTCAAGATATTCTATGACAAAGCTTCAGAGTATCTAAAGAGTAATTTTGTTAAAGCAAATGAGAGGAGTGGACATAATACAAGAAACAGGATGTTTAATTTTACAGTCCCGAGAATCCAAGGACAGGGTAAGCAAACATTCTTCTTCACTGCCATCAAAGACTGGAATGACCTACCCCAGTCAGTCCGTGAAAAGAGAACACTGTATTCCTTCAGACGTAGCCTGAAGGAACACCTGAACTGGACAGCTGCGAGAAGGGAGCACCAAGCTTATGTCTACTACTAAATACGACATAAGAGATAGGCAAAACAGAAGACTGAAATTATTACTAATTACGGATTACTGATATTTACTATAGGATGTAAGGTATCTTAAAATAACCCCCTAGAAATACTTTCTCTAAAGTATCAAATTCTTTTATCCTCCCCTTTTTCCCCAGCTAACCTAATCCCACAAGGACCCCAATGGAAATACGCCTAACGGCCTTATTGGGCTATCCTTAGTTGGAATTATGCAAGGCTGGTACATGTCATTTTTGTAACATATTATGTGGTACCAACATTGTAAAATGCTAACTGAATAAATATTATTAGGGGTTCGACCCCTACGGGGAACCCCTATTGTAATCATTAAACCCGGTTATTCATCCAAATTATCTTTACTCGCCGGTTTCGACGCAATAACTCCAGAACCGCTTTTTGGATCGGCATCAAACTTTCACAAGAGGTGCGTTTTTGTATATTGCAACTTTTGATATGCTAAACATCCGGCATGGTGGCCAAACAGGTCCGTGGCAGCCGATTTCCCGAAAAATTTGACTTCTAAATACCGTCTCTCCCACTCATAGGAAATGATTGGGCTTTGGCATATGGACTCCACTACTAATGCTCCGCAAATGTTATAGAGAAGGTTTTGCTTTTGCACGTGGGTTTTTTTCCGGTAATCTTGAAAAAACCTTGAATTCCACTTAAAATTCCACATCTTGAAAACAATGCCGATGATCAAAGCCATGTTTGCGTAGTTGGGTGAGGCTCGCGATTCCGAATGTTTTGATACCAAAATAATATAAATGGGTGGAATAGTTTGGCCGCAGCATTGAAAACTGTCTATTCTTGAATGACTAAAACCGTATTCGGTACCCATACAAAGTTTACCGTCTACAGTCTATAGGCTTCCACGCATCCCCAGTTTTGCTTAATAACATAGTCGATTTATTATTCAGATCTATTATTTATTTTTGTATTTCTTACAGTTTCTTACAGTTTCTTTCAGTAGATCCTCTGGAAAAAGGCAAACTATGCCTGTGTATCCAGCTCAGTACCAGTGCTTGCACTGCTGCGGTCGTTCACGGTGTTGGCGGCGGCGGTAGCAGACGCAACATTTTTACTATTCTGTATTTTTGTTTTATAATCACACTTCTAATCTGGTCTTCCCCATGCTTTATCAAGATTACTTTCCAACTCCCTTGATTCGGAATCGACTACATACTGGGGCAGTGCGTTCCACTCATATTACCACATCTATCACATAAAATGAGTTTTTCTTCGCCGTCTCAAGGCCTATTTCTGTTCTTTGTAAATTTTCTTAGAGTGTCCTCTCGTTCTTGTTCCCATCCCGCCATCAAGAAGCTACCTTCACACACATCAACTGTCACAATCGTACTTTCCTGACACTATCTAACCAGACAAAGTCTCTATCACTATCCCCTCTCTTTCTCCTATTTGCCAGTGATCAGACCCGCACCCCGCCAGTATCCCCACGTGCTCCCTCAACCTCTGCTCATAGCCCAGCGTTCTTCAGAAACGGTTGGTACCAGCTTGACCTAGAATCTCCATCCCCCTCTGCACCTTTCTCCACTGCTTTCTATATCCGATTTACCATATACTGGAGCCCACACAAAAAACCTGGTTGGCATATTCCCCAGGTGTGGCCTAACCCAGCGCTGTATATAGATTCCTGTCCTGAAAGAGTCTTCGTCAAGTGACGACAAATGTCCTCCTTAATCATCCCTACAATTCTATTGGCTTTGTTTATCTTTTCCGCTAACATGTTATGAGAAATGTAACTTTATTATCTATCACTACTCCTAGTATCCTTATGTTCTGCACTCACTTACGCCATCCGCTTACATACAGACTGTATCCTACCTTGTCTATTCTTAGCTTGGGTCCCAATCCGGCCATGTACTTGCATTTTTTTTTGGATGAAAAGGCATTAACCATGCTCAGACCATCCCTTCATGCCCTCCACATCTCCATTGAAGCAAACCCATAATCTTCCTTACCTCCCTGCACTCTTCTATACAGTTTAGTGTCATCCGCATACAGGTCTACCTCCCATTCCATTAGTTATAACTTCAGGCGAAGGCGTTGATAAATATAACGCACAGGCAATAGGTCCCAACACAGATCCCTGAGGTACCCCCACTTGTAATTGATTCCGTCACACGCCCCCGAGCCTATTCCATGTCGAACCAATACCCCTCTGTCTCCGATCTTTCAGGAAGGCTTCTATCCATTTTTCCACAACATTTCTCCCCTATATTATAGATTCTAACTTTTCTCTAGTAACCTTTATGTGGGACCTTATCCGAAGGCCCTTTCATTAAAAATCGCAATTATACCACGCTCTATTTTACCATCACCATCAGCCATAGGAATTTGCATCAAATCATCTAACCACCCTTAATTAGCTGTAGTACCGTCGTACCTCCCCCGGCAAGGAATCCGAACTGTCTCCCACTGAAAAGTTTGGTTTGACTTCATATGATCCATTACATTCCTTCTCTAATTACCGTTTTCCCCAGTAGTTTACACACAACACTATTGTCAAACTGACTGTGTCTATAATTCCCTCTGGGTCATTTACTCTTTCCCTTCTTAAATATAGCTGGTTTCTGTTCGGCCTCTCTCCAGTCCATCGGGATTTGTCCTGTATTAAACGATACCTCAAATAACATTTTCAATGGGCTCTACTAACATCTCCCCTCCTTCCTTTAATGATTCTTGGGTTGTCATCCCATCCCGTCCCGGTGACTTACTTCTATTACCATTTTTTCCTATAGAGCCCTGTCTTATTCTAGCATGGGAAAACTCTACGTTCTAGTGCCGGGGCCTGTTTGATGGGAATAGTAGGCACTGCATCCGCCGACTCCCAGCTGTTAGTACCCACCCCAAAGTATTTCCCCAGCACCTCTGCTTTCTCCCTTATCTCCCAGTCTCCGCTCTACTCCCATCATTCACGCCTACCCCCCCACCAGCTCTGGGATCCCTACTCTTCTTGTTAATTTTTCCTTAATGTACTTCCAGAAATTTTTGGATTTATCCTTCACATTTCTAGCTATCTCTCTCTCTCACCCCCCTCTCCTTCACCCCCCTCCTTGTTTACCCACGCTTATTTGTATTGTTTATTTGTCTGCGTTCCAGATCCACTTCCTTAGGCGCTCTATACTAGACCCCCTGTTCTTATGTTTTAACAATTTTAATCTTGTCCCACAATCGTTTTCTTTCTTCTAATCAATATCCAAAGCTTTCTTTTCATTTGGCAATTCTGGAGTTACGTTCTTTTCCTCAATTTTGTTTATATCCTTATATTCCCTTACTTGGTACACTTTTGGATACAGCAAGATCTCCGGGTTTGACTCTAATTTTCCCTCCACATTCCTGTCAGCCAGTCTTCGACCGTTTCAAAAATATTCCCCCCAGTCAATGTCCACAAACAACACGTCTCAGCAGCTGTCATAAATCTGCTCTAATCAATGACATGTATATTTTTTCTAATTGCTTTTATTATCCTCATCTCCGATTTAATGTTACAAACCTAAAGCTCAATATACAGGCGATGGTCACTACGACCTTATAGGGCTTTAGTTCCACATTAACATGTTCCACTATATCCTCTTCATTGCTAAAACAGTCAAATCAAGGCTACACTCCCACTGCGTCCCATTTCTATATCTTGTCATCTCTCAACAATGATGTTGCGTTAAAAAACAATCTCTCACTTGTCTCTATATATTAAACTTATTTTCCAGCTACCCTGTCCCGCTGGAGTACCGTAACAATTTGCCCAGTTATGATCCTTGGCAAATTGAAATTCTCCAAGTCAAAATTTTATTAAAGTTGTTCTCCTCTATTATGCTATAGTCTCCTACCATTGTTTTCAGTTAGGTTATTCATCCTCCTCTCCCTGCTCATTATTTGGGCTGCTTCTATATATAGAAAATTGGACAAGTTAGAATTGATCCTCTTACACATTTTACTTCAAATACAACAAATACTCCCAATACTGCTGATCTCAGTATCCACCTCATTAACCTTGAGCTCTTTTGGACTTGACATAAGATGAGTAAAACAGGGTACCTCTAAAGGTCACAAGCTCTGCTCCAGGAGCATTTTTCTCTCATATAACTCAAAACCCTCCAAACTATATTCACACCAGTTGATCCCTCTCTCTCAATTCCTAATTCCAACAGTTTATTTGGTCTTACTTCCTGTAGGGCTTGGTAATGATATCATGGTTTTTCCTCTCTTCAGTCCTGGGCAACCTACATATCAGTTCTCTTTTTCTTGTCCTGAGTAAACACATCCACATTACTAAACATAATCCTCTAATCCAATCTACCATTCCTCCCAGCAATTAACACCAATCCCGCTACCTCCAGTCCGTACCCTTACTCCCCAGTGTTAGCACTACTGTGTGCTGACACTTTGGTCTACCTGTCTTCTCCCTGGAACAAAACCTCCACCCCAGCACCCCCCCCGTCTCCTCCTCCGTCACGGAAACAGTCTCATCACGGATTCTCTCGCATCCCTGATCTCCACCCTCCTTTCTACCTCTTAATAAACCACTTCCTCCACTTTTTTTCCGTTTTCCCCTCACTAGTCTCCAGTAAAAATGTCTCTTTTCCTCCTCATAATATAAAGTCCAAACCTTTCCATTATTTTCATCAAGCCTTTTCTTTTTTGTTGTAATTAGTAATTCCTTAATTTTTATTTTCCTTTGTTCTATACTCAAATCCTTCTTTAGTCGTATGATGTTTTTCAGTTTATCATTGTATTTAGTAGCCT
Source organism: Paralithodes platypus (assembly GCA_032716605.1). Taxonomy (NCBI): domain Eukaryota; kingdom Metazoa; phylum Arthropoda; class Malacostraca; order Decapoda; family Lithodidae; genus Paralithodes; species Paralithodes platypus. Next base: position 2,337,894 of record CM064572.1, on the reverse strand, counting down.
CCAACTAAAATTTGTCACAGTCTCCTCTCCGCCTACTACCACTAGATTTTAAACTGTAACCTGGATAGGTCTCAATATCTCTCCCTTTTATATCTACCTATCCTACTGACTCTCTTCCACCACCTGCCCTTACCCATCCATATTCCGTTCCTCATCCACGACCTTTCAAAGACCTCCTTCACTGGCTCCCAATCCCTCACTTTTCTCACTCCATTATCATTCATATGAGTCTCTATATCTCCATACAAGATTACAACCCCTATCCCTGTCCATGGCCTCCCTCACGACACTCTCCTTGTTCTTCATGACCCCTACAACTGCACTCTCAAAACTTTGTTTGGTCATTCATTTTCTTCCTTTTGCTCTTTCATATATCCTCCACTTGACTTTTTGTTTACCTATACATTTTACTAAACCTTTTCCTTAACCTTATTTTATATTCCGTGTTTACCTACCACCGTCCATGCAGTATTCCTACTTATCCTTCTGCCTTCCTTGCTCTTCAATGCCATATTCTCTGCTAGTTCATACCCTTTTCAATAACTCTCTAGGCTCTCATTAACTGCCAAAAAAGGCCTGCATTCACTTCCTTCGCTAGGCCTATTCCCTTCCCCACCTATCACACCACACATTACACACAGTGCCTTAACTTTCTCACCAATATCCCCCTTCCATTTCTCCGTATCACTCATCCACTTTTCCAATCCTTCACAACATACTAACCTCTTCTAACTTCTTATCTGTGCTCTTAAATCCCCGAAAACGTTGTAACCTTCCTTCCGACTCCGTCATACCCGAAATTCCCTCTGCCATGTTTGTTTACAAACTCAACAACTCACAACCCTACCGCTGTCCCGTCACTACACACTCTTATTACACTATATATCACCCCTCCACCACACCAATATATCCTCCCCCTTCACTAAATCTTTCCTCTTCTTGCTAGCCCCGTATGCACTCGATATTCCGTGAATTACTTGTCCATCCCATAACATATGCCGGAGCCTCAAAACTTGCGTTCCGCCATTGTGTGCCGCCATTTAAACCGCTCAAAAAACATATCCCGAGTCCCTACGAATTCCACCAATTATTTAGCCAACCTACCTATACATACCTACCCTACCTATACATACCTACCCTACCTATACATACCTACCCTACCAAATAATAATGATAATTCAAATTTATTTTTGGTGAATAACAGAGTATTGGCTAAGGTTTTTAACAATTCCTCCCTTTGCCAAATGCTTTGTTTAATAACAAAGTTCTAGACCTTCAAAGTTTTGACAATTTTTGGTGTGGTGTGACTTACCTTTCCTCCTCCCTCAAGCAGCAAACAACGTCATCTGGGGTTCGAGAAGTATTGCACGCTTCCATAAAACTATATATAGTCCGGTTTTTACGCAATAACTCCGGAACTGCTTGTCGGATCGGGACCAAACTTTGACACAAGGTGCATATTTGTATTGAGCAACTTTTGATATGATATCCAAAAATGGTGGCAAGACACGCCCGTGGCAACCTTTCACACCCAACCCATCTCGTCCTATCTAATTTTATGTTGAACTCTATTGTTCTTGATCCCACTATAGGACTCGGTAGCCTATTCCACATATCTACAACTCTGTTACTAAACGAATAGAGGCAGATTCCCTTACACACCCAGTTCTCTCTCTGTCGCTCGTTTGCTTGCTCACCGGTACAAATGAGGCAGATCCCTTACACATGCAAACTAAGATGAACAATGGGAATCTGCAGAGAGACAAGTGGCCCACAAAAGGCAGATCCCTTTCCACATCCAACCCATTTCGTCCATAGACTATCTGATTTTATCTTGAAATTCTCTATTGTTCTTGATCCCACTATAACACTAGGTAGCCTATTTCACATATCTACGACTCTGTTACGAGAGAGGCAGATCCCTTACACAGCCAATCTCTCTCTCTCTCTTATTTGCACACTTGTACAAATTAGGCAGATCCCTTACATATGCTACCAAGATGAAAATGGGAGTCTGCAGAGAGCCGATTGGCCCACACACGGCAGATCCCTTTCACACCCAACTCATCTCGTTCTATCAAATTTTATGTTGAAGCTCTATTGTTATTGATCCTACTATAGCACTCGGTAGCCTATTCCACATATCTACAACTCTTATAGGGTAAGGCGGGGTGGAATCTCCTTGGGGTGGATTCGCCGCGGACCGTAGATACTTGTCCAAAAAAATTGGTCATAAATCCAAATACGTATGGAATTGATTCTAGGTATGTTTTATAGTAACGTGTAAGATGATGATAGAACACAAACATGCATAGTTGTCATTTATTTAACGAAGACAATATTTTTTTCATAATTTTACACCTGAAAAATGTAAGCGGTTCCGTGAGCATTTTTTTCGTGGCGGCGACCTTACCTCTCCCACCTGTGTTACAAGATGGTTGTTTATGATTTCTAAGTGGAAACTAACTTTTCCTCTTTGTTTCAGGCACAGAATTTAGATATATTTATAATTTTATAATACTCCTATGTCTACAGTTTTACAAAAATACAAATTAACTTGGACTTAGAGATAAAATAGGCCTCCCTTAAAACTTCGATAGGAGAAATGACAGAAAATGATTTAGAAATGTGCATTACATTAAATAGTCAGTTTCTCCGTTTTCACTAATGAACATTGGCACTCTTCCAGAAGTCCGTAAGATATAGAGATAGTATAAAAATAGGTTAAGTACGGTTCCTATAAGTAGAAATGATGTGCTTAAGGAAATTGACAGACCTGAAACCTCAGAAATCGCCTGGTCCCTTGAGGTATATGCCAGAGTCTTAAAAGAATGCAGAGATGAGTTAAGTTTACCCATTAACATTTCTTTTTAACAATTCATTAGAAACAGGTATAGTTCCAGAAGCTTGAAGCTTGCAAATGTAGTTTCCGATTTTCAAAAAAACGGTGATAAATCAATAGCATCCAATTACCGTCCCATTAGTCTCACTTCAATCATAGGAAAGCTACTAGAGTCAATTATTGCTAGGAAAATGAGAAACCACTTAGAAACATTTAACTTAATCAATTCTTCTCAGCATGGATTCACACAGGGACGTTATGCCATACTAATTTGCTTAGTTTATTTCTCAGAGGTATATGAAGCAATAGATAATGACAAGGCATACGATATTATATATTTAGATTTCAGTAAAGCTTTCGACAGAGTCCCTGATGAGAAAGGTTGAGGCACATGGAATAGGTGGGGCGCTGTTGGGATGGATTAGGTCATGGCTAATTGGTAGGAAACAGAGAGTCAGCATAAATGGTACCAAGTCAGAGTGGGGAGCAGTCAAAAGTGGTGTCCCCCAGGGATCGGTATTAGGTCCCCTGTTGTTTCTTATATACATAAATGACCTAGATTTAGGTATAACTAGTAGGATAAGTAATTCGCAGACGATACTAAAATGGGGAGATCAATTGATTCAGATAGCGATATAGAGTGCCTCCAAAGGGATCTAGCTTACATGAATGGTCAGTAAATTGGCAGATGAAGTTAACATTGACAAATGCAAGGTATTAAAGATAGGGAAGATGCAAACAAATGTTAAATATAAACTAGCTAATTTAGAATTAGAAAAATTCAGACTGCGAGGAAAGATCTAGGTGTGTTTGTTTAGCAATGATTTGAAGCCTAGAAAACAGTGTATAGGCGTTCGTAATAAGGCAAACAGGATTCTCGGGTTCATCTCTAGGAGTGTGAGTAACAGAACTGCTGATGTTATCTTAAAACTTTACGTCATTAGTGAGACCCCATATGGATTATGCTGTCCAATTTTGGTGTCCTTATTACAGAATGGACATAGATTCATTGGAGAGAGTACAGCGTAGAATGACAAAAATGATCCATAATATTAGAAATCTTCCGTATGAAGAAAGGTTGAAGAAATTAGGTTTACATTCGTTAGAGATGCAGAGTTAGAGGGGATATGATAGAGGTGTTCAAGTGGGTTAGTGGGATTAACAAAGGGGACATGACAAATGTACTAAAGCTCAGTGATAGCGAAAGAACTCGTACCAATGGTTTCAATTAGATAAATTTCGTTTCAGAAAAGATATAGGCAAATATTGGTTTGGTAACAGAGTTGTAGATGGGTGGAATGGACTACCAAGTGCTATAGTGGGATCTAAAACTGTAGGGAGCTTTTAAGGATAAAATTGGATAAGCATATGGACGAGAAGGGTTGGGTGTGAAGGGGGATCAGCCTTGGGCCAATCAGCGCTCTGCAGACCGCCATAATCCTGCGTTAATCTCTAACCGTTTTGGTAAGATGATCCTCAGGGTATTAGAGTGTTGACCCTATAATTGGGCTTTGTAATTGATTTGGGGTTGTGTGGGACAGGGATCTGCCTTGCTTAGGCCAATCGGCTTTCTGCAGACTCCCATTTTCTTATGTTCTTATGTTCTTATAATATAATAATAAAACATCTTAATTGTTACTTTTGCAGAGTAATTGGGGGTAAAATCGCCACGGCAGAATGAAATCATTGATAATATATGGCAGCGGCGATTTCACCCCTCACTATGGGGTGGATCCGCCGCGCGATTAACTTTTTTCGCCACCCCATTACAAACCTTTATGGTTTTTTTTTCACATAAAAATGATATGAACGTGTGCAGGAAGGCCTGAATGTAAGTTATGTAAAACAAAATTCTGAATACTGATTCAGTTGGATGCTGTTATTAAAGAACCACGTTTCGCGGCGAATCCACCCCACCTTACCCTACCAAGCAACTAGAGGCAGATCCCTTACACAGCCAATCTCTTTCTCTTGCTCTTGTTTGTTTGCACACCGGTACAAATGAGGCAGATCCCTTACACATGCAACCAAGATGAAAATGAGAGTCTGCAGATCCAAGTGGCTCACATAAGGCAGATCCCTTCCACACCCAACCCATCTCATAAATGTTACCTGTTATTTATACTACTTACTATACACCCATGTTATCATATACCTGCAACCAAAACACAATTGTAAGAAATAGGAACATAAGAAAATGGGAGTCTGTAGAGAGCCAATTGGCCCACACAAGACAGATCCTTTTCACACCCATCCCATCTCATAAAAACTCTCATTTATCTGTCTTCCTTACATTTATGACATCCTAGTCTCTCTCTCACAAATGAGAACATAAGAAAACCGGAGTTTGCAGAGAGCCGATTGGCCCACACATTTCAGGTCCCTTTCACACCCAATCCATCCCGCGCTCTCTCTCTCTCTCTCATATCTATCGCTATCTTCCTTACGTTTACGACATCCTATTCTCTCTTGCCATACTCTCTCTCTCTCCCTCACAAATGAGAACATAAACAAAATAAGGAAACGGGAGTCTGCAGAGCCAATTGACCTACACATGGCAGATCCCTTTCACACCCAACCCATCTCGTTCTATCTAATTTCAAGTTGAAGCTCTATTGTTCTTGATCCCATTATAGCACTCGGCAGCCTATTCCACATATCTACAATTCTGTTACTAAACAAATAGAGGCAGATCCCTTATACAGCCAGTCTCTCCCTCTCTCGCTCATGTATGTTTGCACAATCTGTTCCTTCTGTAGTTTCTCCATGCCCGATAAGTTAAATGATCTTTTGATATCTGTGACACAGCTTTTGTATCCAACACAATACCCTGCTTGCAAAACTGCTCGAACCCCGGACAACGTTGCTTGCAACTTTAATTTTATTATTATTATTATTATGATTATGTTTTTTGTACTTTTGTTGATATCTTGTCAAATTGCAAATTTAGCTTAATATAAAATTTGATATAAATTGTAGTTTCTTTATTCATACAGAATTTAGTAAAATTTACCAGAACGTCCCGGACTTCCCAAATTGACTAATTCCTTGAACATGACGAGGTGCATTGTTATATGTGCAATCAGTTTACTTGGGAAACAAATTGACTTGCTCATGTAGTTGTGTACACCCTATGTGGTGGATTGTGTTCTTTTATTTCAAAAAAATATTTTATTAAGCATTGTTTCCACATAGCGATTTTGATCAGTTCTTTTGCATTTATCTTGTGTCGTCCCAGTTTTAGTTTGCAAGTTTTACATTATAATTATTAACAGGAGGAATAAACTATAAAAAAATGGCCAAAACAATGTCATTCCATTTTATTTGTCTTGTATTCCTCTTCTATTTATTCAAGTCTTAAAACACAAATAAGAACATAAGAACATAAGAAAATGGGAGTCTGCAGAAAGCCGATTGGCATAAGCAAGGCAGATCCCTGTCCCACACAACCCCAATTACAAAGCCCAATTATAGGCTCAACACTCTAATACCCTGAGGATCATCCTAACAAACCGGTTAGAGATTAACGCAGGATTACGGGGTCTGCAGAGCGCTGATTGGCCCAACCCGGCTGATCCCCCTTCACACCCAACCCTTCTCGTCCATATGCTTATCCAATTTTTTCTTAAAGCTCCCTATCGTTCTTGATCCCACTATATCACTTGGTAGCCTATCCGGTTCGACACCCTGCGGTCCAGAACTCGGTCAGAGAACTCGGTAGGAGAATGCCATACCCTTCTTATTGGGGTAGTAGTTCGGTACCACCCTCCTCGATACCTGAAAAAAGGGTAGTATATTAACTCTTTGACTACCAGCGACATGTGTTTTTAGTTTCCTCCCTAGACCTCCATCAAGCTTAATAAAAACATCCATTAGATTCCCCTTCTAGATAAATTTGTAAATTTTTCGGAAGAAAAATGTTCCGGCCACAGGCCGGTTACTCTTAAGATTACAGGCTCGCTATCGCTCGCCAGGAAAAAATCGACACCTAAATGACACAAAAGGTCCTAATATTTATAAACAAATTGGGCGTAAAGTCTTAAGATTGCTAAACTAATAGGCCGAACGTCTTCAAATCTAAAAAAACAATGGGATAAACACGAGGGAGAAACGGGGAGGGGGGGGGAGTCCAGAAAAACCGGGCCATCCCCTCTTAAATGAGATAGCCTAGTCTTTAAAACTTGAACTCGGTAGGAGAATAATGCCATAATACTGTACCCTTCTTATGGGGGGGGGGGTACGTATAGTAGTTCGGTACCACCCTCCTCGATACCTACGAAACAATGGTGGTTTATTAATGGGGGTCACCTCGCTTTTTTTTTTTTTCTCTTTCTCTCCCTCTCTCTTTGGCTTGTATCATTTGGCCCCATTCAGCCTACTGTTTTAAGACGTTTACCCTCATCCAGGTGTCAATATTTCCCTGGCGAGCGGTAGCGAGCCAGCATATATATATATATTTGTTTTGACAGCAAGTTAAATTTGTAAATTTTTTGATAGATAAAATTTCTCCGGCAAAATCAACACCTGGATGGGGTTAATGCTTCCAAAACTCAATTTATTCATCTTACTACCCGTCAGGAACTTGCAGAGGACTATCCCTTATTCTTCAACAATACAAAAATCAACCCTTCATCTGCCCTTCATCTGCCCTCAATGTTCTAGGTGTCTCTTTTTCTTCTGCTCTCACTTGGAAAGACCATATTACCAGTCTCGCTAAGGCAGCCTTCCAGAAGCTGGGTGTGCTCAACCGCCTCAAGGGGTTCTTTACCCCTGCACAGCTTTTTGTTCTGTACAGGGGCATAGTGCGTCCTTGTATTGAGTATTGTTCACATGTGTGGGGAGGATCCTCTCACACCGCACTCCTAGATAAAGTAGAAAGGAAGGCCTTTTGTATCATTAACTCCCATCCACTCACCAACTCTCTGCAATCTCTCTCTCTTCGCCACAATGTTGCATCTCTCGCTATTCTATCGCTACTACAATAATCAGTGTTCCTCGGAGCTCTCCCAGTGTATACCACCTCCTCTACGTAGGGTACGTAGTACCCACCTTGCAACACAATCCCACCCCAACTCTGTGCAGCTCTCCAACCCAAGAGTGAAACGTTATTCTCAGACTTTCTTTTATTCAACCGCTGAGCTCTGGAACTCTCTCCCAGAATCAGTCTTTCCCTCTTCCTATGACTTAAATTGCTTCAAACTCCGTGTGTCCAGGCATTTTAGCTCGAACGTCCCTTGATTTCGGCCCTGTCACTCTTTGAAATCTGGGGGAGGCACTCGCTGCAAGCAGTTCTGCCTTTTGTCTCCCTCATTCACATAGGAAAAAAAAAGAAAATGTCTTAAAACAGTAGGCTGAATGGGGCCGAATGGATACAACTAAGAAAGAGAAAAAAAAAAAAGGTCAACTCCCTTAACCCTCTGACTTTCATTTGCCGGTACCCCTTCTAATCTCATTAAAATCGTCTGATAATAGCCAGAAAACAGAACAGAAATGTGCCATCGTATCTTCCAAGGGTTAACCAAAAGTTGTGTGTGTGTGTGTATTCACTGCTTGTTCGTCAAGGGGAATCCACGCAATGCGAGCTAAGCTCATTATTATCGCGCCTCCTTAACTGGGAATGTATTGCGTGAAATGCATGTCAAGTGTTTATGTATCGTTGGAATGGCTGTGGATGTGTGTGTAGTCTGTATTTTAGCCAATTGGCGACAACTGGAAACGAAGGCTTAGGGTTAATCTGTACGATACCGTTCTCACTACGGTACCAGTCTCACCCGAAGGCTTAGGTTGACCAGTAGCTTAGGTTGACCAGTACGATACCCATCTCACCTTGTAACCGATCACCAACCCCAGATGGGACGTCACAACTTCGTTCACTTATACCAGGTTCCTATTTATACTGCTAGGTGAACAGAGGCTACACTGTTAGGAGACTTGCCCAAATGTCTCTTCCCCGCCCGGGTCTCGAACGCGGGACCAATTTGCAATTGGTTACCACAAAGCAATAAAGAAAATGCTGAAATTCAAATATTGGGACAGTAATCATCATGCATGTGAATTGGCTGGACTAATGACATTTAATCATTTAATGAATTGGTTAAAAATTAGATTTGCTCACAAATGTCTCCTAAAACCTTGCAAGTTTTTACAGAAATGTTTATTAAACTTTGATGAATACCTATCGTTAGGAAAGGAAGTTAACCATATCCTATTACATGAATATGACATATCAGATTTGAAAACTAATGATATAAATGCTATCAAGTCAAGAATTATGTTTGTACAAAACCATGAACCTAGAATGCGGTAATGTATGAGGTTACTGTTATCTCTATTGTATATATGTAACAAGTTAATTGTGTTGCCTTTTATGAAATAAAGATTTGAGTCTGAGTCTGTCGATGGATGGATCTATTTATCTGTCGGTTAGATCTATCTATCTATCGATAGGTCTATGTATCTGTTTGTCGATGGATCTATCTATCTGTTGTTCTTATTTTAAGAACACGTTATTGATACAATGTGTGTGAATGTATATACTGTATGTGTGTATGTATTATTAATATTTTGTTTAACAAATGTGTGAAAAGTATACCTTGTATCTTTTTATGAAATAAAAAGATGACTGACTGACTGACTGACTATCTATCTATCTATCTATCTATCACTCTATCTATCCATGTACTCACCGTCTCTCACACCCCTTTCTTCTCCAACAAGGCCATGTAACTCTCCAACTCTTCCACATATCTATCTGTCTACCTCTATATCTATCTATCTATCTATCTATCTATCTAGCTATCACTCTATCTATCCATGTACTCACCTTCTCCCATACTCCCCTCTTTTCCAACAGGGCCATGTAACTCTCCAACTCATTCACATACTCCACAAAACTCAGGTTCAGAGCCACCACCACCAGACCACCTGCAGAGCGAGAGAAACAAGAAATTGGTGTTATTATTGTTGTTGTTATATTTATTGTTATTGCTGCTGTTATTATTATTATTATTATTATTATTGTTGTTGTTGTTGCAAAAAAGAGAGTTTCCCATATATAGATTATGTAGGATTTCCTTATGGGCTAATATTTCGTGACCGCTCTGTGTATGATATATATAATATATATATATATATATATATATATATATATATATATATATATATATGTTAGTAAAGCCAGGTAATACATTTTCTTTAATACATACGAGGTTGAAAGAAATGGCAATTTCTGCGTTGGAAATGTTATTATTCAAAGTTTCCAGGTCTCTGATGAGTTTTCGCTGGGTGGCAGGGAGTAGATGAATGAGATGAGCAAAATTCATGGTGGTACAGGGTTACATAAATGTACAAGATGATCCTCCACCCTCTATATATACCCTTCCTGTTTACCTTTTATATCATTCTACCCTTACTTGATAATGCTGGTTGTCCAGTGAAACGCGTCGTATATCCTGTATCATCATGTACATTTATGTAACCCTGTACCACCATGAATTTTGCTCATCTCATTCATCTACTCCCTGCCACCCAGCGAAAACTCATCAGAGACCTGGAAACTTTGAATAATAAAATTTCCAACGCAGAAATTGCCATTTCTTTCAACCTCCTATGTATTAAAGAAGAAAAAAAAGAAAAAAAAAATTATATATATATATATATATATATATATATATATTCTGTATTATTATCATCTTGTAAAGTTATTGTTATATAATACTTTAATAGACTCTATTTGTTCACTTACAGAAATGGATTCTGGCAGTAAAGACTACATCATTGACGGATCAACAACTACTGTCTGTTTCCTTCTAGCTGACGGTAAGTTGTCATATTTCTGTCTTATATCGATGTCACACCAGCGCTTTTTCTGTCAATTTTCTATGAGCAAGTTTTTTCTTGCAACATTTTAGGGTAATTTTTTACGTTGGTTTCGGGAACTAGACTGAAATTAGAATATGTTTGGTGGCTGTTTCAGGAACAAGGCTTCTTCAGGAATGATGGCTTCAGGCTTCCGTTTCCTGCTGTTTCAGGCTTTCAGGAACGATAACTGCTACTACAGGAACAATCGGGAACAATGACTGGCACTACAGGAAAAGACAGGGACAATGACAACGGCTGCTTTAGGAAAAAGTCTTCTTAAGGAAAACAGTTTTCCTCTATTGTCACGGGCGAACACTCTTGCCAAGCTCAAAGAATTCTGGGTGGTTCCTCCTTCCACTGCCTACTGAACTCTTCAAAGTAGTTTTCAGGGGAGATTGAGGTTCTCAGTTGTCTGCAGCTCAACTTCCAGTGGTAGGGGCAGCAGGGTAGAGGGAGTCTTGTACTTTTATCTTTCTCAGAAGTAGGGTTGCCAGCCCTTGGTCTATCATTTGTGTTTTACAGAAGTTTCCATAGGTCACCATTGCCGTCTATCAAGCTGGAAGGTTGGTGCTGAAGGAGGGGAAGGCTGCTTAAGTGGAAGAAAGGTCTAAGCTTGTGTGAGTCTGTGAACCTGTGTACTTCTGGGTTGGATTCCGGGCCTTATCTGCCTGGATAGAGATACTTTTCTGTTACAGTGGGGTGGACCAATCATGAGCCGAGATTTGGTCCTCTGTTTCTCCCTTGATCTTGGGGCCTGGTGATGGTTGGCGGTTGTGTTTGATCCCCCGCCGGATTCGGGGATTCCCTGAGCTGAGTCTGGGGAAGGTCTGGAAAGTGATGGTCTGGGCTGGCCAAGTGGGAGTTGTCGCCTAATCTTCTTCCTCTCTCCTAATCCCGAATCTAGCTTGTCCCCGGATCTACTGTAAGGTGAGATAGGTTTGGCTGTCTGGACTGGCCAATTATGGGTCGTGGTTAGGGCATAGAGGCTTCCTCCTTCAGCTGCATGATGGGTATGGGTGCTGGGGAGGTCCTTGGGCGGTAGTTCTTCTTCATATACTGCACCACCGTCTTCCTCACAGTTTAGTTTAGAGGGGCGTATATCGTTGACTAAATCCGGGGTGTGACCTGTGTTGTCGTCGGGTTGCCTGTAGTGACACGTGCGGTGCCTGGGCTTTCATAGGATCTCGCTTATCAATTTATATCCTGTATATACATCCGTCAGTGTTCCTATCAATCTATTACTAACTCACCCACTTAACATACCTGGCTTAGTGAGTCTGATCAACTCATCCACACCAGAGACAGGAATGTGGCCCTCAGCCAGAGCACCCGCCACTAGCACCACATCATAACTGTCTGCGCGGGGTAAGGGGGTTAAAATTATATAGATATAGGTAAGAATATAAACACCATGTGAGGAGGAGCACTTTATTAACAACGTTTCGCATATAGCTTCATTGACCTGGAAGCTATATGCGAAACGTTGTCAATAAAGTGCTCCTCCTCACATGGTGTATATATTCTTTCTGTCTACCTTTCTATGTATATTTTAATAGATATAGGTAGATAGGTAGATAAATTAGCTTTAATAATATTTGAGTAAACAGTTCAGGGAAGATGGGCTTATATGTTTTCTTATTATTTTTTAGTTTCCTCCCAAGACCTCCACGAAGCTGTCAAAAACACCCCCTAGACCCCCCTTAAATTTGTAAATGTTTCGGTTACTCTGAATAATACAGGCTCGCTATCCCTCGCCAGGAAAAAATCGATACCTAAATGGCACGAAAGGTCTTAATATTATTAAGAAATGGGTGTAAAGTCTTAAAATCACCAAATTCATGAGCCAAACGTCTAAAAAAAAAAAAAAAAAAAAGGGGGATAAACACGAGGGAGAAGGGGGCCAGAAAAAACAGCCCACCTCCCCTTAAGTTAATTTTTTTTTTCTAGAAATTGATTCATACAAGAAAACGAGTTTATTTATAGGGTGACTTTGATATTATTAGAACCAGATACATATCATCATCACAGCACTCCTCAGAGGCCTGTATTTCAATCGCTCATTATCGCTCGCCAGGTAAAAATTGACACCTGATTTTTTGTTTTCGTTTTCTTTTAGTGCATGTAGGAGACAAAAGGCAAAGCTGACTATAACAAGTGTCTCTCTCTCTCTCTCCCCCCCCCCAAGGTTGAAAGTGATAGAGTGGGGTGAAACGTGTTATAACCTTGAGGTATGGAGTTGTGGTGTAGTGAATGGGGTGAAACGTCTACTAACCTTGTGGTATGGAGTTGTGGTGTATTAATTCTGGGTATTTATTGATGTAGAGTCCCCCCTCCTCCAGCCGGCGCATCATGTTGGCTGATGGCTCCAGGGCGTCTAGGTTACTGTGTGGGTAATATGAATAATAATGATAATAACAATGATAGTAATAATAAAATATAATAATAGCAATAATAATGATGATAATAATAATAATAATAATAATAACAACAAAAATAATAATAACAGTAATAATAATAATATTAAAATAATAATAATAATGCTTCTGGATAAAATTGGATGGTTTTAATGCAGTTTAAGAAGGACCTATTTTATTAACCCTCAATTTGCGGCGACCGTCATATGAAGGGAGAGAAAAAATTGGCCTATCCTGCGGCACCCATCATATGACGGGCGCCATTTTGAGGCTATTATGAGCGATAAGAGAGAGACCGGGCGCTGGAGGGACGATAGGCAGGCTTCACCTGCTCGCCACAGTCCCACAGCGTACACTGAAGTCAACCACACACCTCTTTCACTCATGGGCTCTCTCTCACACCAAAAACAGCAAAATTGCCAATAGTTTACCGATTTTACCTTTCGGTTGTACGATCGTTGCAAGATAACCAGATGTCGTACATGGATGATTCAGGTGTCATTGGAAAGTGCTATCATCGTCCTTTCACGAATATTTAATTGTATTACGCTCTGGCTCTTGCTTATGCATGAAGAAGAGCATGGTATGAAGGTCATTTTTGGTAATTATAGCCGCCTGGCACTACAATGATATACAATGGTGATGGGCTGGTCTATCAGAGTGAGAACTGAGCGATCTCTGCCATACCCATAGCTTAGTCGGACTGTTCCTTTTACTTATATATTTTCTAGATCTCCAGTGACGGCGTCTCTTCCGTGGATTGACCTCCCAATCTACCAAGATTGGAAGCCAAAGCGTCACATTTTTCCTTTGCCCCTCAACTTTCTCTTCATAATTGCTGAGGGGTACAGGGCCCTGGGTGGGTCTTTGGTTTCCCGGACGTTTCCGCACCCTCCTCAGCTCCCCGCCATGGAGTGGCTTCGGTCACCCGGGCTATGTTGTGGTCGACGGGGAGGGTTCTGTGGGGGCGCTCGGTTATGGCCTTGGCCTTGCTCGGGGCCTTGGGGCTGTTCTGCCAGGCAGCTTGGGGAACAACAACAACAACAATGATATACACACGACACCCCACTCTTTGAGAGTTAAGAGGGTTTATTGGGATCGTATTAACCCATTTCAGTCATAGAGGTAGATTACAACTAAAGAAAATCATCTAATGGTAACCAGAATATGATGACAATTACGTAATGGTGGTGAAGGGGTTAATCTATATCTCGGGTCTCATGTGGCTCTTTATCTTTTGAACGATATTTATGTTTATGTTTTGAACGAAATATCATTATTGCATGAAGTATCATTACATTATCCCATGAACTGCAAGAACCTGCGCAAAATAAAAGGTCAATTTGAGGGAGGGAGGGGGATAGGGGGAAGGAGTGGAGGATGTGGTATGGAGAGATGCCACTACTTTCTATGTTTCACCCAAATTTCAGACATTTTCCGTCACTGGCTTGGTATTTGAAGGGTTGTTTTTACACATGTATAAAAACCGTGGCTCCTGGAAGGACCGTCGCAGTCACAGGGTTAAGAAAGCATAATTTTCTCACACACGTGCACACACAGCTGTATATATATAGATAGACAGTTTATTTACAAAGGGACTGGAGTTCTCGAAAAGGGGCTCGAGTCCTGACCCTATTCTTGTCTTTCGGTGTGCTGGCTTAATAATCCAGAAGGGTTGTTAGCTTCTGAAGTTTTATTTTAGCTAACTAATTATTTACAAGGAACTGGAGGTCTCGAAAAGGGGCTCCAGTCCTGGCGCTTTTCTTGACTTTCAGTGTGCTGGCTTAATAATGAAGTGTTGATAGCTTCTGAAGTCCTATTTTAACTATAGTCTGTTTCTTTTCAACTGACGGTAAATTGGAAAGTTCCCATCAAGATTTCTTAGTTATTTTGGAAGATATTGAAGTGCCATATGGTGCTAAATTTATATATATACTTGGTCGTAATATGATGCAGAGACATAGTAGTTTCATATTTTTTCAATAAGTATCGATAAAATAGCTGCTAATGCCCCTTTCCCACTGATGCAAATTTATACGATTTTCCTCACCGTGGACGTAGTTTTATCATTTCGCAACGAATTTGTGCGACATATACGATTTTGATCGTTAAAAACCGTTGACAAGTTTACACTCGGCGACGATGTGGCCGATGGATACGACTTAATCGGCGACATTATGCGACGACATCGGCAAATTGAGCGATGGTTCGCCGATGACCTCCGCGAGAACTGTCACATTTTGAATAAAATATTGCGAAATAATGCGAAGGATGAACGAATCCTCGGTGTATCTTCTGCGACGTCTTTGGCAAATTAAGCAATGGTTCGGCGGTGACCTCGGCGAGATTATCCGAAAACTTTTTGCATATATTTCATGGCACAAAGTAACATAAGAAAAAGGGAGCCTGCAGAAAGCCGATCGGCTCACACAAGGCAGATCCCTGTCACATCCAACCTCAATTACAAGGCCTAATTATAGACCCAACTCACTAATGCCTTGAGGACTGACCTCACCAAAACGGTCAGAGATCAACACAAGATTACGGAGTCTGCAGAGCGCCGATTGGCCCACACCAAGCAGATCCCCCCTCATACCCAACCCATCTCGTCGAAAATGTACATATTTATCTTGAAGGGAGGTCTAGAGTTTTTTGTTTTAAGTTTGATGGAGGTCTAGTGAGGAAACTAAGAAATAAAGGAATGAATGACCAAACAAACGGTCCGTTTCCCCTTAACCCGGGAACTGCGGGGAGACTCTTAAGAGTCAGAGAAAAAAAAAATCAACTTTTGACATAGATTTTTTTTTTTTTTTTATTTATTTGATTTTTTTTGTTTGGCCCCTGGGCCATGCAAAATCTCAGTCCTCTACCTCCCCTCCTTCCCCACTTTCCTCCTCTCCTTCAGTTATCACCTATTTTCCCTGTTATTCCCTTATTCTGAGGTATATTTTCGTGCTAACATTAGAAATCCGGTTGCAGGGTGTGGTCATCACTGATAGCAAGCGAATGCAAGAGAGAGAGAGAGAGTATCGATCGACTGTGTCTCAGTGGCCTTGGGGGAAATTGGCGGGAAAGCAGCTTGCCTCACCCATACATTATACAACTCGCGGGCTATATCTCCGATTTTGACCATCCAAACGCGGTTTTCACTAGTTTTATTGTTGTTTCAGGTTAATACCTTTATAATCAACCCATAATAGGCGCATATGGATAAGTATTAATGCTATTAATGGTACAATGAATATTTTAGTGACGGAAACACCTCAAATACATGCGCACAGGGAGAGGTGTCTAATTACCCCCATGCGCACTTCAGAGGTTAAGGGGGGATGGGCGTAATATTTGCTCATTTATATATTTGTTTATGATTTATTTAGTTTCATCCCTAGACCTCCATCAAGCATATAAAGCACCCCCCAACACCCTCCATCCAGATCAATTTGTACATTTTTCGATAGAAAAATATCCTGGCCGAAGGCCGGATCCTCAAAAAGTACAGGCTCGCTATCGCTAGTCAGGAAAAACTCGACGCCTAAATGACACGAAAAGTCTTAATATTAACAACGAAATGGGGTGAAATGTCTTAAAATCGCCAAACTAATGGGCCGAACGTCATAAAATATGAAAACTAATGGGGTTAACAATGAGGAAGAAAGGGGACCAGAATAACGACCCATCTCCCCAAAATTCGAAGATTTGCAAATGTCCTTGCCGTATGTTTACGAATTACGGCTTAATTGAGCTCACCTCGCTTTTTTTGTTTTCTCTTTCTCTCCCTCTCTTTGCCTTGTATCCGTTCGGCCCCATTCAGCCTACTGTTTTAAGACGTTTATTCCCATCCAAGTGTCAATTTCTTTCTGACGAGCGATAGCGAGCCAACATTGTATGGAGAAATCTGGCTTCGCCGAGACGTTTTTCTGTCGAAAAATGTACAAATTTAGCCTGCTGTCTAAAACATTATCCAAATATGCGGGCTCTCGAAATCAACACCTGGATGGGCATAAACATCTTGAAACAGTAGGCTGAATGGGGCCAAACGGATACAACCTTGGGAGAGAGAGATATATATAGACAAAGAGTGAGGTGGTCCCCTTAAAAATCACAGGTAAAGGTCATATTGTCAGATAACTATAAGGACCTTAGCGCTTATTCACATGTCACTAAATTTACGGACCGATTTTCATTTAAAAAAAAAAAAACCGCACACGCACACACACACACAGACACCCACATAGACGTTCACGCGCACCCCCCCCCACACACACACACAAACTAAAACATACACTAAACAAATATAAATAATTGACTACTTGCGAGATTCGGGCTATAAGGAAGTTGGAGCTGTAGACATCGATATTTAGTAGAAATGACCAAACCAATGTGAGCTTTTGATAGATAGATAGTTTGTGGCATTATATATATATATATATATGTTTTAGCTGGTAATTCTGGTAAATATCGATACACCGCCGTGAGTCGATTTTCTTAGTCTTTCTTCTACTCAACAAGTAAAGTAAGCTTTGGAACTCTCTCCCTCAATCTGTATTTCCCTAATGCTATGACTTAAGGGGAGGTTTTTAGTGTGTTTCTCAGACTTCCATCAAGCTTGAAATTACATCCCGTTGACTCCCTTTCAAGATAAATTTGTAAATTTTTCGTTAGAAAAATGTCCCGGCTGAAAGCCGGTTCCTCTTAAATTGCAGGCTCGCTATCGCTCGCCAGGATAAAATCGACACCTAAATGGTACGAAAGGTCTTAAAATTGACAGAAATGGGTTGAAAGTCCTTAAAATCGTCAAAATAATGGGGAAAACGTCTTAAAAGTAGGAAAACAATGGGGCTAAGCATGAGGGAGAAAGGGGTCACGAAAAAAATCCCTCAAGTGGATATCTCCCCTTAAACTGCTTCAATCTACGTGTGTCCAGACATTTTGACTCTAACGTACACTCGCGGAAAAGCAAAACAAGACAATCTTTACACTAACGCTCTAAACATTCTGGAAATGAGTCGAAATCTTGTGATAATTCAGACGTATGATTCACCCAATTCATTCCGTTCACACACACTCAAAAATATGTAAATAAATATATAAATCTATCTATCTATCTATCTATTTATCTATCTATCTATATGCTCAGGCCCAATCTCCACTTTTCATTTTTTGTTCTCTATATATTTTTTTTTCTTTCTTGGGGGTGGCCGACTCCAGACAGAGCAAGAACAGGAAAACACAAAACACAAGACAAAACAGCGAACAAACACAGACACAACACAACATTCACACACATCTAGGTCACCCAGGAGAATACCCAGAGATATATTGTATAAATTAAAAAAATGTATAGAATAAATTTATAAATCAAATATTGTTCACCAGTGTAAAGATGCTTCTTTCCCGAGACTTTAAATGTGGCTCTCTGTCTTTCTTTCAACTTTGGAGAGAGAGAGAGGAGACGAGAGAGAGACGAACAGAGAGAGGAATCCTTTAGAATCTAGAGATTTTGATTGTTAGCACAAAACCTAGAGAGATTTTGTTAAATAGAGATAAAGATGAAAGCGTCAATGAGAGTCTATTTTAAAAGAGATGACTAACTATCTCTTTGTAGAATTGGGGAGCGCCGGAGAAATGGTAGAGAGTAGACCCCTCTGTATTATAAGTAGATTTTCTAATAGAGAGAGAGAGAGGTTATTGTGTTACAAAGTTAGTCTTTTTATAGAGTTAGAGAGAGTAGATCTAAGTAAAATAGAGAGATGATGAGATAGAGTATAGTAGTTTAGAGAGGACCAGAGTTGATTTGAGATGAGTTTGAGAGAGATCTAGTTAGTTAGATTTTTAAAAAATAGAGAGAGAGAGATAGAGTTAGATAAAGAGAGAGAGAGATAGAGTTAGATAAATAGAGAGAGAGAGAGATAGTTAGAGAGAGAGAGATAGAGTTAGATAGAGAGAGAGATAGAGTTAGAGTTAGATAAATAGAGAGAGAGAGAGATAGAGTTATATAAATAGAGAGAGAGATAGAGTTAGATAAATAGAGAGAGAGATAGATAGATAGAGAGAGAAAGAGAGATAGATAGTTAGATAGAGAGAGAGTACAAAGGAGTACAAAGAAAATCAAGCAACAACAGATCCAGTGACCCTTCTAGGTTGCTTGTCCTCCAAAACACTGAGGATCAAGTGTCCAAACAGTGGTTTAGAGTGGGTAAGGGAACATTGGAAAGGGAATTACTGCCCTGGAACTAATGTCCGTGGCAGGATTAGGAAGTTAGTAGGGGACAGATGGGTTAGTAACTGAGGGGGGGATAAAATAAAGTTATTCATTTACAAACGCAGTCAGTCGCGGGTTTGATGCGAGATATTTGTCTAGGCGGAGTTTAAATGAATCAATGGTGATGCAGTCTATACGTTTCGGGAAGCCCATTCCACAAGTTGACAACTCGATTGAAGAAGAAATTCTTAGATTCGTGCGAGTTAAAAGATTTACCAATAATTTTGCAACCGTTTCCCCGCGTGTAATTAGATTGGTCGATAGTGAAGTACTTACTACAGTTCATATTGTCGATGCCTTGATGATTTTGAACACTTGAATTAAGTCGCCTCTTAATCTGCGCTGGGTTAAAGGAAATAGATTAATTCTCTAAGACGCTCTTCGTATGGTTTGTTCTTTAGGCTAGGTATCATTTTGGTAACTCTACGTTGAACTCGTTCTAGCTTGTTTATATCTTTTTGGTAATAAGGGCACCAGGATTGAACGCAGTATTCCAGAAGAGGGCGGACTAAGGAATTGTAAAGGGTTAGGATAACTTCTTTGGATTTATGCTCAAATGACCTGCCTATAAAGCCAATTATTTTGTTGCCTTCTTAACAACTTCTGAACATTGTTGACTCGGTTTTAGGTTACTCGATATTGTTACTCCCAGATCGGTTTCTCTGTTTACATTCTTAAGCTGAGTACCATTCATCGAATAGTTTGCTTTCTCATTTAGGTATCCGATATGTAGTACTTACATTTATCCGCATTGAAACTCATTTGCCAAATTTGGGCCCAACATGACAATTTATCTAGATTGTGTTGCATATCGTCAACTTGTTCTTTTGAGAGTACGCTATTTGCAATTTTGTATCGTCAGCAAATTTTGAGATTGTACAGGTGAGACCCTCATCTATGTCGTTGATGTAAATTAGAAAGAGAATTGGTCCTAGTACCGATCCCTGGGGTACCCCGCTACTTACATTGGTCCATTTTGATGCCTTACCGTTTATGACTACTCTTTGCTTTCTGTCGCTGAGCCAATTTTCTATCCATTTCAACACACCGTCTTGTATTCCATGCGCTTTTAGTTTTAGCAGTAAACGTTTGTGGGGAACTTTGTCAAAGGCCTTTTGAAAATCAAGGTATATAATATCTACAGCTTTACTCTCATCGTAGAGGTTGAGGATATCGTGGAAGAAGTCTAAGAGGTTTGTTAAACAGGAACGTTTTTTACGAAAGCCGTGTTGAGTATCTTTAAGTATGTTATTTTCCTCTAAGTGATTTACGAGTCTGTCTCGTATGACCGTTTCTAGCATTTTACATACAACTGAGGTTAAGCTAATTGGACGATAGTTACTGGGTAGGGATTTGCTGCCTTTTTTGAATATCGGTGTTACGTTGGCTAGCTTCCACTGATCGGGCATAGTTCCAGGCTGCAAGGATTTATTGAATAGTAATGTCAGTGGTTTAGAGAGCTCATCCTTAGCTTCCTTTAGAACTCTAGGCGAGATTGTATCAGGTTCAGGCGTTTTATTTACCTTGAGTTTATCTAAACAATTCAATACTTCTCTCTCGAAGGGTCGAAGAGTTCTGCGACAGAGTCCCAAATCAACGAAAAAGATTTTGCATCCCAGGAGCTGGACTGGACGACATTGTGGAAGCCTTCGAAGATACCACAAAGGATGCAAATGAAAATACCCTTTTTGTCATCCATGCTGGTTCAAATGACGTCATGCGCACCAGATCCGAAGAGTTGATGGATAAATATCGCAAGATGATCCAGCACTACAAAAACAAGTCAAGGAATATCATCATCTCAGGCATTCTCCCCAAGATCGACGCACCTGACAAATTCTACGACAAGGCCTTCAGCACAAATAGCCGACTAAAACATTTGTGTCTGAGGGAAGAAGTTGAATTCATCAACCTCTGGGACAACTTCTACAACCAGCCTACTCTGTTCCGCAAGGATGGCACTCATCTAAACCCTGTGGGTTCAGCACGCATGGGTCGTCTCCTACACGAAGCAGTCCGCAGCCATGGATCAAAAAACGCCATCCGAGAAGAAGCAGCAGTGACATAAATCATCCAACGCCAAGAAAAAACAGAGGCAACCGAGGACCACCAGCGATAAGGACCGGAGACAGCGAGGACCGAGGACAGCCATGAACATAAATGTAGATCCGACAAGAACCAAAAATATTATTGAAGCGCGTTCCGTGAGTTCTAAAATAACAAATTTAAAGGTTTTCTATGCAAACGCTCGTAGCATACGCAATAAATTTTCAGATTTAGAGGAGCTAGTGTTTACAGAAAATTATGATGTGATTGGCATAACAGAATCTTGGCTCAATACAGAAGATAGAGACTTTTTAGCAGAGTATTCACTTCCCGGTTATGTAATGTTTGAGAAAAGCCGAATAAATCGAAATGGAGGTGGCGTTTTACTTTATATCAAAGAAAGTCTTAACCCTACCCTCTTGTCAAAACCTCAAATTGTGAACGTCGACGCATCTTTTGTGCTAATAAAGAATAATAAAGGTACAAAAATAATACTTGCATTAATATACAGACCTCCAGCTCAATCAGTGCAAACTGACCGAGAAATTTACGAACAAATTGCAGATATAAGTAACTCGCAAGATACCGTAATTTTTGGTGACTTTAATTTACCTGTGACCAAGTGGGGCGATACTCTTACTTCACACTCCGGACATGACTTGTATACGAACTTGCAAGAGAGTTCGCTTTATCAATTTGTTGGAACGCCGACCGTGGTAATAACGTTCTTGACATTGTACTTGCAACAAAAGAAGAATTAATAGAGAATTTGAATGTTGGTGATGAATTCAGTAACAGCGACCATCATACGATAACTTTCACTTTAAAGTTTACTAGTAACGAACCAAATAGTAGCATCGAAAAAGTCCCTAATTTCAAGAAAGCAAACTTCCATAAACTTAGAGCTATGTTTAAAGAAACTGACTGGAGCTTTTTAATTCACAATAACGACATAAATACATCTTGGAAGTTATTCGAAGCCACTTACCTAAAAGCAGTGCAAGACTGCATACCATCGAAAACTCGGCGTCCAGGCCATAATAATAAGCCCAAATGGTGGAATAAAGATATTTCAAACTGCCTGCTTGCTAAAAAATTTGCTAATGATAGATTAAAATCCTCACAAAATGACGAAAGAACGGCTGAAATTTGTAGAGCTACGACGCAAAGCCAAAAAGTTAATTAAGCAAAGTAAAAAGACCTTAGAGTTACATATTGCGAATCAAAGTAAAACAAACCCGAAAGAATTCTATAGTTATATCAGAAAGAAAAAAGTAGTTACTTCAACTGTTGGACCGTTAGTCGATGAAAATGGAGAATACACCAAAGACGAAGAACAAATGAGTAATGCCCTCAATACCTTCTTTGCATCAGTTTTTACAACAGAAGACCTCAGTGATATCCCTACACCATCGCCGATTCAGATTGATAATTCAGATGTCCTAAGCAATATCACCGTTACAGAGAGAGAAGTATTGAATTGTTTAGATAAACTCAAGGTAAATAAAACGCCTGGACCTGATACAATCTCGCCTAGAGTTCTAAAGGAAGCTAAGGATGAGCTCTCTAAACCACTGACATTACTATTCAATAAATCCTTGCAGTCTGGAACTATGCCCGATCAGTGGAAGCTAGCCAACGTAACACCGATATTCAAAAAAGGCAGCAAATCCCTATCCAGTAACTATCGTCCAATTAGCTTAACCTCAGTTGTATGTAAAATGCTAGAAACGGTCATACGAGACAGACTCGTAAATCACTTAGAGGAAAATAACATACTTAAAGATACTCAACACGGCTTTCGTAAAAAACGTTCCTGTTTAACAAACCTCTTAGACTTCTTCCACGATATCCTCAACCTCTACGATGAGAGTAAAGCTGTAGATATTATATACCTTGATTTTCAAAAGGCCTTTGACAAAGTTCCCCACAAACGTTTACTGCTAAAACTAAAAGCGCATGGAATACAAGACGGTGTGTTGAAATGGATAGAAAATTGGCTCAGCGACAGAAAGCAAAGAGTAGTCATAAACGGTAAGGCATCAAAATGGACCAATGTAAGTAGCGGGGTACCCCAGGGATCGGTACTAGGACCAATTCTCTTTCTAATTTACATCAACGACATAGATGAGGGTCTCACCTGTACAATCTCAAAATTTGCTGACGATACAAAAATTGCAAATAGCGTACTCTCAAAAGAACAAGTTGACGATATGCAACACAATCTAGATAAATTGTCATGTTGGGCCCAAATTTGGCAAATGAGTTTCAATGCGGATAAATGTAAAGTACTACATATCGGATACCTAAATGAGAAAGCAAACTATTCGATGAATGGCACTCAGCTTAAGAATGTAAACAGAGAAACCGATCTGGGAGTAACAATATCGAGTAACCTAAAACCGAGTCAACAATGTTCAGAAGTTGTTAAGAAGGCAAACAAAATAATTGGCTTTATAGGCAGGTCATTTGAG
Organism: Paralithodes platypus; assembly: GCA_032716605.1. Taxonomy (NCBI): domain Eukaryota; kingdom Metazoa; phylum Arthropoda; class Malacostraca; order Decapoda; family Lithodidae; genus Paralithodes; species Paralithodes platypus. The sequence continues at coordinate 2,313,996 of CM064572.1, read as the reverse complement.
CATAAATCCAAAGAAGTTATCCTAACCCTTTACAATTCCTTAGTCCGCCCTCTTCTGGAATACTGCGTTCAATCCTGGTGCCCTTATTACCAAAAAGATATAAACAAGCTAGAACGAGTTCAACGTAGAGTTACCAAAATGATACCTAGCCTAAAGAACAAACCATACGAAGAGCGTCTTAGAGAATTAAATCTATTTCCTTTAACCCAGCGCAGATTAAGAGGTGACTTAATTCAAGTGTTCAAAATCATCAAAGGCATCGACAATATGAACTGTAGTAAGTACTTCACTATCGACCAATCTAATTACACGCGGGGAAACGGTTGCAAAATTATTGGTAAATCTTTTAACTCGCACGAATCTAAGAATTTCTTCTTCAATCGAGTTGTCAACTTGTGGAATGGGCTTCCCCGAAACGTTATAGACTGCATCACCGTTGATTCATTTAAACTCCGCCTAGACAAATATCTCGCATCAAACCCGCGACTGACTGCGTTTGTAAATGAATAACTTTATTTTATCCCCCCCTCAGTTACTAACCCATCTGTCCCCTACTAACTTCCTAATCCTGCCACGGACATTAGTTCCAGGGCAGTAATTCCCTTTCCAATGTTCCCTTACCCACTCTAAACCACTGTTTGGACACTTGATCCTCAGTGTTTTGGAGGACAAGCAACCTAGAAGGGTCACTGGATCTGTTGTTGCTTGATTTCCTTTGTACTCCTTTGTACTGTACTCTCTGTAACGGTGATATTGCTTAAAACATCTGAATTATCAATCTGAATCGGCGATGGTGTAGGGATATCACTGAGGTCTTCTGTTGTAAAAACTGATGCAAAGAAGGTATTGAGGGCATTACTCATTTGTTCTTCGTCTTTGGTGTATTCTCCATTTTCATCGACTAACGGTCCAACAGTTGAAGTAACTACTTTTTTCTTTCTGATATAACTATAGAATTCTTTCGGGTTTGTTTTACTTTGATTCGCAATATGTAACTCTAAGGTCTTTTTACTTTGCTTAATTAACTTTTTGGCTTTGCGTCGTAGCTCTACAAATTTCAGCCGTTCTTCGTCATTTTGTGAGGATTTTAATCTATCATTAGCAAATTTTTTAGCAAGCAGGCAGTTTGAAATATCTTTATTCCACCATTTGGGCTTATTATTATGGCCTGGACGCCGAGTTTTCGATGGTATGCAGTCTTGCACTGCTTTTAGGTAAGTGGCAGAGAGAGAGAGAGAGAGAGGGAGGGAGGGAGGGAGGGAGGGGGGGGGGGAGCGCTTGTTACAGACACCTTTGGCATTAGTATCCTTCGTTCAAGCAGGACAAATAAAACAATTCAACCAAGTAAATGAAACCCACGTGTAACTCTTCGAGCCTCCATACACACTTAACTTTCCAACTCACCAGTGGTCAATTGCAAGTGTTGCGGTTAAGGGGAGGTTTTTAGTTTGGTCCCTAGATATCCATCAAGCTTAAGATTACACCCCCTTGAGCCCCTTTCAAGATAAATTTGTACATTTTTCGGTAGAAAAATGTCCCGGCTGAAAGCCGGTTCCTCTAAAATTACAGGCTCGCTATCGCTCGCCAGGATACAATCGACACCTAAATGGCACGAACGGTCTTAAAATTGACAGAAATGGGTCGAAGGTTCTTAAAATCGCCAAACTAATGGGGCGAACGCCTTATAATATCAAAAGCAATGGGGCTAAACATGAGGGAGAAAGGGGTCGAGAAAAAAAAATCCCTCTAGTGGAAATCTCCCCTTAAATAATAGCGATGGCAGTAATTAGATGTAATTAATGTAATTACAGTAATAGAGATGATTCAGCTCTTAATGGGACCAATTAATGTATTGGGTGGTCTCTATTTATTTATATATATATATATTAGATTCAGTTATTTTGTTGGGCTTATTTTATTGGGGTATATTAATTTAATTTTAAGTTTTTTTTGTTTTTGTTTTTTTGTTTTGTTTTTTTTCCTCGCTAGACCTTCATCAAGCTTAAACAAACATTCCCTAGACCCCCCCTTCAAGATAAATTTGTACATTTTTCGATAGAAAAATGTCCCGGCCGAAGGCCGAAGTCTCTTACAATTACAGGCTCGCTATCGCTCGCCATGGAAAAGTCGACATCTACATGGCACGAAGGGTTTTGATATTGATATAGAAATGGGACGAAACGTTTTTAAAATCGACAAACTAATGGGCCGAACGTCTTAAAATCTGAAAACTAATGGGTCTAAACATGAGGGAGAAGGTGGACCAGCAAAAACTCCCCTTAACCCTTTCAGCACGATGTTGTCTTGTTACCTGTGAGTCTGGCAGCTACAAGTAGACGATATTATACACAGTTTAAGAAGGACCTATGTTAAGGGGAGGTTTTTAGTGCGTTCCCTAGACTTCCATCAAGCTTAAAATTACACCCCCTAGACCCCCTTTCAAGATAAATTTGTACATTTTTCGGTAGAAAAATTTCCCGGCCAAAGGCCGGTTCCTCTTAAATTACAGGCTCGCTATCGCTCGCCAGGATAAAATCGACACCTAAATGGCACGAAAGGTCTTAAAATTTACAGAAATGGGGCAAAAGTTCTTAAAATCACCAAACTAATGGGGCGAATGTCTTAGAATATCAAAAGCAATGGGACTAAACATGAGATAGAAAGGGATCCAGAAAAAAATCCCTCAAGTGGAAATCTCCCCTTAACTGTCTTGATAGCGTAATGCATAGTGCTCGGAATTTCGATGTGAGTATCCTGGGTTCGAGTCCTCGGAGTGCCACATCTATTTGTTGATTTTCATTAATTGAGTTTAGATGTGAAGTTGGTGGGTGTAAACAAACATGATACCGGTACTTCAGAGGGTTTATTGAGAAGGTGTTTACCCCTTTGAGTCCCAGAGGTAGATTATAAGCTAAAGAAAATCGTTTAATGGCAACCCGATCAGTTTTTGCTGACGGATATATACGGTCGCGCTAATAAGTCATGGCTCAGCTGTCATTACGTTTGACTTGCTCTGCGCTGTATTAATGTCTGTCAGATGTTTGATAGGGCGGGTGAGTGTAGGAACATAATGTGTGTATATTTCACTGGATATGAAGAAATCAAGCTTAGATATTGATGATACCAATTATTGATCAAAACATATTTGGTGCCCAGACATCACTTATTAACGCGATTGTACAGTACAGTCGCCCAAATAAGTTCTGTTCCTCGTCGTGAAGCTTATGTATGAAAGTAAATTTAGTATGTATGAATTTCGAGTCTGGTTTCTGGGGGTCACCTACTTTTATCTCTCCTTTTCTCTTTTTCTCTGGCTTGTATCCATTCGGCCCCATTCAGCCTACTGTTTTAAGACGTTTATCCCCATCCATATGTCAATTTCTTCCTGGTTCACTTTTTGGGCGATTTTTGCATGTTTTCATTATTTTTTTCTAGTTTCCTCCCTAGACCTCCATCAAAAAAAAAAAAAAAAAAAAAAACACACATTCATTAGATCCCCTTCTAAATTAATTTGTTCATTTTTCTGTAGAAAAATGTCCCGGTCGAATACTTCCGGCCGAAGGCCGGTTCTTCCAACATTACAGGCTCACTATCGTTCGCCAGGGAAAAAATCGACACCTAAATAGCACGAAAGGTCTAAATATTGACGAAAAAATTGGTCGAAAGGTCTTAAAATCGAGAAACTAATGGGGCAAACATCTTAACATCTGAAAACTGATGGGGCTAAACATGAGGGAGAAAGTGGTCCAGAAAACCGGCCCATCCCCCCTTAACCCTCTGATTTTCATAAGTCCTTACTAATATGATGATAATCGTGTAATAATTCATAATGTTGTATACCCTTCCTAATCTGAATAAAAACGTAAACAAAACAAAACAAAACAAAACAAAACAAAACAAAACAACACAAAACAACACACACACACACACACACACACACACACACTAAATGCATAATCGAATGTTGCAGGTGTTCAGAGGATAATTAACACAATAACTTACGTACTGTACAGTATATCCATGTTCAGGTTAGGTTAAGTTAAGTTAAGTTAAGTTAAGTTAAATTAGGGTTAGGCTTGGACGGTTAGCTTCTGAACAACTTACGTATATCCATGGTTAGGTTAGGTTAGGACACGTTAGGGTTAGGATAGGTTAGGTTAAGCTAGGTTAGGTTAGGATAGGTTAGGTTAAGCTAGGTTAGGTTAGGTTAGGTGAGGTTAGATTACGTTACGTTAGGTTAGGTGAAGTCAGGTTAGGTGAGGTTACGTTAGATAAGGCTAGGTTAAGTTAGGTTAGGTTAAGATAGGTTACGTTAGGTTAGGTTAAGATAAGGTAGGTTAGGCTTGGACGGGTTAGTATCTGAACAACTTACGTATATCCATGGTTAGATTAGGTTAAGGCTTGGACGGGTTAGCATCTGAACAACTTACGTATAGCCATGGTTAGATTAGGTTAAGATAAGGGTAGGTTAGGCTTGGACGGGTTAGCATCTGAACAACTTACGTATAGCCATGGTCCACCAACAGTTTCCCCACCCACCCTGTACCGGCGGCCACATCCAGTATCCGGAGCTGGGGGAGAGAAGAAAAATAGAACTTAAGGGGGTGACCTGCTTTTTGTTATTTCTGTCCTTTTCTCTCTTTCTCTGGCTTGTATCCATTCGGCCCTATTCAGCCAACTTTTTGACGACGTTTATCCCCATCTAGGTGTCTATTTCGTCCTGGCGAGCGATAGCGAGCCAGCATATGAAGAAATCCGGCTTCGCCGGATACATTTTTCTATCAAAAAATGTACAAATTTAGCCTGCTGTCAAACAAAAATTAAAAATATGCTGGCTCGCTACCGCTCACCAGCAAAAAATGGACACCTGGATGGGGATAAACGTCTTAAAACAGTAGGCTGAATGGGGCCAAATGGATACAAGCCAGAGAAAGATAGAAAAGGACAGAACAAAAACAGGTCACCCCCCTTAAAACAGGTCACCTCCCTTAAGAACAATTGATCTAATGTGTCTAGGGCATGGAGGTACCCCATGGTCTGGGGTACGCATAGAACACTGAGTTACGGACCGCAGTGACAGGGGGTACTAATGGATGTGTACAATGTTATACCCACAATGTTATACCCACAGTGTTATACCCACAATGTTATACCCACAGTTATACCCACAATGTTATACCCACAGTGTTATACCCACAATGTTATACCCACAGTGTTATACCCACAATGTTATACCCACAATGTTATACCCACAGTTATACCCACAGTGTTATACCCACAATGTTATACCCACAATGTTATACCCACAGTGTTATACCCACAATGTTATACCCACAGTTATACCCACAATGTTATACCCACAGTGTTATACCCACAATGTTATACCCACAGTGTTATACCCACAATGTTATACCCACAATGTTATACCCACAGTTATACCCACAGTGTTATACCCACAATGTTATACCCACAATGTTATACCCACAGTGTTATACCCACAGTGGTTTATTTTTTTGGTGGTGTCTATGTATTTATATATTCATGTATCTTTTTTTTGGGGGGGTCTATGCATTTATATATTCATGTATCTTTTTGGGGGGTCTATGTATTTATATATTCATGTATCTTTTTTGGGGGTCTATGTATTTATATATTCATGTATCTTTTGGGGGTGTCTATGTATTTATATATTATGTATCTTTTTTGGGGGTCTATGTATTTATATATTCATGTATCTTTTAGTTTCCTCGCTAGACCTCCATCAAGCTTAACAAAACACTCCAACATCAAGATAAATTTGTACATTTTTCGATAGAAAAATGTCCCGGCCGGAGGCTGATTCCTCTTAAGGGGAGGTTTTTAGTTGATTCCCTAGACTTCCATCAAGCTTAAAATTACTCCCCCTTGACCCCCTTTCAAGATAAATTTGTACATTTTTCGGCAGAAAAATTTCCCGGCCGAAGGCCGGTTCCCCTTAAATTACAGGCTCGCTGCCGCTCGCCAGGAAAAAATCGACACCTAAATGGCAAGAAAGGTCTTAAAATTGACAGAAATGGGTCGAAAGTTTTTAAAATCGTCAAAATAATGGGGCGAACTTCTTAAAATTAGAAAAACAATGGGGCTAAACATGAGGGAGAAAGGAGTCAAGAAAAAAATCCCTCAAGTGGAAATCTCCCCTTAAATTAATGGCTCGCTATCGCTATCCAGGAAAATAATGACACCTAAATGACGCGAAAAGTCTTAAGTATTGACAAAGAAAGGGGGTGAAAGGTCTTAAAATTGCCAAAGTAATGGGCCGAACGTCATAACATCTGAAAACTAATGAGACTACACACGAGGAAGAAGGGGGGGGGGAGGGGAACGGAAAAACGACCCATCTCCCCTTAACCCTATTAGCACCGGTGACGTCTTTTGTCTTATATTCCGGTAAGAGCATTGGATGATTGTCTTCAGCTTATAAGAAGGACCTCTAACTATGAAAAGGGCTGCAGACTATCGCTATTCATCCTTCTAGCTACCACCGATCCGACCTAAGCTGAATTGAAGCGTCTAACAGTGGCCAGAATAGGATGCCAAGGGCGTCACTGTTACGGAGTGGGTTGATTAGAATGGAGGCCGGGCGAGTTTCGTTCTATAAGGAAGTTGGAGCTGTAGCAGGGCTAAAATACAGTTGTAGTGCATTCATAAATACATTAAGGGGAGGTTTCTAGTTTGTTTCCTACTCCTCCAGCAATCTTAAAATGTCACCCCCTTGACCCCCTTTCAAGATAAATTTGTACATTTTTTGGTAGAAAAATGTCCCGGCCAAAGGCCGGTTACTCTTAAATTACAGGCTCGCTATCGCTCGCCAGGATAAAATCGACACCTAAATTGCACGAAAGGTCTTAAAATTGACAGAATGGGGCGGAAATGCTTAAAATCACCAAACTAATGGGCCAAACGTCTTAAAATCTCAAAAACAATGGGGCTAACCATGAGGGAGAAAGGAGTCAAGAAAAAAATCCCTCAAGTGGAGACCCCCCCCCCCCCTTAAACCCAATTCAACATACTATATATATCAATCAGAAACCTACATTATTATTGAATATCTGTTTTATATCGAGGTTTACAGCTCCAACTTCCTTACAGCCTGAAACTCGCAAGTGGTCAATTGAGGATTTAGCTTGTTTTGTTTTGGTCATTTTCAGGCGATGTATTTTAGTTTGTCCTCTAGGCTAACAAAAAACGCCTCACAGACTTCCTTCAAGCTCTAAAAATGAAATGCCCATCCAGACCTAGCTAAATTTATACATTTTTCGAGAAAAAAAAAATGTCTTGGTTAGAGGCCGAATTCTTCTAATTTACCGGCTCCATATATCGACTAGCAGGGGTACCCGGCGTTGCCCGGGTAATCACCATAATCACCATCACTACTACCACCACTACTACTACCATAATCACCGGCCTCGACCTCCCTGTGCCTCATTAAACGGCGACCTCGATTTCGGCCGCTAAATGACCTCCGATTTTGGATCTGACCTCATCCGTACCCCCATGTTGGGGGGCTGCGACCAACTTTCGTTCCATACACCTTTTCGATCGGAGGCCTCCTTCTGCCCCAAACGGCCATTTTTTTCAAAATTTGTCATGTTTTTTTTTCAATTTCGGCCTCGAAACGACCTCCGATAGTGGCCTCGCCCCCTCTATGACCTGACTCAGGTCAATTGACACCCACATGCAAAGTTTCAGCTACCCAGGTCCAAAACTGCGGCCGCCTATTAAGAACACACACACACACATACACACACACACACACACACACACACACACACACACACACACACACACACACACACACACACACACACAATCGAAAATATTATATAGATTTATTGTATTTATTTTCTTATTTACTTATTGTTTTTAATTAAATTATGTTTATTTAGTAATGTTTTAAATATATTTATTAATAAGTATTATTTTCAATATTATTATTATAATAATAATAACATAATAATGATATTTTAATAATAATTATAATTATTATTAATTATTATTATTATTATTTATTGATATTATTATTGTGTTGTTGTTGTTGTTTACCTTAGAGTGTGTTCCCAGTAGCGTGATGAGCTCTTCCACAGCTACCTCGGCCCCACGGTAGCCTCCACGTTCAGACATCTGACAGACAGTACTATATTAGTATTATTGTTAGTTATGCCTTAGTGTTCCTGTTTTGGGCACCGTTTTTGTTGAATGTAAACACCATATGAGGAGGAGCACTTTATTGTCTTATTGTTTTTGTTTTGTCGTTGTTGTTGTTGAATATATACACCATATGAAGAGGAAAATTTTATTCAAAATGTTTTGCATATAGCTTAATGAGACCAATTTTATGTTTTTTTATGATCATTATTATTTTTGTTATCAAGTGGTTGTTTATTGAGTTGATGATGATGATGGTAATTATAATGCCGAAGTATCTGGCTATTATTTCAGGCTTCTTACAATACTCAATTAACCATTTTAGATGGTACGGTTGGTCCTTACTGGTAGAACTAAGATTAGAACAGAATACACGTGGCTGGTATGCCTATATAAAGTATATTTACATAAGTTATAAGGTAAGTTTGGCAAAGATATTGTAAGTGATTGGTTACAGATATATAGATGAAATACATACAGTTCTGTCTTTTGCCTCCCTCAATCACATAGAAAAAACAAAAAAACAAAAAACAAAATCATAGACTACAGTAGATTTGGACTTGACACGAAAATGGAATTTTGCAGTAAGGGACCCAAAATCGGAGAACGAACTCCCAAGTTCGAACCTCGAAACAGGTAAAATATATAATTTTCGCAGTTTCAAGGTTCGAACTTGGGGATTCGTTCTCCGATTTTGGGTCCCTTACTGCAAAGTTCCATTTTTGTGTCAAGTCCAAATCTACTGTAGTCTGTGATACAGTATTTAAAGATATATTAGAACCTCCAATAGATACAAACTTATGATTTGTGTGGGGGAGGGAAGTTAGTGAAGTATTGACTGTATAATGGGTGTTGTAAGAGGTTTCTACAGTAATAAATTATAGTTGTATCATAGTCGCGTTGGCAGAGTCCTCAATGTAACTAGATGGTATACATTTATTCTGCAAAGTAGCAAGGGGATAGCGTGTGTATTGTGATTAATTATTTACATTAGTAGAGACCCCGAAGAAGGGAACAGCCATACTTACGGTGACTCTCTTCCAAACTTGTAGTGTTTGCTGGGGTAACAGGCAACAGTACTATATAGGGGTTTCAGATCTTTTTCAGGAGTGTGAGGAGGGCCAGGTTTCATGTCGTAGTCAGGCTGTGTCTTCTTCTCTTGTCACTTATTCGGGCAGCATGCCGCTGAAGAATTGGGCAGAATACTACCCAATTTACCTAGCGGAATACGACTTAGCATCTCAAATGTAATACGCCTTGAGTGTACTGGAGGGACAAGCGGTATACAAATTATCTGGTTGACAAGTAGAATACAACTTGACTGAATGAGCGTAATACAACTTGACTGAATGAGCGTAATACAACTCGTGTTGCAAAGCGATGTACGGCTTAGCGCCTCAAGTGGGATAAGACTTAAGGGGAGATTTCCACATGGAGGATTTTTTTCTGAACCGCTTTCTCCCTCATTTTTAGCCCCTTGCTTGTGAAATTTAAACACGCTTGTCCCATTAGTTTGGCGATTTTAAGAACCCTCGCCCCATTTCTGTCAATTTTAAGATCATTCGTGCCATTTAGGTGTCGATTTTTTCCTGGCGAGCGATAGCGAGCCTGTAATTTAAGGGGAAGACATTTTTCTACCGAAAAATGTACACATTTATCTTGAAAGGGGGTCAAGGGGGAGTAATTTTAAGCTTGATGGAAGTCTAGGGAATCAACTAAAAACCTCCCCTTAAGCTGGTGAACTGTGTGAGGTGACGACTTGAGTTTTGCTCAGAGCTTGTATCTGCTTTTCCTTCTTTCTGCTGTTCTGGTGGTTTTGGCATAAACCAAGGGTATTCCTTGTCTCTGTTCTTGTGGTGTCTTGTATACCCTTATTGATCCGGGGTGGCAGGTAAAGGTGAGATGAATGGCCGGAGCTCAGGTAAGGTCGGGATATGAGTCCCTGGGGAGCTCAGGTAAGGTCGGGATATGAGTCCCTTGGGAGCTCAGGTAAGGTCGGGATATGAGTCCCTGGGGAGCTCAGATAAGTTCGGGATATGAGTCCCTGGGGAGCTCAGGTAAGGTCGGGATATGAGTCCCTTGGGAGCTTGGGGGCGGAGCCTGGGTGGGGTTTCGTGAATAGTAAGTGACGTCGTAGGTTGTGACAGCTGGCCAGAGGATCCGGGCTTTGTGATGTTGTCGGCCGGCCATAAAGAGAACGGTGGTTAATGGGTAGCTTGTTTAGTCTCACCTGGTATCCCTACCACTGATGTGATATGTCTTGGAGGTGTAGATGTTGAGGAATCGCGGGCATAATGATAATAATGTAAGTAATAATGATAACAAAACATAATACATAAAATAATAATACACTCCTAACCTGTTCATAGTTCTGGGCCCATTCATTGTACTTTTCCACACATTGGTTCTGGGTCTGGCTGATGATAATACTGTCGACTTTCTGTTGTAGAATGGCCTGGTCGGCCTCGCTCTTCACGGGATCCATGCTTCTCAAAACTAGCAATAAATGGCATGGAGCATAAGAACAAGAAGGGTATATAGTGAGTAGAACATCAGCAGGTGACCTAGGACACCGTAATTTCCATAGGATAAGGATAAGGATGGAAAAGACGCCTGGAAACATCTTGAACTTTATTTGTTTTTCGAATTTTCGGCACCTCACTGAGCCATCTTCAAGGAGTAATACAGAACCTAAAATAGAATATACACTCTAGAATCATACAAAAGAACGGGTTCTAAAAAATGTAATATTTATATATAAAGAAAACGAACACTCGAAGTGTATAGTGAAACTAATCAATGAATATTTAAAACAATTGAGTTTACAAATTAAGAACTTATCTATGCAAATAAGGTAAATATAAATTAAACAATAATACGTTAAGATTGAACACCAACCAATCAGAGAAGGCAAATTTACTAAAGAGAGAAGCCCGTTTTAAATATAAAACAAAAAACAAGTACTTTACTCAGAAACTTGTCCACGAAACAAAAGGGTTTCAGCAACACTGTTCTACATGAAACCACATTAAAAGTTACCAAAATAACGTTAAACAAACTTTACTGTAAATACTAATAGAAATGTCTACACAATATTATCAACATATATTTAGAAAACCAACACACACGGGACTGGGCTTGAGCTGGTTTAGTTTTTGGCCAGAGATATACATAAGTCAATTTGATAACAACTTTACTTGGCAGGGCTTATAATATTAGTTCTACTTATGTGACTCTTAATGCTGAAATTTGTAAATTGAGGGAATATTTCGTGCTTGATAATTATAAAGAGGACCTTTTTAATCTTGTTCCAAGAAAGTTTTTATTTTCTAAATGTCAGAGTAATGTGGTAAAGTTTGATGTCCCTAAGTTAATAAAATATATGAAAATGCCGTTTTATGGCAAAATAAGCTACGAGTTCCGGAAAATTCTGTTAAACACGTTGAGAGATCATTTCCCTTCAGTAAATTTTAGAGTTGTATTCACTAATGAATTTAGAATTGGATAATTTTTTAACTGTAAGGACCGAGTGCCGAATTCTCTATGTTCGAATATTGTGTACACATTTACTTGTCCTAGCTGTCAGGCGAGGTACATTGGATGCTCTAGTCGTTCATATAAAATCAGAGTATTCGAACATATTGGAAACAGCTATCGGACTGGCAAGTTTTGACAAAGTATGCCATTCTCGGCTGTGCGAAATCATTCTCACCAAGAAGATCACCCTTTCACAGATAGAGATTTCGAAATAGTTGCTAGGTTTAGATATCCCAATGATGCACTTGTGGGCGAAAAATGACTAATTAAGAGTCAAAATACCGAAATCAATCTTGCCAATAATTGGTAACGTCACTGCTTCACAGATCTATATATTTGGTGTTTTGTAGTTTTGTTTGTTTCTTCTCCCTTTTGTTTTATATTAGATCATTTCAACTTTGGGCACTTCTTGCCAAACTAATCAGTTTACATTGGTCACTTGTCCTTGTTGATCCCTTGCGTCAGTATCCCCCGAGTTTGGGTAAGTTTTGTGTAGGGGATTGATTATTTATTTTAAGCTTAGGTGGTGTAGTTAAGGGGAGATCTCCACTTAAGGGATTTTTTTCTTGACCCCTTTCTCCCTCATGTTTAGCCCCATTGCTTTTGATATTATAAAACGTTTGCCCCATTAGTTTAGCGATTTTAAGAACTTTCACCCCATATAAAGACCTTTCGTGCCATTTTAGGTGTCAATTTTATCCTGGCGAGCGATAGCGAGCCTGTAATTTAAGAGGAACCGGCCTTCGGCCGGGAAAGTTTTCTACCGAAAAATGTACAAATATATCTTGAAAGGGACTCAAGGGTGTGTAATTTTAAGCTTGATGGAGGTCTAGGGAACAAACTAAATACCTCCCCTTAAATGAGTCAAATTGATTTTGGTCCTAAGTGTGAGTTGGTTGTTGATAATATTGTGTAGACATTTCTATTAGTATTTATAGTAAAGTTTGTTTAACGTTATTTTGGTCACTTTTAATGTGGTTTCATGTAGAATAGTGTTGCTGAAACCCTTTTGTTTCGTGGACAAGTTTCTGAGTAAAGTACTTGTTTTTTGTTTTATATTTAAACCGGGCTTCTCTCTTTAGTAAATTTGCCTTCTCCGATTGGTTGGTGTTCAATCTTAACGTATTATAGTTTAATTTATATTTACCTTATTTGCATAGATAAGTTCTTAATTTGTAAACTCAATTGTTTTAAATATTCATTGATTAGTTTCACTATACACTTCGAGTGTTCGTTTTCTTTATATATAAATATTACATTTTTTAGAACCCGTTCTTTTGTATGATTCTAGAGTGTATACTCTATTTTAGGTTCTGTATTACTCCTTGAAGATGGCTCAGTGAGGTGCCGAAAATTCGATAAACATATAAAGTTCAAGATGTTTCCAGGCGTCTTTTCCATCCTTATCCTTATATATATATATATATATATTGAGAATATATCACAAATACACGTGAGCCACTAAATGTTTCTAGTCTCTCAGTGGGGATCGAACCATCGACCATCAGAACGATAGCCGACGATATATATATATATATAATTAATTTTCAAAAGGAAAAGGGTAGCCAAAACAAGGCAGATCCCCATCTTCATATTTATTGCAATATTTCGGACTCTGCGTCCATCATCAGGTCAGTACACGATCCTATAAAATGAAATTACCATACATAAAATTTCGTAAATAGAAGGACCCGTAAAATAGTTTAAATACAAAGTAAATAAGGGTATAAAATACCTAAATGAAATTAATTCGTTAACAAACACCAGTACCGCATGAATAAAAGGAAAACTAATGCGATATGACTAAATAATAAAGACCAATCCCTACCCACCTAGATCCAACCCCAAGCCCACCACGAGTACAACTGAAGACCATTATTTGATCATTTAACACTAACACCGACAACCCCAAAAACACAAAACAAAAGAACATCTGAAAATGATATATTCTGACTGGGCGTACAATGTGAAAAACTCCTAATGAATTTGAAATTAAACAAAACAAATATGAAACAATTAAAACTAAACCATTTGAAAACTGACTAAACAATTGAATCAGTTCATAGTATTTAGTTCCGGCTTGAGTTGTTGAATCAATATCTTTTCCCCTAAAAAAGTATCTTGTTCATTATTGAATTTACCTATTATTTCAAAATCATTCTCTGAGAAAAGATGGTCATTCTCATGTGAATGATTTCTTATGGCCGAAAAAGGCATTTTATTAAGATATTGACCCGTTCTATAGCTCCTACCCAAATGTTCAGATATTCTAATTTTGAAATGTCTGGAAGTACATCCGACATACCTAGCATTACAGCTGGGACACGAAAATTTATATACAATATTTGAACACATCAGGTTAGGAATACGGTCTTTAAAATTGAAAAATGAACCTATAGTGAAATCATTATTGAATATTATTCGAAAGTTGACGGCAGGAAATTCAATTTTGAGAAAGGCTAGCAACTTCTTCCTGACCAAGAAACTTGATTCTCCATAGAAAGGCAATTTAACATATTTGATAAGTTTAGGTACTTCCGAAACTGTGACCTCTAAATTTTGCTTCGCGTATAGAAATCTTTTAAGTACTTTATTAAATACATTCATAGTATAATTGTTGGATATAAAATACTGCTTCAAAAACTCGAATTCTAGAGGCATAACATTAAAATTAGAACACACATTGTAGGCACGATTTAAAAGTGTTTTAATAGAGTTTATTTTGAAAATATCTGGGCAGAAACTAAGCCAATTGAGACCTACACCAGTAAAGGTTCGTTTCCTAAAAACATCAGTGATCAATCCATTCCCGGTTTTGGTTATTTTAACATCCAGAAAAGCTAATGTATTGCTATCTTCAACCTCCTTTGTGAAATTAATATTGGGATGTTGTTTATTCAAATACTCCAAAAACAAATATATATCCTCATTTCTATTGAAAATCAAAAAGCAGTCATCTACATATCGTTCATAAAAAAAGGGTTTGAAATCTTTAGGACAATTATTGAGCCAAATTGCTTCATTGTGGCACAAAAAGGTATCTGCTAAACTAGGTGCAAGGCAAGATCCCATCGCACAACCATCGATTTGATTATACATTTCTTTATTGAACAAAAATAATGATTCAGACGTAGCAAATTTGAGTAGATTATGAACAGTTCAGTAGATTATGAACAGTTCAGTAGATTATGAACAGTTCAGTAGATTATGAACAGTTCAGTAGATTATGAACAGTTCAGTAGATTATGAACAGTTCAGTAGATTATGAACAGTTCAGTAGATTATGAACAGTTCAGTAGATTATGAACAGTTCAGTAGATTATGAACAGTTCAGTAGATTATGAACAGTTCAGTAGATTATGAACAGTTCAGTAGATTATGAACAGTTCAGTAGATTATGAACAGTTCAGTAGATTATGAACAGTTCAGTAGATTATGAACATTGCAATAAATATGAAGATGGGGATCTTCCTTGTTTTGGCTACCCTTTTCCTTTTGAAAATTCGTTATCCTGGAGGACAACTCACTGAAATCATCATTAAAAAAAAAATATATATATATATATATATATGTTACAGGGTGTTTAAAAAAAATATTCCATCAACATTACAGGGCGTAATAAACAAGGAAAGAGAAGTAAAAACATCTAAATAAACAATGTCCTATTTTGTATCATTGATGAGATATATGCATTAATATTTATGTAGCAGAAACAGGGGTGTAAGGAGAGCATACGGATACAATCGTAACATTTGATGCGAATTACATAAACAAGTATTTTATTAATTTCACTCTAACACCAAACACCTCCCAACTAAATTAATGAAAGCATGTGATCCACCGGGATTCGAACCTGGGTTACCACACACAGAGTTTAAATACTCTAACCATTACACCATCAAAACATAATATGGCATCACTATACAAATTTCATGGACCTTTATTCCCCACTTCTTAAGGGGGGTGACCTGCTTTGTTTCTCTCCTTTTCTCTCTTTCTTTGGATTGTATGCATTCGGCCCCATTCAGCCTACTGTTTTAAGACGTTTATCACCATCCAGATGTCAATTTTTTCCTGGCGAGCGGTAGCGAGCCAGCATATATTTTTCAAGTGTTTTAGACAGCAGGCTAAATTTGTACATTTTTCGATAGAAAAATTTCTCCGGCAAAGCCGGAATTCTCCAAACATGCTGGCTCGCTGTCGCTCGCCAGGAAAAAATCGACACCTAGATGGGGATAAACGTCTTAAAACAGTAGACTGAATGGGGCCAAATGGATACAAGCCAGAGAAAAAGAGAGAGGGAGATAAAAAAAGCAGGTCACCCCCCTTAAGCCCACAATAAAAGGAAATCATCATAGAGTACATCCTTGTAAGACGCTCTGTCTGTACGTTGGTGGAGGGGGATATACGGTAGCTCCCTGTTTTTGTGTTGACACTGGTTTGATGGTGTGTGTGTGTGTATTTGTGTGTGTTGGATGATTGGGAAGTAGTAGATATGTGTTCAGACAATTGTCGCCTATTTTTGGCTTGGATTAATTTACATTTTTAAATCGTCTCTATCAAATTTTAGGTACATAATAGGACATTGCTTTTTTTTTTTTTTTTTTTTTTTATTTATTTTTTCTATATTCCAACTTACTTCCTCTCGGGCATAGGCTGAGAGCCTTAACATTCACCGCTTTACAATGAACAGTGAAGCCCGTGAGGTCTTGTTCCAGTCTAGGGAGTGAGACATGTGAAGCACGTAGAGTACAACGAGCACCTGCCATCTTGCCTTCACATGAGGCACGGTGCTCACTCATGGCCCGAAACGACCCCATCTCTGAAGCCACCTCGTTCCCGTGCTTCACTGTCTCACCCCCTACACTCGGACTCTCACACACACACACACACACACAACGCCACCTGTTGAGCAGATAACTCACTAGGCATTGCACCCCTATAGCATATTTTGAATATGGGAATATTCATACAGTGCTATTTAATCAGGGAACAATGAGGGTATTTTATTGACGTTTCGGTGGGCTTTGTGGTAATGCACTGATACTAGGTACAGCACAAATTCCATCCCAATAATATCTTCCCATTGATTCATCGGGATTTGAACCCGGGACCTTTGGATTACCAGGCCAGTGGCAAGACCACTCCACCACACCTCCCCTGAAATTTAGATGCGTTTACTTCTTTAGCCCTGTACATTACTCCCTGTAACTTTGATGGTATATTTTTTAAACACCCTATATACTGTATATATATATATATAGATAGATATATACCGGGTATAGTATTTATATTTATATATACAGTATATATATATATATATATGTATGTGTGTGTGTGTCGTGGGAAGCGAAGTCTTATATAGGCAAGCAACAACAAAGTAATTACCACTCTTCGTAAGGGAGGAGCTATACAGAGACCTCTGAAGAACGTACCCATTTTATCCATTAAGGGGGTGTATTTTCTGGACCTCCTTCTCCTTCATGTTTAGCCCGATTTTATTTGATATTTTAAGACATTTTGCCCATTAGTCCGGCTATTTTAAGACCTTTCATGCCATTAAGGTTAAGGGGAGGTATTTAGTTTGTTCCCTAGACCTCCATCAAGCTTAAAATTACACCCCCTTGAGTCCCTTTCAAGATAAATGTGTACATTTTTCGGTAGAAAAATTTCCCGGCCGAAGGCCGGTTCCTCTTAAATTACAGGCTCGCTATTGCTCGCCAGGATAAAATCGACACCTGAGTGGCACGAAAGGTCTTAATATAGGGTGAAAGTTCTTAAAATCGCTATATTAGTGGGGCGAACGTTTTATAATATCAAAAGCAATGGGGCTAATCATGAGGGAGAAAGGGGTCAAGAAAAAAATCCCTCAAGTGGACATCTCCCCTTAAGGTGTCGATTTTTTCCTGGCGAGTGATAGCGAGCCTTTAATGTAGGAGGAAGCGGCCTTTGGTCGGGAAATTTTTATACCAAAAAATATACAAATTTATCTCGAAGAGGGGTCTTGTGGGTATTTGGTATATTTTATATCTTGATGGAAGTCTAGGGAGAAAAAAACAATAAAAAATTAATACAACAATACGGTACATTAGAATTTGACGCACTTTTGTTTCAAGTTTTGGGCGATTTTTGCATGTATTCATTATTTTTGCATGTATTCATTATTTTTGCATGTATTCATTATTGTTGCATGTATTCATTATTTTTGCATGTATTCATTATTTTTGCATGTATTCATTATTTTTGCATGTATTCATTATTTTTGCATGTATTCATTATTTTTGCATGTATCCATTATTTTTGCATGTATTCATTATTTTTGCATGTATTCATTATTTTTGCATGTATTCATTATTTTTTGCATGTATTCATTATTTTGCATGTATTCATTATTTTTGCATGTATTCATTATTTTTGCATGTATTCATTATTTTTGCATGTATTCATTATTTTTGCTTGTATTCATTATTTTTGCATGTATTCATTATTTTGCATGTATTCATTATTTTTGCATGTATTCATTATTTTTGCATGTATTCATTATTTGTGCATGTATTCATTATTTGTGCATGTATTCATTATTTTTGCATGTATTCATTATTTTTGCATGTATTCATTATTTTTCTAGTTTCCTCCCTAGACCTCCATCAAATTTGAAAAAAAAAACATCCATTAGATCCCCCTTCTAGATTAATTTGTACATTTTTCGGTAGAAAATTGTTCCGGCCGAAGGCCGGTTCTTCCAACATTACAGGCTCACTATCGTTCGCCAGGGAAAACATCGACACCTAACTAGCACGAAAGGTCTAAATATTGACGAAGAAATGGGGCGAAAGGTCTTGAAATTGACTAACTAATGGGGCAAACATCTTAACATCTGAAAACTAATGGGGCTAAACATGAGGGAAAAAGTGGTCCAGAAAACCGGCCCATCCCCCCTTAAACAAACATGGGGTTATAGGAGTAAGAAAGAGGTCATTTAAGTGTCCATGTTTACGATATAGAAGTATACTGTATATGCCTAAGATCTTATTCTCTTGTAAGGGGAGATGGGCCCGTTTTTTGGTCTAAGAATTCATTAATTCCTTTATTTCTTTGTTTCCTCGCTAAACCTGCATCAAACTTAGAAAAACACCCCCTAGACCCCCCTTCAAGAACAATGTGTATATTTTTTGGTAGAAAAATGTCCCGGCCAAAGGCCGCTTGCTCTTAAAATTTCAGGCTCGCTATCGCTCGCCAGGAAGAAAATCGACAACTAAATGGCACGAAAATTCTTAAAATTAACGACGAAATGAGGCGAAAGGTGTTATAATCGCCAAACTAATTGGTCGAACGTCTTAAAATCTCAAAACTAATGGGGCTAAACACGAGGGAGAAAGTGGTCCAGAAAACCGGCCCATCTCCCCTTAAAGATGTACTTTCTGCACTTTCTGGGCTTAATACTAAGAAGGCATTCGGACCAGATGGTGTTCCTCCTGTTGTACTCAAAAACTGTTCTTCCGTGCTGACTCCCTGCCTAGGTAAACTCTTCGGTCTCTGTCTATCCTCTAACGTCTTTCCTTTTAGCTGGAAGTTTGCTCTCATTCAACCTGTCCCAAAGAAGGGTGACCGCTCTCAGCTCCAACTATCGTCCAATTCCTCTAATTTCTTGCGTCTCTAAAGTTTTATAATCTCTTCTTTATTCAAAATTTCATAACTATTTGTCTTCCCATAATCTACTTTCAGACCGCCAGTATGGCTTCCTTAAGGGCCGCTCTACTGGTGATCGTCTTTCGTATCTTACTAACTCTTGGTCATCGTAATGAAGCCGTGCAACACTTATCTTCTGATCTAACTACTATTTCCAATTGGGGCAGAGAAACCTTGTTGCCTTTAATGCTTCCAAAACCCAATTTCATCATCTTACTACCCATCCGGAACTCCCAGAGGACTATCCCTTACACTTCAACAATACAAAAATTAATCCTTCATCTTCTCTCAATATTCTTGGTGTCTCTTTTTCTTCTGCTCTCACTTGGAAGGACCACATTTCCAGTCTTGCTAAAGCAGCCTCCCAGAAGCTGGGTGTGCTCAATCGCCTCAAGGGGTTCTTTACCCCTGCCCAGCTTCTTGCTCTGTACAGGGGCACAGTGCGTCCTTGTATCGAGTATTGTTCACATGTGTGGGGAGGATCCTCTCACACCGCACTCTTAGACAAAGTAGAAAGGAAAGCCTTTCGTATCATTAACTCCCGTCCACTCACCAACTCTCTGTAATCTCTCTCTGTTCGCCGCAATATTGCATCTCTCTCGCTATTCTATCGCTACTACAATAATCAATGTTCCTCAGAGCTTTCCCAGTGTATACCACCTCCTCTACATAGAGTACGTAGTACCCGTCTTCCAACACAATCCTACCCCTACTCTGTGCAACTCTCCAACCCAAGAGTGAAACGTTATTCTCAGACTTTCTTCTATTCAACTGCTGAGCTCTGGAACTCTCTCTCAGAACCAGTCTTTCCCTCTTCCTATGACTTAAATTGCTTCAAACTTCGTGTGTCCAGGCATTTTGACTCGAACATCTCTTGATTTTGGCCCTATCACTCTTTCAACTCTGGGGGAGGTACTCGATACAGGCAGTTCTGCCTTTTGTCTCCCTCACTCGCATAGAGAAAAAATCCTTCTTTCGGGGCTTTGGTGAAACCTTTTCTATTGCGCTAGACTTATTGAAAGCCTTCGATAGAGTCTGTCACAAATCTCTAAATTCTAAACTACCCTCCTTTGGCTTCTATACCTCAATCTGTGCCTTTATTTCAAATTTCCATAGCTGCAGTTGTGGATGGCCATCGCTAACTTCCTC
Source organism: Paralithodes platypus (assembly GCA_032716605.1). Lineage (NCBI taxonomy): Eukaryota > Metazoa > Arthropoda > Malacostraca > Decapoda > Lithodidae > Paralithodes > Paralithodes platypus. The sequence goes on along the minus strand of CM064572.1, from coordinate 2,293,437 downwards.
AATATATCAACTCCGGTGTTCCTCAGGGTTCTGTCCTGTCTCCAGTTCTCTTTCCAATATTCATTAATAATCTACTTAACTGTACCACTTGGGTGAGGGCTGGTCCTATCCAGAGTGAGGTTTGGCATCCTCTACCCAACCTTACCCGTTTCTCTCTGTCTCTTTTCCTGTACTACTTTTCCTTCTAGGTGCTGGTGAGATCGCCCGATTGGGTGGCACTGCAAGGGGGACTTCGGACGGTTGGGGCATTGGCCCGGGGGTGCATGCCCGTCGTTTGATGATCCCCTCCCCCGCTGCCCTCTCAGAGACAGATCTCATCTTACCTTGGCACCTTCGGGGGCCTTAGCATCTGGATGGCTTCGGTCTACCAGAATCGGGACTGTTCGGCCAGACAGTCTGGGGAACTACAACAACTACAACAACAACAACTACAACTACAACAACAACAACAACTACAACAACAACAACTACAACAACAACTACAACAACAACTACAACAACAACTACAACTACAACAACAACAACTACAACAAAAACAACTACAACAACAACAACTACAACAACAACAACTACAACAACAACAACTACTGTGCCACTAGTCCTGTCCACTCATATGTTAAGGGGAGGTTTTTAGTTTGGTCTCTAGATATCCATCAAGCTTAAGATTACACCCCCTTGAGCCCTTTTCAAGATAAATTTGTACATTTTTCGGTAGAAAAATGTCTCGGCTGAAAGCCGGTTCCTCTTAAATTACAGGCTCGCTATCGCTCGCCAGGATAAAATCGACACCTAAATTGCACGAAAGGTCTTAAAATTGACGGAAATGGGACGAAAGTTCTTAAAATCGCCAAACTAATGGGGCGACTGTCTTAAAATCTCAAAAGCAATGGGGCTAAACATGAGGGAGAAAGGGGTCCAGAAAAAAAAACCCTCAAGTCGATATCTCCCCTTAATGACATTACCTTACCCCCTTTTCAATTAGTTTTCCTCTACAACCCCCCCACCACACAATTACTAGAAAACTCCTGTGATAAGGTCATAGCACGCTTATCATCTGATTTATATATCAACTATTTCCGATTGGGGCAGAGAGATTCTTATTACTTTCAGTGATTCCAATATCAAAGTTCTCCATCCCCGTCACAATCGTCGACATAACTATCCCTTGCCCTTGAACAATACATAAATCAACCCTTCATCTTCTCTCAATATTCATTATGTTGCGTTTTCTTCTGACTTTACTTGGAAAGATCATATTACCACTCTTGCTAAAACACCTTCCCAGAAGCTATGTGTGCTCAACCGCCTCCGTGGGCTCTCCACCTCCGCACAGCTTCTTGCTCTGTACAGGGGTATAGTGTGCCCACGTATCGAGTGTTGTTAGCATGTGTGGGGAGGTTCAACCCATACCGCACTTCTCAAAAGGTTAGAGTCAAAAGCATTTCATCTCATCAACTCACTTCCTCTTACTAATTCCCTGCAATCTCTACGTGCCGCAATGTTGCATCTCTCACTCTTCTACCACTATTGCAATAAACTGTGTTCTTCAGAACTTTCTCAGTGTAAACCTCCTTACTTACAGAGAGTGGGGGAACCCGTCTTTCAACACACTCCCACCCCTATTACTGTCCAACTCTCTATCCCAAGAGTGAACCGATTTTCCCTTTCTATTTTCTGCTCAACAGGTGAACTCTGTAACTCTCCCCCTTAATCTGTCTTTGGCTAATTCTATGACTTAAACTACTCCAAGCTCCGTGTGTCCAGACATTTTGACACTAATGTATCTTGAATTTGATTCTCTTGCACTCTTTCAACTTTGAGGGGGTCTCTTGTTATAGGCAGCTTTGCCTTTCGTCTCCTTCAAGTTCATAGACATTGACAAACAAAAAAACCCCAACCCAGTATATATTATTTATTATAATATAAAGCTTGCAAACTAAACGAACCAAAACTGGGACGACACAAGAGAAAGGCAAAGGAACTTATCAAAATCGCTGTGGAAATAACGCTTGATAAAATACATTTTTGAAATAAAAGAACACAATCCACCACAGTGTATATACAGTATATATATATATATATATATATATATATATATATATATATATATATATAAACTGCCATTATATGTATTTTGAGGGATATATAATACTGTATATTAATTTATTATATATACATTAAAATATTCTCTCTCTCTCTCTCTCTCTCTCTCTCTCTCTTTTGAGGGATATATAATACTGTATATTAATTTATTATATATACATTAAAATATTCTCTCTCTCTCTCTCTCTCTCTTTTGAGGGATATATAATACTGTATATTAATTTATTATATATACATTAAAATATTCTCTCTCTCTCTTTTGAGGCATATATAATACTGTATATTAATTTATTATATATACATTAAAATATTCTCTCTCTCTCTCTCTCTTTTGAGGCATATATAATACTGTATATTAATTTATTATATATACATTAAAATATTCTCTCTCTCTCTCTCTCTCTCTTTTGAGGCATATATAATACTGTATATTAATTTATTATATATACATTAAAATATTCTCTCTCTCTCTCTCTCTCTCTCTTTTGAGGCATATATAATACTGTATATTAATTTATTATATATACATTAAAATATTCTCTCTCTCTCTCTCTCTCTTTTGAGGCATATATAATACTGTATATTAATTTATTATAAATGTAGTATGACATTATAAGCCCTGCATATATATTGCTATACATATATCTCACTGCTTATATGCCTTTATCCCTGTAACTTTTAAACTCTCAACATTCTTATTAAACATTCTTCATTTATTGAACTCCCTATAACTTTATCTATCTCTTTAACATATAATATATTGTTGTTATCTTCGCACTTAAATCAACACCCATTTCCTCTGTAAATGTAAACTGTATAAGGTATTTATCCGGTCCTACGTCATACCAGAATGCTGAGTTGATGCTGTGTTGCTTCAGCATCCTTGAACCCAGTCGATGCCTTCTTACTCAGGCATCTTCAGTTAGACTTCAACAGACCTCAGCCAGAGAGAGTCAGAGCTCTTTACTCCCTCTAGACTCTAGACTCAGACTCATCCTCTATAGCCAAGCTCCTATATCCCCTAGATATATTAGATCACACAAGTCATATATCACCTTGCTCCTAAGGCTTTTATTACAAGCCTTATCTTATATCTGTACTTATATACCTGTACGTTTATACTTATTATCACTTATCCAATAATTAATGTGTTGTGTTATTACCTATAATCCCCTATATACTTAACATATTATATGTTAAAGAGATAGATAAAGTTATAGGGAGTTCAATAAATGAAGAATGTTTAATAAGAATGTTGAGAGTTTAAAAGTTACAGGGATAAAGGCATATAAGCAGTGAGATATATGTATAGCAATATATATGCAGGGCTTATAATGTCATACTACATTCGATGCGAAGAGCATAATCTAAATCTCTTTTTAGACACAGGCTCCCCAGTGAATCTTATAAGTCTCAACAAATTTAATCTTATAAATTTAATAATCAATTCAGTCAATCTTACCCTGATGTCAATATAAAATCAGTCAGATTAAACCCATATATACTCAGGATTTCATAACTCATCATATAAACACCTTTAAAAGAATTCATAAACAAGTCATGAATAAACTAACCTTAACCAAAGAACAAATGATAAAAAGCAATCACAAATCTAATAGACAACAAAAACTGAAACCAGGAGATATTGTGTTCTCAAGAATTCACGACAGGGCTGATAAACTAGACCCTCTGTTCGAAGGCCCCTATCGTGTGATCAGTATTCGCCACAACATTGCAGTCATTAGACATCTGGAGAAAGGTAAAGAATCCAGGAGTAGCATTAACCACCTCAAATTAGTGCACAGAACCTTAAACTGTGTCCAAGAAAATATGGACAAAGATATCATACCCATCAACCAATCCCCTGATAAAATCCTACAAGCCCCGACCCATGATTATAATCTTAGAACTAGGAGTGTAAACAATGTTCTAGTGGAGCATTGACCCGCTTACATTAAAATACATTAAAACATTAAAATATTCTCTCTCTCTCTCTCTTTTGAGGCATATATAATACTGTATATTAATTTATTATATATACATTAAAATATTCTCTCTCTCCCTCTCTGCTCTCTCTCTCTTTTGAGGCAGAATATAATACTGTATATTAATTTTATTATATATACATTAACAATATTCTCTCTCTCTCTCTCTCTCTCTATCTCTTTTGAGGCATATATAATACTGTATAATTAATTTTATTATATAATATTCATTAAAATATTCTCTCTCTCCTCTCTCACTCTCTCTCTCTTCTCTCTTTTGAGGCAATAATATAATACTGTATATTAAATTTATTATATATACATTAACATATTCTCTCTCTCTCCTCTCTCTCTCTGTGAGGCATATATAATACTGTATATTTCAATTTATTATAAATGTAGTAATGACATAAAGCCCTGCATATATATTGCTATACATATATCTCACTGCTTATATGCCTTTATCCCCTGTAACTTTTAAACTCTCCAACATTCTTATTAAACATTCATTGCATTTTATTGAACGCCCTAACAACTTTTTATCTATTCTCTTTTTAACACTAATAATATAATTTGTTGTTACTTCCACTTACTCAACACACCATTTCCTCTGTAAGATGTAAACTGTATAAGGTATTTATCCGGTCCTACTTCATACCAGAATGGCTTGATTGATGCTGCGTGTTTGCTTCAGCATCCCTTGAACCCAGTTCGATGCCTTCTTACTCAGGCATCTTGCAGTTAGACTTCAACAAGACCTCCAGCCAGAGAGAATCAGAGCTTCTTTATCTCCCTCCTAGACTCTAGACTCAGACTCATCCTCTATAGCCAAGCTCCCTATATTCCCCTAGATATATTAGATCACACAAGTCAATATCACCTTGCTCCTAAGGCCTTTTATTACAAGCCCTATCTTATATCTGTACTTATCTACCTGTACGTTTATACTTATTCTACTTATCCAATAATTAATGTGTTAGTGTTTATTACCTATAATCCCCTATATAATTAACATATTATTATGTTAAAGAGATAGATAAAGTTTATAGGGATTTTCCTCAAATGAAGAATGTTTAATAAGAATGTTGAGATTTAAAGTTACAGGGATAAAGTAAGCATATAAGCAGTGAGATTATATGTATATCAATATATATGCAAGGGCTTATATATGGTCCATACTACATTTCGATGCGAAGAGCCATAATCTAAATATCTTTTTAGACACAGGCTCCCCAGTGAATCTTATAAGTCTCAACAAATTTAATCTTATAAATTCTAATAATCAATTCAGTCAATCTTACCCTGATGTCAATATAAAATCAGTCAGATTAAACCCATATATACTCAGGATTTCATAACTCATCATATAAACACCTTTAACATAATTCATAAACAAGTCATGAATAAACTAACCTTAACCAAAGAACAAATGATAAAAAGCAATCACAAATCTAATAGACAACAAAAACTGAAACCAGGAGATATTGTGTTCTCAAGAATTCACGACAGGGCTGATAAACTAGACCCTCTGTTCGAAGGCCCTATCGTGTGATCAGTATTCGCCACAACATTGCAGTCATTAGACATCTGGAGAAAGGTAAAGAATCCAGGAGTAGCATTAACCACCTCAAATTAGTGCACAGAACCTTAAACTGTGTCCAAGAAAATATGGACAAAGATATCATACCCATCAACCAATCCCCTGATAAAATCCTACAAGCCCCGACCCATGATTATAATCTTAGAACTAGGAGTGTAAACAATGTTCTAGTGGAGCATTGACCCGCTTACATTAAAATACATTAAAATATTCTCTCTCTCTCTCTCTCTCTCTCTTTTGAGGCATATATAATACTGTATATTAATTTATTATATATACATTAAAATATTCTCTCTCTCTCTCTCTCTCTCTCTCTCTTTTGAGGCATATATAATACTGTATATTAATTTATTATATATACATTAAAATATTCTCTCTCTCTCTCTCTCTCTCTTTTGAGGCATATATAATACTGTATATTAATTTATTATAACTGTCTACGTGGTGCGATGCATAAGGTGTTGATTTTCGGTGTGAGCATCCTGGATTCGAATCCACGGACTGCCACATGTGTTTGTAAATTTCATTAATCGATTTTAGGAGTATAGTTGGTTGTTGGAAGGAACATAATAATATACATTAAAATATTCTCTCTCTCTCTCTCTCTTTCTCTTTTGAGGCATATATAATACTGTATATTAATTTATTATATATACATTAAAATATTCTCTCTCTCTCTCTCTCTCTTTTGAGGCATATATAATACTGTATATTAATTTATTATATATACATTAAAATATTCTCTCTCTCTCTCTCTCTCTTTTGAGGCATATATAATACTGTATATTAATTTATTATATATACATTAAAATATTCTCTCTCTCTCTCTCTCTCTCTTTTGAGGCATATATAATACTGTATATTAATTTATTATAAATGTAGTATGACATTATAAGCCCTGCATATATATTGCTATACATATATCTCACTGCTTATATGCCTTTATCCCTGTAACTTTTAAACTCAACATTCTTATTAAACATTCTTCATTTATTGAACTCCCTATAACTTTATCTATCTCTTTAACATATAATATATTTGTTGTTACTTCCACTTAAATCAACACCCATTTCCTCTGTAAATGTAAACTGTATAAGGTATTTATCCGGTCCTACGTCATACCAGAATGCTGAGTTTGATGCTGTGGTGCTTCAGCATCCTTGAACCCAGTCGATGCCGTCTTACTCAGGCATCTTCAGTTAGACTTCAACAGACCTCAGCCAGAGAGAGTCAGAGCTCTTTACTCCCTCTAGACTCTAGACTCAGACTCATCCTCTATAGCCAAGCTCCTATATCCCCTAGATACATTAGATCACACAAGTCATATATCTTCTTGCTCCTAAGGCCTTTATTACAATCCTTATGTTATATGTGTACTTATATACCTGTACGTTTATACTTATTATCACTTATCCATAATTAATGTGTTGTGTTATTACCTATAATCCCCTATATACTTAACATATTATATGTTAAGAGATAGATAAAGTTATAGGGAGTTCAATAAATGAAGAGGTTAATAAGAATGTTGAGAGTTTAAAAGTTACAGGGATAAAGGCATATAAGCAGTGAGATATAAGATAGCAATATATATGCAGGGCTTATAAGGTCATACTACATTCGATGCGAAGAGCATAATCTAAATCTCTTTTAGAAACAGGCTCCCCAGTGAATCTTATAAGTCTCAACAAATTTAATCTTATAAATTTAATATCAATTCAGTCAATCTTACCCTGATGTCAATATAAAATCAGTCAGATTAAACCCATATATACTCAGGATTTCACATAACTCAGCCTATAAAACACCGTAAAAGAATTCATAAACAAGTCATGAATAAACTAAGCCTTAATCAAAGAACACATGATAAAAAAAAAGCAATCACAAATCTAATAGACAACAAAAACTGAAACCAGGAGATATTGTTTTCTCAAGAATCACGACAGGGCTGATGAAAACTAGACCCTCTGTTCGAAGGGACCCCTATCGTGTGATCAGTATTTCGCCAACAACATTGCAGTCATGAGACATCTGGAGAAAGGTAACGAATCCAGGGAGTAGCATTAACACCCTCAAATTAGTGCACAGAACCTTAAACTGTGTCCAAGAAAATATGGGACCAAAGATATCATTACCCATCAACCAATCCCCTGCTACAAATCCTACAAGCCCCGACCCATGATATAATCTGTAGAACTAGGAGTGTAAACATGTTCTAGTGGAGACATTGGACTCTTACCTTAAAATACATAAAATATTCTCTCTCTCTCCTCTCTCCTCCTCTGTTTTGAGCAAGCATAGTATATACTGTGTATATTTAATTTATTATATATACATAAATATTCCTCTCATCTCATCTCCTCTCATCTCCTCTCTCTCTTTTGAGGCATACTATAATACTGTATATTAATTATTATATACATTAAAAATATTCTCTCTCTATCTCCTCTCTCTCTCCTCTCTCTCTCTGAGGCATATATAATACGGTATATTATTTATCTATATACATTAAAATATTCTCTCTCTCTCTCCTCTCTCTTGAGGCATATATAATACTGTATATTAATTTATTATATACATTTAAAATTTCTCTCTCCCTCTCTTTGTATATTATAGGACAAGCAAACCTAGAGGGTCACTAGACCTGTTGCATTTTTGATTCCTTTGTACTCCTCCTCCTTCTCTCTCTCTCACCTCTCTCCTTTTCTCTCTCTCTCTCTCTCTCTCTCTCTCTCTCTCTCACACACTCACCTGATTAACGCAGCTCCTCTCTCTCCGCTGGTCTCCGCTACAATAACTCGCCCAACAGAAGCACCCTCAATATACCTTAGACAGGAGGCGCATGCGTAATCAATTTTTGTAGTTTTTTGTTTTGTATATATACAGCATATAAGATAGATGCATTAAGGGGACAGTGGTTACGTGTTATCGTATATTTATTTATATATTAATTTGTTTTTTAGTTTTCTCCCTAGACTTCCATTAAACTTAAACAAACATCCATTAGATCCGCCTTCGAGATTAATTTGTATATTTTTTGGTATAAAAATGTCACGGCCGAAGGCCTGTTCCTCCATAATTACAGGCTCGCTATCGCTGGTCAGGAAAAAACATTTGACATCTAAAGGGCACGAAAGGTCTAAATATTGACAAAGAAATGGGGCGAAAGGTCTTAAAATCGACAAACTAAGGGGACAAACGTCTTAAAATATCAAAGCTAATGAGGATAAGCATGAGGAAGAAAGGGGACCATAAAAACGGCCTATCTCCCCTTAACCCATTCAGTACCGATGACTTCCTTTTCATTATATTCTGGCAACTATTAGACGATTTTATTTCACCCAATCTGTACTATACTCTATTCGCTGTAAGTAGGCGAGAAATGATGACCTCTATCCTCTGTAAATCAAAAAGGGCTAGAGCAAATTGGCTGTAAATTCCCACATATATTTCTTGACTGACTCTTCCCAAATGGTAGAAATATTAGCTCGGTTACTCTAGTCGTCGTTTAGTTACAGAGGTTAGAGGTCATGATTTATCGCCTACTTACAGCGAATAGACTATAGTGACATCCTTTTAACTTTATATTCTGGCAACTATTAGACACATTTATTCAACATAGGAAAGACATCTACCTACTAAAGCCTGTATACTATCTCAATTAATGCTTTTAGCTACCATATATCCTTCCTAAGCTTCGTAAAATCGTCTAAATGTAGCTGAAATCCAATGAAAGAGGTGCCCATCGGTACTGAAAGGGTTAACGCTATTTAGTCCACAGAATAAGCGACACCTGAATGGGGTGAAGCGTCTTATCGTCACCAGACAAGTGGGGTGACAAGTCTCAGAACCTCACAACTAATAGAGCGAAACAGGGCAGGTCCAAACAGGCCCCCCTCGGAACAAGTAGGGTTAACAAACGTAAAAAAACTCATCCTGCTCTGTAACAAATATGACGGTAGAATTTAGGGGGCTGGGTCGTTTTACTGAACTCCTTTCTCTCTCATGCTTAGCCCCATTAGTTTTGAGATTTTAATATGTTTGGCCCCATTAGTTTGTCGATTTTAAGACCTTTCGCTGCGTTTATTTTTTTCAATTTTAAGGCTTCGTGATTTTTAGGTGTCGATTTTTTTTCCAGCCGAACGATAGTGAGCCTGTAATTTTGGAAGAACCGAAAAATGTACAAATTTATCTAGAAGGGGGATCTGATGGATGTTTACTTAAGTTTTATAGAGGTCTAGAGGAAACTAGAAATATTATATATATATATATATATATATATATATATATATATATATAATTATGTTCCTTCCAACAACCAACCATACTCCTAAAATCGATTAATGAAATTTACAAACACATGTGGCAGTCCGTGGATTCTAACCCAGGATACTCACACCGAAAATCAACACCTTATACATCGCACCACGAAGACAGTTTTTTTTTTTTTTTTTTTTCTATGTGATTGAGGGAGGCAAAAGGCATAACTGCCTATAGCGAGTGCCTCCCCCATAGTTGAAAGAGTGACAGGGCCAAAATCAAGGGACGTTCGAGCCAAAATGCCTGGACACACGGAGTTTGAAGCAATTTAAGTCATAGGAAGAGGGAAAGACTGATTCTGGGAGAGAGTTCCAGAGCTCAGCTGTTGAGTAGAAGAAAGTTTGAGAGTAACGTTTCACTCTTGGGTTGGAGAGTTGCACAGAGTAGGGGTGGGATTGAGTTGCAAGACGGGTACCACGTGCCCTACGTAAAGGAGGTGGTATGCATTGGGATAGCTCTGAGGAACACTGATTATTATAGTAGCGATAGAATAGCGAGAGAGATGCAACATTGCGGCGGAGAGAGAGAGATTGCAGAGAGTTGGTGAGTGGACGGGAGTTAATGATACGAAAGGCCTTCCTTTCAACTTTGTCTAGGAGAGCAGTGTGAGAGGAACCTCCCCACACATGTGAACAATACTCAATACAAGGGCGCACTATGCCCCTGTACAGAGCAAGAAGCTGTGCAGGGGAAAAGAACCCCCTAAGGCGGTTGAGCACACCCAGCTTCAGGGATGCTGCCTTAGCAAGACTGGTAATATGGTCCTTCCAAATGAGAGCAGAAGAAAAAGAGAGCCCAAGAATATTGAGAGAAGATGAAGGGTTGATTTATAAGGGATAGTCCGCTGGGAGATCCTGACGGGTAGATAGATGGAGAAATTGGGTTTTGGAAGCATTAAAGTTAACAAGGTTTTCTCTTCCCCAATTGGAAATAGTATTTAGATCAGAATTTAAGAGTTCTATGGCTTCATTACGTTTGTCGTTGAGGGATTGCTGGCTGGGGCGTTCTGAAAAACTAATGGAGTAGTGCAAGGTTGAGTCGTCTGCGTATGAATGGATGGGAATTAAGGTACAGTTAAGGAGATCATTTATAAAAATTAGAAAGAGAATAGGAGATAGGACAGAGCCCTGAGGAACACCGGAGTTTATAGAGTGAGGAAGTGAACAATGGCCGTCCACAACCGCGGCTATGGAACGGCCGGAAAGGAAATTAGAGACAAAGGCACAGATGGAGGGATAGAAACCGAAGGAGGGTAGTTTAGAAATTAAAGATTTATGCCAGACTCTATCGAAGGCTTTCGATATGTCTAGTGCAATAGAAAAGTCTCACCGAAGTCCCGAAAGGAGGATGACCAAGAGTTAGTAAGATATGAAAGAAGATCACCAGTAGAGCGACCCTTAAGGAAGCCATACTGGCGATCTGAGAGCAGATTATGAGAAGAGAAATGCTTAAGAAATTTGGAAGCAAGAATAGTTTCAAAAACTTTAGAAAGACAAGAGATAAGAGCAATTGGACGATAGTTGGAGGGTTGAGAGCGGTCACCCTTCTTTGGGACAGGTTGAATGTGAGCAAACTTCCAGCATGAAGGGAAGACGTTAGAGGATAGACAGAGACGAAAGAGTTAAAGGTTGGTGGACGATTTATTATGCAACTTCGAATCCTGCATATCAATCTAAGCATGTACACACATCCCAACTGCAACTCACGTAGGCTATGCATATGTGAATGGAAAGAGCAATTAATGGGGCCTAACCACTTAGGGAAGTCCTCTCGATAAATTACTCCTGAACCAATATCAATTATTATGTTCCTTCCAACAACCAACCATACTCCTAAAATCGATGGAAGAATGGGTGGTATGGAAACTTAGGGTAAGGGCTAGGATTACCCTAAGTTTCCCTACCACCCATTCTTCCAACATTGTCAAAATGGATAACACATATATATATATATATATATAAGGCAATACATACGGCCCCCCCCCCCCATAATGATCGTGACTGTACACACACGAAACCCTTTATATAATAATATTATTCAAGGGGCGTTACAACACATATTCATCCAACAAATAGTTATATATGTTAAAACCCTTTCTGTACCAGCGACGTCTGTTATATATTATATATTATATGTTATATATTATATTATATGATAGGCTATAGCGTACATGCATTTGGTCTGAGCACCATAACCTGGTGCTAGCTTATACCAACTACATCTTTAAGTATTCCTTTGCTTTGGGTATTAGAACTGTTCTTAACCCTCTCCGACATATGACGCGATTTTGAGCCTATTGGGGATACTTTAAAGCCTTTGTTACCATCAGGGATATTTAGAAACCTTTAGTTTATTTACTTTAACCTCTGCAGTTGTCTTTGAGTTAGCTGTGGGCAGAAAACTAATTTCGGAGAGGTAATTAGAAGAGTGAGAGAACTCTATTTCTTATTGCTAATCTGGCAACCTCTGCGTCATAAATGCGTGAAAAGGTTAAAAATCAATAAATGATAGGCCTAATAGCTTAACATATATAGGGCCTAGGCCTATTTACAAACTCCAAATAGACCTATGTAACATATCTAGTTGAATAATCAGGTCTCACCCAATCCATTTAGTAGGCTAGATATTAACATAATTAACCTAGAACTAATTTTACCATTGGGTAATGTATTTTACCCTAATTAAATTCTGTTATACCGGTACTATATTAGCTCATAATGTGTATAGGACTATAGCCTAGGCCTAGGCCTAGTTGAACATTAAAATTAATATCAATTATGTACGATTAAGTACGACAGGTTGGGTAAGAGGTATCCTCACCAGGATTCGAACCCACTCACTCCAGGTATATTTGGGAGAGTCGGGCACTGTAACCGCTCACGGCCGAGTGGTTACGGTGCCCGACTCTCCCAAATATACCTGGAGTGAGTGGGTTCGAATCCTGGTGAGGATACCTCTTACCCATTAAAATTAATATTTACTTCGACTGACAATTCTTCCAGTGGCACAGTTCTAATATCTACAGGATATAGGCTATCCTAGGAGGTCCCAAAATATTTTAAAGTTGTACGTTAAGAGTATCCATTGGTTTAATCTAATATTAACTATCCTCTCCTATACCTAACCCAATCTTACCCTATATTCCCAAAGGTAGTGACCTCTTCCTATTGGTTTACCCGCTGTGTTCAGTAGTTTAAACTAGGCCTAATCAAGTCACTACACCAAGATAAATACAAGTTTTACAGGGCCGGATTTAGGTGGGGGCGTACGCCTCTCCCCTATTTTTCACAGTTGGGTATTAGGCCTATTTGTATGTGTTAGGGGTGATGTCCTGGCTCCATTAACATACATGAAAAACAAATATTTAGTAGGGCCTACCTTCATGAATAACTTGTGTATGGATCATTGATATAGCCTAGCGTTTCTGAAGTAGTGCTGCTACTTAGTGAAGAAGTCCTTGCATGACAGTGTGGTAATCCCGACACTAACTTACGCAAGCGAAGCATGGACGTTCGGGAAGAGACTCAGACCAAGAGTGAGAGCGGTGGAAATGAGTTACTTGAGAAGTGCGTGTGGAGTTACATGGAGGGATAGACAGACGAATGAGGAAGTAAGAAGGAGGTGTGGTGTGGAGGTAGATGTGCTGGAAAGTGTGAAAAGGAACAACTTGAGATGGTTCAGCCATATGGAACGTATGGAAAGCGAGAGAATGACTAAGAGAGTGTAGGAGAGCGAGGTGGAAGGACAGAGAGGGAGAGGTGCACCGAAGGAGAGGTGGAAGGATGGAGTGAGGAAGTACTGTATATGGATGAAGGTGGTGCTGGTTGGGAGGAGGGGCGTCGACTGACTGGGGACAGAGGTGCATAGAGGCGGTTCGTTCGTGGCCACCCCTTCGGGGATCACGGTGTCAGGCAATAGATAGATAGATAGATAGTAACATAGGTCCTTCTTAAGCTGCATAAAAGCATCATGGTACTGAAGGGGTTTAATATATGAGGACATCATTTCATTTGCTTTATTTGTTTCTGCTAATGTGGTGGGTTTTCCTTATTTCAGAGTTTTTGGGTTACAATATATGATTTTTGTAACGACGCACATGGAATTTGTGTGTGTGTGTGTGTGTGTGTGTGTGTGTGTGAGTGAGAGTGAGAGTGAGAGAGAATATTATACAAGAATTACACACACTGCCTACGATTTATTATGCAACTTCGAATCCTGCATATCAATCTAAGCATGTACACACATCCCAACTGCAACTCACGTAGGCTATGCATATGTGAATGGAAAGAGCAGTTAATGGAGATGTGTCTGTATAAGAAGAGAGTGGGTTCTAATATCAGTTATATTACAGTTTAATTACCAGCATAATCATGGTTATGGAATTCTGCGTCTGCAATCAGATAGTAATTATAAACATGATTACTGAACCTAATTATAGAAGATGAGAAGATAGTGATTTCCGTAGAAGAGTTGTATAAGTGTAATTCTATGGGTGCAAAATCTCCTATCTTTTCTTAGTCTTGGTAATTGCCGACTTGCGAGTTTCGTTCTATAAGGAAGTTGGAGCTGTAGACAACGATATTTAGCAGAATTGACAGCTAAAATACGGTCGTTGTACATTTATAAATACATAAAACCCAATTCAACATACCATGTATCCATCAGAAACGTACATTATTCTTGCATTTCTGTTTTATATCGATGTCCACGGCTCCCAACTTCCTTATAGCCTGAAACTCGCAAGTGGTCAAATTGCCATACTTGTCTTTTCACCTCCTACTAAACGCCGCTATGTTGCATCTCTCTCATTCTTCTACCGCTATTAAGGGGGGATGGTTCACTTTTTGGCCCATTTTTGCATGTATTCATTATTTTTCTAGTTTCCTCCCTAGACCTCCCATCAAATTAAAAAAAAAAAAAAAAAAAACATCCATTAAATCGCCCTTCTAGATAAATTTGTACATTTTTCGATAGAAAAATTTCCCGGCCGAAGGCCGATTCTTTCAACATTACAGGCTCACTATCGTTCGCCAGGGAAAAAATCGACACCTAAATAGCACGAAAGGTCTAAATATTGATGTAGAAATGGTGCAAAAGGTCTTAAAATCGACTAACTAATGGGGCAAACATCTTAACATCTGAAAACTAATGGGGCTAAACATGAGGGAGAAAGTGATCCAGAAAACCGGCCCATGTCCCCTTAAAATAATCAGTGCTCTTCAGAGCTCTCTCCGTGTATACCTCCTTCCTTGCAGAGAGTAGGGGGCACCCGCTTTTCAACACACTCCCACCCCTATTCTGTTTAAGCTTGGTTCACACATAGACGAGTCGGTGCCCGAGTCCAACACGAGTGATGAAATTTTGCTAATCGGCAATGACTCATCAATACTCTGCAACACTCGTGTAGACTCTTGTTACACTCGTGTAGACTCATGTTACACTCGTGTAGACTCGTGTTACACTCGTTTAGACTCGTGTTACACTCGTGTAGACTCATGTTACACTCGCGTATACTCTCCGTGTATCGGGGTGTGTCCTGGGTACTCGCCACGTGGCCCAAAAATGTCATACATGCATGAATTTCTCGTCCCCGTCACGAGTCCGAAGAACATACGTGTAGACTCGTGTTGACTCTTGTTGAACTCTGCATAACTCTTTGTGACTCTGTTGACTCTTGTTACACACTTGGGTGAATCAGGCACCTGCACAATGGGGGCCACTCTTAGGAGCACTCATTGTGACTCTTGTTACACTCTTGTTACACTCTTGTTGACTCGTACCGACTCTTTGTTTTCGTACCTTGGAATTTGACAGTTATTTTTCAAATTTATGACACTCGTGTTGGGTTCGTGTTACACTCGTGTTGACTCTCCATTACTCGTACGGACTCTTGTATGAACACGTGTTGACTCGTGTAACACTCGTGTAGACTCGGGATCAGTTATTACTCGTGTAGTAATCGGCCTCCAGCAACGCCGATAATCGACGAGTGTCACTCGTGTTGGACTCGGGCACCGACTCGTCTATGTGTGAACCAGGCTTTACTCTCTAAGCCAAGAGTGAACTGATTTTCCAAGTCTTTCTTATTCCTAACAAGTAAGCTTTGGAACTCTCTTCCTCAATCTGTCTTTCCCTCATCCTATGACTTATACTGCTTCAAGCTCCGTGTGTGTGTCCAGACATTTTGACTCTAACGTACCTTGAATTTGGCTCTCTGCAATTCTTTCAACTTTGGGTTAGACACTTGGTACAGGCAGCTTTGTCTTTTGTCTCTCTCATACACATAGAACAAAAACAAAGAAAACGTTGTGTGTTTCTTTAGTTAAGGGGGGGGGGGTGACCGGTTTTGGTTCTGGCCTTTTCTATCTTTCTCTGGCTTGTATCCATTTGGCCCCATTCAGCCTACTGTTTTAAGACGTTTATCCCCATCCAGGTGTCAATTTTTTACTGGTGAGCGGTAGCGAGCCAGCATATTTTTTAGTTTTGGTTGACAGCAGGCTAAATTTGTAAATTTTTCGATAGAAAAATTTCTCCGGCGAAGCCGGATTTCTTCATATAATGCTGGCTCGCTATCGCTCGCCAGGAAGAAATCGACACCTGGATGGGGATAAACGTCTTAAAATAGTTGAATGAATGGGGCCGAATGGATACAAGGCAGAGAAAGAGAGAAAAGGAGAGAAATACAAAAAAGCAGGTCACCCCCCTTAAGGGGAGGCAGACCGTTTTTCTGGACCCCCTTCTCCCTAATGTTTATCCCCACTAGTTTTGAGATTATAAGACGTTCGGCCCATTAGTTTGGCGATTTTAAAACCTTTCGCCCCATTTCGTTGTCAATATTAATTAAAATCGCCAAACTAATGGAACGAACGTCTTAAAATTCTCAAAAGTAATGGGACTAAACATGAGGGAGGAAAAACGACTACCTCCCTCTTCAAGTAAACGACTACCTCCCTCTTCAAGTAAACGACTACCTCCCTCTTCAAGTAAACGACTACCTCCCTCTTCAAGTAAACGACTACCTCCCTCTTCAAGTAAACGACTACCTCCCTCTTCAAGTAAACGACTACCTCCCTCTTCAAGTAAACGACTACCTCCCTCTTCAAGTAAACGACTACCTCCCTCTTCAAGTCAGTAAACGACTACCTCCCTCTTCAAGTAAACGACTACCTCCCTCTTCAAGTAAACGACTACCTCCCTCTTCAAGTAAACGACTACCTCCCTCTTCAAGTAAACTAAAGTCTGTTTCTTTTCAACTGACGGTCAATTGCAAAGCTCCCATTAAAATTTATCAGTTATTTTGTAGATTTTGTTGTGAAATATGGCGCCAATTATATACACTAGGTCTTAACCCCTTCACCACCATGATGTAATTTTCTTCTTATGCTGGTTACCATTAGACGAGTTTCTTTAGTTTGTAATGTTCCTATACGACTCAAAGGGGTAAATACGATCTCAATAAACCCACTTAGTAACATAGGTCCCTCTTAAACTGCATAAAATCATCTAATCTCAACCAGAATCAAAGGTAAAAAGGCGTCATGGTGGTGAAGGGGTTAAGACCTAGTGTATACAATTGGCGCCATATTTCACAACAAAAAATCTTCAAAATAACTGAGAAATTTTAATGGGCGCTTTGCAATTGACCGTCAGTTGAAAAGAAACGGACGTTAGTTTACTTGAAGAGGGAGGTAGTCGTTTACTTGAAGAGGGAGGTAGTCGTTTACTTGAAGAGGGAGGTAGTCGTTTACTTGAAGAGGGAGGTAGTCGTTTACTTGAAGAGGGCGGTAGTCGTTTACTTGAAGAGGGCGGTAGTCGTTTACTTGAAGAGGGAGGTAGTCGTTTTTCCTCCCTCATGTTTACTCCCATTACTTTTGAGAATTTTAAGACGTTCGTTCCATTAGTTTGGCGATTTTAAGACCTTTCGACCCCATTTTGTTGTTATGTTAAATTTTTATTCTGGCTATTATTAGACGATTTTCTTTAGTTTAACAAGAGCCTCTACCAGCAATTAACAGGCTTCGAACTATCTCACTTAAGGGGAGATAATTATCGACTGGAGGGATTTTTTTTCTTTTCTGGACCCCTTTCTCCCTCATGTTTAGCCCCATTGCTTTTGAGATTTTAAGACAGTCGCCCCATTAGTTTGGCGATTTTAAGAACTTTCGCTCGATTTCCGTCAATTTTAAGACCTTTCGTGCAATTTAGGTGTCGATTTTATCCTGGCGAGCGATAGCGAGCCTGTAATTTAAGAGGAACCGGCTTTCAGCCGGGACATTTTTCTACCGAAAAATGTACAAATTTATCTTGAAAGGGGCTCAAGGGGGTGTAATCTTAAGCTTGATGGATATCTAGAGACCAAACTAAAAACCTCCCCTTAACCCCTTTTGCTGCCACACACCCTTCCTGAACTGCACAGAATCGTGTACAGTCGCGCTAATAAGTCATGTCCCAGCTGGCATTACGTTTGGCTTGCTCTGTGCTGTATTAATGTCTGTCAGATGTTGAATAGGGTGGGTAAGTGTAGGAACATGTGTTTGTTATATTTCACTCGATATGAAGAAATGAAGCTTAGATACATTGCTGATTACCAATTATTGATCAAAACCTAATTGGTGCCGAGACATGACTTATTAGCGCGCGACTGTACAGAAGGGGTTAATATGATGCAGGTGGTTAATTGGTATGTCGTCATCTTAATTACCCGGCTATTAGGAAGGTTGTGTACCAAAACATGCTGCTCATTATGAACACTTGGCAATGAGATGAGGCAGAGACATAGGAATTTCATATGTTTCCATTAAGGGAACTCAGACGGTATTGTGTGCAGCATATTTACTGGTTCGGCTCAATGGTTTAAGGAAGGGGTTTAGTTTGCTCTCTAAACCTCTATCAAACTTAAAAAAACACTCACAAGACCCCCCTTCGATATAAATTTGTAAGTTTTTCGTTATAGAAATGTCCCGGCCGAAGGCCGATTCCTCTTCAAATACAGGCTCGCTATCGCTGGCCAGGAAAAAAATCTACCCCTAAATGTCATGAAAGGTCTTGATATTGGCAAAGAAATGGGACAAAAGGTCTGAATATCGCCAAACTAATGGGGCGAATATCTTGAAATCTCATAACTAACAGGGCTAAACATGAGGGAGGAGGAGGACTCGAAAAACCAACTGCCTCCCCTTAACTCTCTCCGACATATGACGCGATTTTGAGCCTATTGGGGATACTTTACAGCCTTTGTTACCATCAGGGGTATTTAGAAACCTTTAGTTTAGTTACTTCAACCTCTGCAGTTGTCTTTGAGTTAGCTGTGTTGAGCCTATTGGGGATACTTTACAGCCTTTGTTACCATCATGGGTATTTATAAACCTTTAGTTTAGTTACTTCAACCTCTGCAGTTGTCTTTGAGTTAGCTGTGTTGAGCCTATTAGGGATACTTTAAAGCCTTTGTTACCATCAGGGGTATTTAGAAACCTTTAGTTTAGTTACTTCAACCTCTGCAGTTGTCTTTGAGTTAGCTGTGTTGAGCCTATTGGGGATACTTTAAAGCCTTTGTTACCATCAGGGGTATTTAGAAACCTTTAGTTTAGTTACTTCAACCTCTGCAGTTGTCTTTGAGTTAGCTGTGGGCAGAAAACTAATTTTGGAGAGGTAATTATAAGAGTGAGAGAACTCTATTTCTTATTGCTAATCTGGCAACCTCTGCGTCATAAATGCGTGAAAGGGTTAAGAAGCATGAACCTTATTATACTCTATTTTTGTCCAGCTGATGATAAATTGGTATCTTCATCTTAATTACTTGGCTATTACGAAGATTTTGCTTGCCTTTGGGTTGGCCAACGTAATTAGTGTCTCGTTTGTCTGCGTTGTCCGGGGCGTGGTGACTCCGGATGTCAAGGGCACGGTGAACGTCCGCTTTTCTCCTGAAGCTGCAAGGCGAGGTGGAAGCGCGGCAACTGGTGCTCTAGGTAGCCCTCGAGGTCGTGGCGAAGATATTCTACGTTGGGCGTCAGTGTCTGTTGAAGTTAGGGAAATATTGGGGTTTCTCTGGGGCTGCATTTTCCCCAAGTCTGGAGGGTTATTGAAGGGACGTGGTGGGAAGAATTTAAGTTGTGGTGGGGGTGCTGGATATTTTTCTCGGGACCGCGCCAGATGGGTGCTATTGGGGTTGCAAGGGGATGAGAAAGAGTGCAGTGCACCGGGGGAAATCGGGGAGCGATTTGTTGAAGCGTCATTGATGGTGGCGTCCACGTGTTTCCCCGTGTTCGCCCTTTTTGGGGGGGAACGGGGCTGGATTTCCTGCTTCCTGTGTTTTCGGAATGATAAAGTATTCCCTCACAGGTTCGTTCTCTCCGTTCTCTCCGTTCCCCCTGGCGCCTTCCGGTACTGCACGCGCAGCCTGAGGTAGAGGGCCGCCATTTTGGAAGTGGTATCTCTCGTCGCCATGTTGTTGCCCTCGGTGGTTGTTGCTGTTGCTATAGTCTATTCGCTGTAAGTAGGCGATAAATCATGACCTCTAACCTCTGTAACTCAAAAATGACTAGAGTAATCGAGCTAATATTTCTACCATTTGGGAAGAGCCAGTCAAGGAATAGATGTGGAAATTTACAGCCATTTTGCTCTAGCCCTTTTTGAGTTACAGAGGGTAGAACTCATGATTTCTCGCCTACTTACAGCGAATAGACTATAGCTTCTCTTATGCTAGCAATTCTCTCTGGCTGAGTTGATGTGGTGGAAGGTTGAAGATGTGGTTTCTGGTGATTTTCCCCTCGCTGTATCTCATAACTGTCTTCGTGGTGCAATGCATAAGTGTGTTGATTTTCGGTGTGAGCATCCTAGGTTCGAATCCCCGGACTGCCACATGTGTTTGTTAATTTCATTAATCGAGTTTAGGAGTAAAGTTGGTTAGTACAGAGAACATAATAATACAAAGGATTGTATTATATAAAGGGGTAAATACTACGAAAACACGGCGTTAAGGGGCTCGTGGCTGTTTTGTTTTTGGTCTATTAATTCATATATTCATGTATTGTTTTAGTTTCCTCCATCAAGCTTAGACAAAGACCCCCTAGACCCCCCTTCAAGATACATTTGTACATTTTTCGGCAGACTTAAAATTACAGGCTCGCTATCGCTCGCCAGGAAGAAATCAACACCTAAATGGCACTAAAGTCCTTTACATTGACAACGAAATGGTGCGAAAGGTCTTAAAATCGCCAAACTAATGAGCTGAACGTCATAACATCTGAAAACTAATGTGGCTAAACACGATGAACAAGAGGGACCAGAAAAACGACCCATCTCCCCTTAAAACAAATATCACAATTATGTATCAGTTCACCTGATAATTAGTCGGCAGAAAAAGAAAAGAAAACGTATTCATATTCTGTACACATACATTTTCTGTTGCTATATTTTTAACGGGGTCTCTTGTATTTGAAGTGTCCGGCCTTCAGCTTCTTAAGGGGAGGTATTTAGTTTGTTCCCTAGACCTCCATCAAGCTTAAAATTACACCCCCTTGAGTCCCTTTCAAGATAATTTTGTACATTTTTCGGTAGACAAATTTCCCGGCCAAAGGCCGGTTCCTCTTAAATTACAGGCTCGCTATCGCTCGCCAGGATAAAATCGACACCTGAATTGCACGAAAGGTCTTACTATGGGGTGAAATTTCTTAAAATCGCTAAACTAATGGGGCAAACGTTTTATAATATCAAAAGCAATGGGGCTAAACATGAGGGAGAAAGGGGTCAAGAAAAAAATCCCTCGAGTGGAGATCTCCCCTTAAGGGGGGTATATACAGTATATTCATTTATTCCCCCCCCCCCCTAGACCCCCCTTAAATAACACCCCCTAGACCCCCCTTAAATAACACCCCCTAGACCCCCCTTAAATAACACCCCCTAGACCCCCCTTAAATAACACCCCTTAGAAACCCCTTTCAAGATTTGTTTTTACATTTTTCGGTAGAAAAATGTTTCGGCCGAAGGCAGGTCCCTTCTAAAATTAGAGGCACACTATCGCTCGCCGGGAAAAAATCGACATTTAAATGACACCAAAGGTCTGGATATTGACAAAGAAATGGGGCGAAAGATCTCAAAATCGCCAAACTAATAAAACGAACATCTTACAATCTCAAAACTAATATGCTAATCATGAGGGCGAAGGAGGTCCAGAAAAAGCGAGTAGTACCCCCTTAACCACTTCTGTACCGGCGACGTCTTGTTAACTATATTATAGCTATATTTAGACGATTTTGTGCAGTTTAAGAAGGATGTGTGGTAGTTAAACGGGTTAGTGAGATAGTTCGAAGCCTGTACTGATGGCTGGAGGTCCTTTTTAAGCTGAATAATTTCGTCTAATAGCCGCCAGAATCAAGATAAAAAGACGTCATCGGTACCGAAGGGGTTAATTTATTCAGTACCGGTGACATTCTTCATATTATATTCTGGCAATAATTAGACGATTTTATTCAGCTTAGGAGGGACGTCTACCCATTAATAATGAATACTTTTAGCTGCCATATGTCCCTTCCTAAGCTTCATACCATCGTCTAAATGTTGCTGATACCATTATATAAAAGACGTCGCCGGTACAGAAGGGGTTAAGGGGAGATGGGTCGTTTTTCTGGTTCCCTTTCTCCCACCGTCCCACGTGTTAGTAAGCCCCATTTGTTTTGAGATTATAAGACGTTCGGCCCATTAGTTTGGCGATTTTAACACCTTTCGCTCCATTTCATTGTCAATTTTAAGACCTTTCGTGCCATTTAGGTGTCGATTTTTTTCATGACGAGCGTCAGCTAGCCTAAAATGTTAAGAAATAACCGAAATCCCGAAAATTTTACAAAATTATCTTGAGAGAGGTCTACAGTAGGGGTGTTTTCTAAGGTTGTCTAGCGAGGAAACTAAGAAATAAATCGACCAAAAATTATCTTGAGAGGGGGGGGGGGGGTCTAGGGGGTGTTTTCTAAGCTTGATTGAGGTCTAGCGAGGAAACTAAGAAACATATCGACCAAAAATATATGAATATAGGAATTAATAGACCCCCAAAACGGCCTTACCTCGCCTTAAACACAATTTATAGGCTGTCAAACCGGGATCATGTTGTTTTACGATGGGAACGAAGATGATATAGCATATAGACAAATGTACATGACCTTGCATTGTTTAGGCCGTGTTATCACTTTTATGGACATAGGCCTACTTATCCAGAAGGGTGAAACATAAATTTGCTGTAGTATATATAATATATATTTAGTAATGATGATTTAAGAGGGAAAGGTTTATTTGTTGATCGACTATTTCACTTAATTATTTTGTTTAGTTTCCTTCCCAGAACTCCATCAAACTTAAAAAAAAAAAAAAAAAAAAAAAAATCCCCAAGATCCCCCCCTTCTAGATGTATTTCACGTATTTGTACATTTTTTGGGTAGACAAATGTTCGGGGCAAAGGCCGGCTACTCCTTAATTACAGGCTCGCTACCGCTCGCTAGGAAGAAAATCGACACCTAAATCACACGAAGAGTTATAATATTGACAAAGAAATTGGGCGAAAAGTCTTAAAAACGCTCAACTAATGGACCGAACGTCATAAAATCCCCACCATTCCCCCATTAAAAATAGAGAGAAAAGGAGCTCTGATACAAAACCCTGCTTCTAAATCATCCTTCGTATGTTAGGTTATAATATACTGGGTGTTAAATGAAACCCAAGTCTATTATTTATAATCTCTATCATTGTATTATTATGTAAAGATAAAATTATGATTTACTAGGAGGGGTACCCGGCATTGCCCGGGTTTAAATTCTACTACCATAATCACCATCATCAATCACTACTACCACAATCATCACAATACTACTACTACCATAATCACCATCATCAATCACTACTACCACAATCATCACAATACTACTACTACCATAATCACCATCATCAATCACTACTACCACAATCATCACAATACTACTACCACAATCATCACAATACTACTACTACCATAATCACCGGCCTCGACCTCCCTGTGCCTCATTAAACGGCGACCTCGATTTCGGCCGCTAAATGACCTCCGATTTTGGATCTGACCTCATCCGTACCCCCATTTTGGGGGCTGCGAACAACTTTCGTTCCATACACCTTTTCGATCGGAGGCCTCCTTCTGCCCCAAACGGCAATTTTTTTCGCATTTTTTTCGCTCCCGTATACTACATAAGTTCTGCCGAAAATTTTATTAAACAAAAGTGTCTCTGATTTCCACTAAACTCGCCTAAAACCATCTCCAAAGCCTGGGCTTTCCAACGGTGCCCTACACTCCCACCTGGCACCAAAACTGTGGGAGGAGTTTAGTAACAAAGGTACAAAGGTCGGGTAACTGACAAACAGACATACATTGACCTTTATTTATTAGATAGTTCAAATTACGTCTTAGGAAAATAGCTATAATAGTGCTATTATTATGTTACCTCCACCAACCGACTTTACTCCTAAACTCAATTAATGAAATCAACAAATACATGTGGCAGTCCAGGGATTCGAACCTAGGATGCCCACCGAAATTCAGTGCATCTATCCATTGCGCTATGAAGACAGTTATATCATGTTAATTTTCTTGGCTTCATTCTCATTCAAGTCTTCAAACAAAATTCCTCCGGTTTGACATCCTGGTTATATACAGTATATATACAACGGAAGTATAGGTTAAGGGGAGATAGTGTTTTTTTTTTTTTTAGTTCCCCTTCTCCCTCATGTTTAGCCTCATTAGTTTTCAGATTGTAATAAGTTTGGCCCATTAGTTGAGCGATTTGTGGATTTTAATACCTTTCTATATCAATATCAAGACCTTTCGTGCCATTTAGGTGTCGACTTTTTTCCTGGGAAGAGATAGCGAGCCTGTAAATTTAAGAGAATCCGGCCTTCGGCCTGGAAATTTTTCTACCGAAAAATGTACAAACTTATCTTGACAGGGGGTGATTTTTTTTCGTTGGGAGGTGTTTGGTGTTATAGTGAAATATATAAAGATAGATTAAGTTTGATGGAGGTCGAACGAGGAAAACAATTAATTAATAAATAAATAAATAAATATATACACCAATAACTAGCTACTGTCCCCTTAAGTAAGTAGGGTATTTAGGTTACAGTATAATGTACGTATATGAACATGTTAGTAATAAGTAAGGGAGGCACACTTGGTTTATAATACTCTAGTATATGCTATGTTGTGTTGTGTTGTGTTGTGTCCTGAGTCATGAAAATTTTATATATATATATATCGGTATATATACAGTATATTTACAGTATATTTATGTGTTTGTGTGTGTGTGTGGTTTTTTTTTCTATGTGAGTGAGGGAGACAAAAGGCAGAACTGCCTGTAGCGAGTGCCTCCCCCAGAGTCCAAAGAGTGACAGGGTCAAAATCAAGAGTGTGTGTGTGTGTGTGTGTGTGGACAAGCGGTGGTGTGCTTAGCAGTACAAAAGTGACTAAATATGTAGGTTTGCAGGTAGTACAAAGGAAATCAAGCAACAACAGGTCTAGTGACCCTTCTAGGCTGCTTGTCCTCCAAAACACTGAGGATCAAGTGTCCAAACAGTGGTTTAGAGTAGGTAAGGGAACATTGGAAAGGGAACTAATGTCCGTGGCAGGATTAGGAAGTTAGTAGGGGACAGATGGGTTAGTAACTGTGGGGAGGATAAAATAAAGTTATTCATTTACAAACGCAGTCAGTCACGGGTTTGATGCGAGATATTTGTCTACGCGTAGTTTAAATGAATCAACGGTGCTGCAGTCTATAACGTCTCGGGGAAGCCCATTCCACAAGTTGACAACTCGATTGAAGAAGAAATTCTTAGATTCGTGTGAGTTAAAAGATTTACCAATAATTTTGCAACCGTTTCCCCGCGTGTAATTAGATTGGTCGATAGTGAAGTACTTACTGCAGTTCATATTGTCGATGCCTTTGATGATTTTGAACACTTGAATTAAGTCACCTCTTAATCTGCGCTGGGTTAAAGGAAATAGATTTAATTCTCTAAGACGCTCTTCGTATGGTTTGTTCTTTAGGCTAGGTATAATTTTGGTAACTCTACGTTGAGCTCGTTCTAGCTTGTTTATATCTTTTTGGTAATAAGGGCACCAGGATTGAACGCAGTATTCCAGAAGAGGGCGGACTAAGGAATTGTAAAGGGTTAGGATAACTTCTTTGGATTTATGCTCAAATGACCTGCCTATAAAGCCAATTATTTTGTTTGCCTTCTTAACAACTTCTGAACATTGTTGACTCGGTTTTAGGTTACTCGATATTGTTACTCCCAGATCGGTTTCTCAGTTTACATTCTTAAGCTAAGTGCCATTCATCGAATAGTTTGCTTTCTCATTTAGGTATCCGATATGTAGTACTTTACATTTATCCGCATTAAAACTCATTTGCCAAATTTGGGCCCAACATGACAATTTATCTAGATTGTGTTGCATATCGTCAACTTGTTCTTTTGAGAGTACGCTATTTGCAATTTTTGTATCGTCAGCAAATTTTGAGATTGTACAGGTGAGACCCTCATCTATGTCGTGGATGTAAATTAGAAAGATAATTGGTCCTAGTACCGATCCCTGGGGTACCCCGCTACTTACATTGGTCCATTTAGATGCCTTACCGTTTATGACTACTCTTTGCTTTCTGTCGCTGAGCCAATTTTCTATCCATTTCAACACACCGTCTTGTATTCCATGCGCTTTTAGTTTTAGCAGTAAACGTTTGTGGGGAACTTTGTCAAAGTCCTTTTGAAAATCAAGGTATATAATATCTACAGCTTTACTCTCATCGTAGAGGTTGAGGATATCGTGGAAGAAGTCTAAGAGGTTTGTTAAACAGGAACGTTTTTTACGAAAGCCGTGTTGAGTATCTTTAAGTATGTTATTTTCCTCTAAGTGATTTACGAGTCTGTCTCTTATGACCGTTTCTAGCATTTTACATACAACTGAGGTTAAGCTAATTGGACGATAGTTACTGGATAGGGATTTGCTGCCTTTTTTGAATATCGGTGTTACGTTGGCTAGCTTCCACTGATCAGGCATAGTTCCAGACTGCAAGGATTTATTGAATAGTAATGTCAGTGGTTTGGAGAGCTCATCCTTAGCTTCCTTTAAAACTCTAGGCGAGATTGTATCAGGTCCTGGCGTTTTATTTACCTTGAGTTTATCTAAACAATTCAATACTTCTCTCTCTGTAACGGTGATATTGCTTAGAACATCTGAATTATCAATCTGAATCGGCGATGGTGTAGGGATATCACTGAGGTCTTCTGTTGTAAAAACTGATGCAAAGAAGGTATTGAGGGCATTATTCATTTGTACTTCGTCTTTGGTGTATTCTCCATTTTCATCGACTAACGGTCCAACAGTTGAAGTAACTACTTTTTTCTTTCTGATATAACTATAGAATTCTTTCGGGTTTGTTTTACTTTGATTCGCAATATGTAACTCTAAGGTCTTTTTACTTTTGCGTCGTACCTCTACAAATTTCACCCGTTCTTTGTCATTTTGTGAGGATTTTAATCTATCATTAGCAAACTTTTTAGCAAGCAGACAGTTTGAAATATCTTTATTCCACCATTTGGGCTTATTATTATGGCCTGGACGTCGTATTTTCGATGGTATGCAGTCTTGCACTGCTTTTAGGTAAGTGGTTTCGAATAACTTCCAAGATGTATTTATGTCGTTATTGTTAATTAAAAAGCTCCAGTCAGTTTCTTTAAACATAGCTCTAAGTTTATGAAAGTTTGCTTTCTTGAAATTAGGGACTTTTTCGATGCTACTATTTGGTTCGTTACTAGTAAACTTTAAAGTGAAAGTTATCGTACGATGGTCGCTGTTACTGAATTCATCACCAACATTCAAATTCTCTATTAATTCTTCTTTTGTTGCAAGTACAATGTCAAGAACGTTATTACCACGGGTCGGCGTTCTAACAAATTGATAAAGCGAACTCTCTTGCAAGTTCGTATACAAGTCATGTCCGGAGTGTGAAGTAAGAGTATCGCCCCACTTGGTCACAGGTAAATTAAAGTCGCCAAAAATTACAGTATCTTGTGAGTTACTTACATCTGCAATTTGTTCGTAAATTTCTTGGTCAGTTTGCACTGATTGAGCTGGAGGTCTGTATATTAACGCAAGTATTATTTTTGTACCTTTATTATTCTTTATTAGCACAAAAGATGTGTCGACGTTCACAATTTGAGGTTTTGACAGGAGGGTAGGGTTAAGACTTTCTTTGATATAAAGTAAAACGCCACCTCCATTTCTATTTATTCGGCTTTTCTCAAACATTACATAACCGGGAAGTGAATATTCTGCTAAAAAGTCTCTATCTTCTGTATTGAGCCAAGATTCTGTTATGCCAATCACTTCATAATTTTCTGTAAACACTAGCTCCTCTAAATCTGAAAATTTATTGCGTATGCTACGAGCGTTTGCATAGAAAACCTTTAAATTTGTTATTTTAGAACTCCCGGAACGCTCTTTAATAATATTTTTGGTTCTTGTCGGATCTACATTTATGTTCATGGCTGTCCTCGGTCCTCACTGTCTTCGGTCCTTATCGCTGGTGGTCCTCGGTTGCCTCTGTTTTTGCTTGGCGTTAGATGATTTATGTCACTGCTGCTTCTTCTCGGATGGCGTTTTTTGATCCATGGCTGCGGACTGCTTCGTGTAGGAGACGACCCATGCGTGCTGAACCCACAGGGTTTAGATAAGTGCCATCCTTGCGGAACAGAGTAGGCTGGTTATAGAAATTATCCCAGAGGTTGATGAATTCAACTTCTTCCTTCAGACACAAATATTTTAGTCGGCTATTTGTGCTGAAGGCCTTGTCGTAGAATTTGTCAGGTGCGTTGATCTTGGGGAGAATGCCTGAGATGATGATATGCCTTGACTTGTTTTTGTAGTGCTGGATCATCTTGCGATATTTCTCCATCAACTCTTCGGATCTGGTGCGCATGACGTCATTTGAACCAGCATGGATGACAAAAAGGGTATTTTCGTTTGCATCCTTTGTGGTATCTTCGAAGGCTTCCACAATGTCGTCCAGTCCAGCTCCTGGGATGCAAAATCTTTTTCGTCGATTTGGGACTCTGTCGCAGAACTCTTCGACCTGTCCTCGTAGAATGGAATCCCCAACGAGCCTGGTCTCTTCTGGTTCGTCTGCCATCTCTACCAAGATCTCAAATCTGTTTGACATTGTGACTGGTAGATGAGACCTTTTCTGCGTTGGCCGTGCACCGTTCCTCACTGGTGTAAATCCGGAAACCTGTGGTGGCGAGACTCTGCGTACAGGTCGGGGAGAGGAGTGGTTAGAACGGGGGCGAGGGGTTGGTACTGTTCGTGCTAGCAGGCATCTTGCACGAGGAGTTGGGGAGAGACTAAGGTGAACAGGGCGGCTGTCCTGGTTTGATGTCGGCTCAGGTTCATCAGAAGCATCTGCTGCAGTGGCTACTGCAGGTGTTGGATATTTGGCAGATGACATTGGGGTGGTGGTGGATGCTGGAATTGAAACAATTGGAGTTAGTGATACTCCAACGTTGAGTGTTACAAACTTCTTGGAGTGCTTCCAGCTTCCTGGTGAGGGCGTAGAGAGGGGAGCTGGTAGAGAGAGGGGGGTGGGGGATGGAAATTATATACATTCATTATAGAGAGGGTTCTGAGAGCTTTACATGTTTTGTGAAAAGCTTTTACTGTTTTATCTGCTTGATATACTTAGACTGATTACTCCTTCTACCCCAAAGTTGACTCACATACAGGACTGACTCATGCGAGGGTCAGTCGAGTCACTGATCTATCGTGAGTTTCGGGCTATGAGGAAATTGGGGAATTTGACATCGATAATTAGCAGAACTACCTGCTAAAATATGGTTGTATTTCATATATAAATACATAAACCAAATTCAGGAACCTTTCTACCTATCACAAATTCGAATTTCGTTTGTATTTCTGCTTAGTATCGATGTTTATGGCTCTAACTTCCTTATTGCCCCAAACTCGCAAGTGGTCCATTCTTGATATTTCCGTTTATTTAAAGTATATCCCTAAAGACATATCTTGTTATATTGATATGAATAATTATAATACAGGTTCTATTATGAAAATAGTGATAATGAAGACAATGATGACTATAAATATATCTTTGCACTCTAAATCATATCGGGACTGAGCTATAATGGGAAATATATGGCCACCGATGCCAATTATCCGCAACTTGTGAAGCAACCCTTGGTGATTTACTCGATCATAGGCCGTCGAGAAATCAAGTTATACCCTGTTTCCAATAAGTAGACCGAAACTCTTGAACATTAACCTCTATAACTGACAAACGACTAGAGTAATTGAGCTCATATTTCTACCATTTGGGAAGAGTCAGTCAGGGAACACTCGTGGAAATGTACAGCCCATTTGCCTTACCCTTTTTTTAGTTATAAAGGTTACGGTTGACGATTTCTGACCTACCTACTTGGAACAGGATATAGATCAGCCTAACTTCCGTTCTTAGTCTCTGTCATGCGAGATTGAAAGCAAAGCATCAGTTGTACCCAGGCCTTCCCGGTTGGCAAACTGTCTCTTATGTTTGGAATACCATTACGCTATCAGACAGTACACTAGGACCATACGGCTGGGAAAGTGTAGATAACAGAGAAGGGGTGGTGTAGATAGAGGAAGCTGTTGGAGTGGCTATTTTGTGTATGTTTATTAGTTTGGCTAGTCAATTTCCAAGACCTCTAAATATCTAGACGAGTGCGAGGCGATCAGCCGTTCGTAAACTTTTGACAGAATATGTGTAGGAAATATAGATTGTGATTAGAGAAGTTGAGCGAACATTTGGGGATTGAAATTCTATTAGAAACTCTCCAGCAGGAAGAGAATGAATGTGATTATATAAGATGTCTAAATATTGCACTGAACTTCGGCACTATAATGTCAAAAGCCCGTTTAATATTATCAGAGGTACACACCCAATTGATCTATACCTCCGTTAGAGCTTAGTTCGTTCATGAGTTTCTTTTAACTATTTTGGCTTAAATGCAAATTTGCAAAGAGATAGACTGGGGCACCTTTTATGATCTAAACAAAGATCTCTCTGTTCAATTTGGAATCGAAATGTGGCAAAAGCATATCTGTCTTTCCTTTGGCATCATGGACTTGTAGGATTCCATTTTTCGTCAACTGAAGTAGGCTACACCCGACTATAGTTTGTTGTTGTTGTTGTTGTTGTTGTTGTTGTTGTTGTTGTTCCCCAAGCTGCCTGGCCGAACAGCCCCAAGGCCCCGAGCAATTCCAAGGCCATAACCGAGTGCCCCCACAGAACCCTCCCCGCCGACCACAATATAGCCTGGGTGACCGAAGCCACTCCATGGCGGGGGGCTGAGGAGGGTGCGGAAACGCCCGGGAAACCAAAGCCCCACCCAGGGCCCTGTGCCCCTCAGCAATTATGAAGAGAAAGTTGAGGGGCAAGGGAAAAATGTGACACTTTGGCTTCCAATCTTGGTAGATTGGGAGGTCAATCCACGGAAGAGACGCCGTCACTTGAGATCTAGAAAATATATAAGTTAAAGGAAAAGTCAGAGTAAGCTATGGGTATGGCAGAGATTGCTCAGCTCTCACTCTGATAGACCAGCCCATCACCACATGACTAGAACCCAATCCTCTCAGCATCAGCTAGGAAAGGCCCTAGAAAGCCGCCTTTGGCGGGGGGATAGCTCCCCTATTTCAACCCCTTTTGGGGTTCCCATAGTTTGGTGTTGTGTTGTCCTTGTTCGGGCTCTGTCTCGAGTCGGCCACCGCCAGCTAAAAAAATAAAATAAAATAGGGTATGTGCCTGAATATATGGATGGATGGATGGAAGTTGTCCTACGTAATATAGATGACTTAATATCAAGGGACAGTGTTTTTAACCCTTTCAGCGTAACAGGACTAGTTTCTTCCTTATATTTTTGTTTTCATCAGACGATTTTATTCTGTTTAGGAAGGCATTTTGGAAGTCAAGGGGTTAATTGAGATAGATTATACCCCTTTGATTCCTAGAAACTCTTCCTAAGCTACATAAAATCGTCTAATATTAGCCAGATTATAATGGAAAAAACACGTCCTCATATAAAATAAAATAAGATCAAAATAGTTTCCTATAAAGCATTAAAATGTTTCTCATAAATTAAGAACATAAAAGAAACTTGAAATATATATACTTAACTCCAGAGGAATTCACAGTAGAAATAAAAATAAGTTTTCCATACAAAAGGAAATTATAGAATAAACATATTGCCGAAGAAATAGGCAAGAATAAAATCGCTTTTGTGCTACCGGCTTATGGCTTGACCAAGATACCAGCGGAGGTAAGGTAAGCCATGAGGGAATCAGTGACGGTGCTGCTGCTGCTGCTGCTGCGGGGTTGTTGTTGTTGTTGTTGTTGTTGTTGTTGTTGTTGTTGTTGTTGTTGTTCTTGTTGTTGTTGTTGTTGGAACTACCGGATCCTTGTGTTCCGTACCCAGCCACCGTACTGGAGGCAGGGGCACCTTGGTTGGGCAGGGAGGGTCAGGGAACAGGCGAGGCACTGCTAGCTGCCTCCCAGTCATTTTTGTGGAGAGATGTCGAGTTCGTGGGCAAGCTCTTCCAAACTTTGATTTGTTGGTAGGCGAGTAAACCCGGTGTGCAGTGTTCATTGCTCGTGGTTTTTGTTGTGGTAGTAAATTCGGTTCTTACTTGTTAATGTGTTATTACAAGTGTTGTATAACTGTTTTTCTACTAGTTTGTTGTTCAAATACAACGCAGTTATAACGATTATTTACCGTAATTCGAGAGCAATAAATTTCAAATGTCACGTCGATGTCTTTCTGATGGACAATGAATCCTCGCAGCTTGTCGCACCTGTGTTTGGCCTAATGTTTTAGTAAATTCTAATTTTCGTAGTTATGATGTTTGATGTTGATTAAAAAAAACACGCAAAATTACGATATTTGATAAACCAGAGAAATATTTAATATAGTAATAGTTTCAAAGATAAATATTAATAACTTAACCCCGCGAGTTCAATATAATTTGAATAAGTTACTGCATTAATAGGGTTTCTATAATGGCCTTATTCGAAGAAAACGGTATTTAATGGGTAACGTTAGCATATTTGAGTATCAAGTCTCAAATAGCTCCATCATTCGATCTGCAGTACGAGAGATCTATATTTAACTTAATATAATCAACTATTGCTTGTTTAAAATAAGATAAAGTATAATTCTCTCGAAGGCGTTACTAGAAATAAGGGGCATGTACGCAGCTGCCATACCTCTACAGTATATTCGCGGGAAATTTGAAATTTGAAGTTTGTTATTTAGTTAAGGGGAGATGGGTCGTTTTTCTGGTCCCCTTTCTCCCTCGTGTTTAGCCCCATTTGCTTTAAATTTTTAAGACGTGCGGCCCATTAGTTAGACGATTTTAACACCTTTCGCCCCATTTCGTTGTCAATTTTATGACCTTTCTTGCCATTTGGGTGCCGATTTTTTTCTGGCGAGCGGTAGCAAGCCTCTAATATTAACCCCTTCTTTACCGGCGACGTCTTTATAATTATTTTCTAGCTATATATAGAGGATATTGTGCAGTTTAAGAAGGATCTGTGGTAGTAAAAAGGGTTAAGTGAGATAGTTAGAAGCCTGTTAGTTGTTGGAGGTCCATTTTAAATTGAATGAAAGTCTAATAGTAGCCAGAATATAGTTGAAAGGACGGCGCCGGTACAGAAGGGGTTAAGAGGAACCGGTGGGGTCTAGGTGGGTTTTTTTGTTTTTTAATCTTGATGGAGGGCTAGCGAGGAAACTCAAAATTATATGAATAACTGAT
Source organism: Paralithodes platypus (assembly GCA_032716605.1). NCBI lineage: Eukaryota > Metazoa > Arthropoda > Malacostraca > Decapoda > Lithodidae > Paralithodes > Paralithodes platypus. The sequence continues at coordinate 2,259,572 of CM064572.1, read as the reverse complement.
AAATAGACCCCAAAAACAGCCACTGTCCCCTTAACCCCTAAGGCATTCATCGTTTAAATGTGAATAACTGAAGAAAGTATTACTTATTTCCCTCTTGATAAGTTGTTTGGTAGTTGGGCAAGGTGTAAAGTTTTAGGGGAATCTTGAGCTGTGGCATATTCTACCAAAATATTCCCCTAACGGAGCAAGTTTACGTAACTGGGTGCATTTTGGCTTGATACAATCCAATTGGCGGAAAGTTAGTGTTAGTTTTAAATAGTTAGTTAGGGTTAATTATCTTTATCTGTACGACGAATAAGATTACGAATTTTAATTGTATTGCTTTTGTTGTGAAAAGTGAGTAATTTTATGGAGCGGATTAATTTAAGAGGGGAAAAAGATGAACTAATGATTTGTTTTACTCTACAACCCCTTAACCCCTTATGTACCGGTGCCGACCTTTTCATTATATTCTGGCAACTATTAGACGATTGTATTCAGTTTAAAAAGGGCCTCAAACAATGAACAGGCTTCGAACCATCTCACTTAACTATTTTTACTAAGAGAGATCCTTCTTAAACTGCACAGAATTTTCTAAATGTAGTTAGAATACAATATAACAGACGTCGCCGGTACAGCAAGGGTTAAACTACAATCTTCCTAATACTGAGCAGATAATAAGGGCTGATGTTCCCAGGAAGTGATAGGACGGGGGAGTTTGGGAGTTTGGCCTGTGAGTCTCGAGTGTATTATGTGGTGTTCCCAGAAGATAAGGAGAGAGAGAGAGAGAGAGGAGTGTATTAGTTGGTGTTCCCAGAAGATAAGGAGAGAGAGAGGAGTGTATTAGGTGGTGTTCCCAGAAGATAAGGAGAGCGAGAGGAGTGTATTAGGTGGTGTTCCCAGAAGATAAGGAGAGAGAGAGAGAGAGAGAGAGGAGTGTATTAGTTGGTGTTCCAAGAAGATAAGGAGAGAGAGAGGAGTGTATTAGTTGGTGTTCCCAGAAGATAAGGAGAGAGAGAGGAGTGTATTAGGTGGTGTTCCCAGAAGATAATAACATGCAGTCTTTAATGTAATTGGCTCTGAATATAAGGGTTGGGGGGAAAGAGAGTGTGTGTGTTGGGGTGAGAGGGTAACAGGAAGTGATATGACGAGGGAGTTTGGCCTCTGAATCGAGTGTATTATGTGGTGTTCCCAGAAGATAAGGAGAGAGAGAGAGAGAGAGTGTGTGCAGGTGTGTGAGTGTAAGAGTAGAAAGAGAGGAGAGAGAAGGAGAGATTGAGTGAGTGTGTGTAGGCATAGGTGTGAAAGGGTAAAAAGAAGTGATGGGATGGGGAAGTTTGGCCTGTGATACGAAGTGTATTAGGTGGTGTTCCCACAAGATAATAACATGCAGGCCTTTAATGTACTATTTTATCTGCCTGATATACTTATACTGATTACTCCTTTTACCCCAAAGTTGACTCACATACAGGACTAGCCCATGCCAGGGTCAGAGACTAGGATCTATCGTGAGTTTCGGGCTATAAGGAAGGTGGGGAATTTGACATCGATAATTATCAGAATTACCGGCTAAAATATGGTTGTAATATTCAGTATATATATATAAATATATAAACCAAATTCAGCAACCTTTCTACCTATCACAAATTCGCATTTCGTTTGTATTTTTTCTTAATATCGATGTGTATGGCTCTAACTTCCTTATTGCCCCAAACTCGCAAATGGTCAATTCTTGATACTGCCGTTTATTTCAAGTTTTCCCTGCGGAATTTCGATGTGAGTATCCTAGGTTCGAGTCCTTGTAGTACCACATGTATTAATTACTTTCATTGATTTCACTAGTTAGGTTTATTTGTAAATTAATTGGTGGGTTGGTGAAAACAAATATGAATTACTATAGTGATTATGAAGACATTGATGATAATAAATATATGTTTACACTCAAAATATAAAACTCACATGTCCTACTCAGTCCTTCATAGGGACTGAGCTATAATGGTAAATATTTGGCCACCGATGCCAATGATCCGCAACTTGTGAAGCAATCCCCGGTGATTTACTCGATCATAGGCCGCCGAGAAATCAAGTTATACCCTGTTTCCAATAAGTAGACCGAAACTCTTTAACATTGACCTCTATAACTGACAAACGACTAGAGTAATTGAGCTCATATTTCTACCATTTGGGAAGAGTCAGTCAGGGAATACTCGTGGAAATGTACAGCCCATTTGCTTTAGCCCTTTTTTAGTTATAGAGGTTAGGGTTCACGATTTCTGACCTACCTACTTGGAACAAGGTATAGATCAGCCTAACTTCCGTTCCCATGTCTTTGTCATGCGAGAGTGAAAACAAAGCATCAGTTCATTCAGTTGTACCAAGGCCTTCCCGGTTGGCAAACTGTCTCTTACATTTGGAATCCCATTACGCCATCAGACAGTACACTAGGACCATACGGCTGGGAAAGTGTAGATAGCAGAGAAGGGGTGGTGTAGATAGAGGAAGCTGTTGGAGTGGCTATGTTGTGTATGTTTATTAGTTTGGCTAGCAAAATACCAGACCTCTCTAAATACCTGGACGAGTGCGAAGCGATCAGTCGTTCGTAAACTTTTGACAGAATAAGTGTAAGAAATATAGGTCTGTCATTATTCATAGTGAAGTTGGGTGCAGTACATGATTAGATTAATATCCAGTATTCGATAAATGGTTATTAATCTTAGTCATATGCTGTACTTATAACTGTCTTGATGGTGTAATGATTAAAGTGTTTAAGATTTGTATGTGGTAACCCAGGTTCGAATCCCGTGACGATCACATGCTTTCATTAATTTCATTGGGAGGTGTTTGGTGTTTTGAGTGGAACTAATAAAATAAGATTAGAGAGGTTTGGAGATCCTGGACCTTTGGGGATAGAAGCTATGTAGGAAACTCTCCAGTAGGAAGGGAATGAGCATGATAATATAAGATGTCTAAATATTGCACTGAGCTTCGGTACTATAATGTCAAAAGCCCGTTAACAAAAATTAGAAGAACACGCCCATTAGATCTACACCTCCGTAAGAGCTTAGTTCGTTCATTAGTTTATTTTAGCTCGTTTGGCTTAAATGCAAATTTGCAAAGAGATGGACTGGGGAACCTTTTAAGATCTAAAGAAAGATCTCTGTTCAATTTGGAATGGAAATGTGGCAAAAACAAATTGCCTTTTCTTTGGCATCATGGACTTGTAGGATTCCATTTTTCGTCAACTGAAGTAGGCTATACCCGACTATAGTTTGGTGCTGTGTTGTGTTGTCCTTGTTCGGGCTCTGTCTCGAGTCGGCCACCGCCAGCTAAAATGAAATAAAATAGGGTATGTGCCTGAATATATGGATGGATGGATGGAAGTTGTCCTACGTAATATAGATGACTTAATATCAAGGGCCAGTGTTTTTAACCCTTTCAGCGTAACAGGACTAGTTTCTTCCTTATATTTTTGCTTTCATCAGACGATTTTATTTTGTTTAGGAAGGCATTTTGGAAGTCAAAGGGTTAATTGAGATAGATTATACCCCTTTGATTCCTAGAAACTCTTCCTAAGCTACATAAAATCGTCTAATATTAGCCAGATTATAATGGAAAAAACACGTCCTCATATAAAATAAAATAAGATCAAAATAGTTTCCTAAAAAGCATTAAAATGTTTCTCATAAATTAAGAACATAAAAGAAACTGGGAATATATATACATAACTCCAGAGGTATTCATAGTAAAAATAAAAATAAGTTTTCCATACAAAAGGAAATTATTGAAAAAACATATTGCCGAAGAAATAGGCAAGAATAAAATAGCTTATGGCTTATGGCTTGACCAAGATGCCAGCGGAGGTAAGGTAAGCCATGAGGGAATCAGTGACGGTGCTGCTGCTGCTGCTGCTGCGGTGTTATTGTTGTTGTTGTTGTTGTTGTTGTTGTTGTTGTTGGAACTGTACCGGATCCTTGTGTTCCGTACCCAGCCACCGTACTGGAGGCAGGGGCACCTTGGTTGGGCAGGGAGGGTCAGGGAACAGGCGAGGCACTGCTAGCTGCCTCCCAGTCATTTTTGTGGAGAGGTGTCGGGTTCGTGGGCAAGCCCTTCCAAACATTGACGATTTGTTTGGTAGGCGAGTAAAGTAAACCCGGTGTGCTGTGTTCATTGCTCGTAACTTGTGTTGTGGTAGTAAATTCGGTGTTTTCTTAAATTGTTAATGTGTTATTAAAAGTGTTGTATAACTGTTTTTCTACTAGTTTGTTGTTCAAATACAACACAGTTATAACGATTATATATCGTAATTCGAGAGCAATAAATTTCAAATGTCACTTCGATGACTTTCTGATGGACAATGAATTATCGTAGCTTGCCGCACCGGTGTTATGTGGTAGTAGCCTAAATTTTATTTTTCGTAGATATGATGTTTGATTTTGATAAAAAAAAACACGCAAAATTACGTTATTTGATAAACCAGAGAAATATTTGGTAATTGTTTAGTTTATGTCCTCCTCTCCCCCCTTCCCCCCACCCCCCTCCCACCAACCCCCTACAACCCCCTGTTGTGTTTATGCAGTTTAAGAAAAGGGAAATGCTTAAAAAACCCTTTTTGTAATTTTTGAGACCCTATGAATTTACATGTTTTCGTAATCGAGACTGAAAATAAAAAATGGAGTATTAAAGAAAATAGATTTTTGAGCACAGACTAAACCAAAAATACACTAATTACATAGATGGTCCTTAACCTAACCTAACCTAACCTAACCTAACCTAACCTAACCTTAGAGTAGGCAACAGGTCGCCCCAAACCCAAAATGTAAACAACACATCCGTGGACTTACTCTAATACCGCGCACTACTCAAAGTTTTGTATTTGGTTTAATATACACTTCCCAGGTCATTTGAACAGTTCTATTGCTACTATATATCATATAATACACCATAGAATACGTTTTTAATAACTAGAAAAAGAGGACATAAACTAAACAATTACGAAATATTTAAATATAGTAATGTATTCAAAGACAAATATTAATTATTAAACCCGCGATTTCAATATTATTTTAATAAGTTACTGCATAAATAAGTTTTCTATACAGGCCTTATTCGAAGAAAACGGTATTAAATGGGTAACGTTAGCATATTTGAGTATCAAGTCTTAAATAGCTCCATCATTCGATCTGCAATACGAGAGATCTATATTTAACTTAATATAATCAACTATTGTTTGTTAAAAATAAGATAAAGTATAATTCTCCCGAAGGCGTTAACAGAAATAAGGTGGCATGTACGCAGCTGTTATACCTCTATATTCGCGGGAAATAATTTCATTTTACTTACTTAAGTAGTTCATAAACTACGGGATTATCGACGCTTAGTTTCGATGATCGCACCCCTGTGGCTGGCTCAGGTGTGGTACACGCAACTGAAGACGTGGTGCGAGAACCCGGTGTCGCTCCCGATCTCGCATTTCCACTTGAGACAATTAATTGGCAACCTAAAGACCTCGCTAACTTTTGCCTTGAGGATATTCAGAAGGCCAAGTGGTTAACCCACTATGGTGAGAGCGTTACCAATAAATTGATCAATCATTATACCCTCTCTACTAGGCGTCAGTACCAATCTCACTGGAGAGCTTTTACTACATGAATCGTTGAGACTGACCAAACTGTGGCCTCGGTGTCCTTAATTTTCAAATACTGTACCTAGATTATCTGTTTGAAGTTACATAAGGGCTTGTCAGTAGTCACGCTTAAAAATCACATGACCGGTGTTGTGTAGTTCATTTGCCTCCATGAATGTTGAGATTTTGCTTCGCAGGACTCGCTCGAAAACTTTAATGATGTGAGAGGTTAAAGCTACCGGGCGGTAGTTTTTTGGTAGTGCTTTACTCCCTCCTTTATGCAGTGGGGCAATTATTGCGTTTTTCAAGCTATCTGGTATTTCACCAGTGTCTAGACTCCTTCTCCACATTATAGCCAGGGGTTTTGAGAGGTTTTCCTTACATTTCTTCATTAGGATCGAGTTACATGAGTCCGGGCCTGGTGCCAAGTGGGATGGCATGTTGGAAATGGCCTCTTCCATGTCTTTTGGACCGAAATCAATATCCAGCATCTGGGGTTTTTTGGTGGGGGAAGTTTCCATGAAAATGCTGGAGGCCCATATTCAACTGAATAAAATCGTCTACCAATAACCCGAATAATGTTAAAAGGACGGCACCGGTACTGTACTGAAAGGGTTAGCGTCAAGGTGGATATAAATACACACCTTTTTTCCCGCCAGTTTTTTTTGTTGGCAACCCTAATGTGGCGGCTTTTTAACTATAGCCTACGGTCAGAAGAACATTGCCGTCTCTATTAACCCTTTCTGTACCAGCAACGACTGTTTTATTTTATGCTAGCTATATTTGGTTGGACGATTTTATGCAGCCTAGGAAGGATCTGTGGTAGTTAAAAGGGTTGATTGCGAAAGTTCGAAGCCTTATAATTGCTAGAGATTCTTCCTGAACTGAATAAAATCAATTAGTAGTAGCCAAAATACAAAAAAAGACATTGCCGGCACAGTAGGGGTTAAGGGGGGAACGTTGATTTCTAGACCCCCTTCTCCCTCATGTTTAACCCTATTCATTTTGAAAACTTTTCGCCCAATTTCTTTGTCAATATTAAGAGTTTAAGACCTCTCGTGCCATTTACGTGTTGATTTTTTTTCCTGGCGAGCGATACCGGCCTTCGGCGGGGACATTTTCTACCGAAAAATTTACAAATTAATCTCGAAGGGGAATCTTTAGGATTTGTGTTATGCTTTATGGAGGTCTAGGGAGGCATATCAAATATTTATAAAAACAAATAATTATAATAAAATAAATTTAAAAAAAAATTTATGTAACACCTACCCCATTAACAATATATGTAACACCTACCCCATTAACAATATATGTAACACCTACCCCATTAACAATATATGTAACACCTACCCCATTAACAATATATGTAACACCTGCCCCATTAACAATATATGTAACACCTACCCCATTAACAATATATGTAACACCTACCCCATTAACAATATATGTAACACCTACCCCATTACAATATATGTAACACCTACCCCATTAACAATATATGTAACACCTACCCCATTAACAATATATGTAACACCTACCCCATTAACAATATATGTAACACCTACCCCATTAACAATATATGTAACACCTACCCCATTAACAATATATGTAACACCTACCCCATTAACAATATATGTAACACCTACCCCATTAACAATATATGTAACACCTACCCCATTAACAATATATGTAACACCTACCCCATTAACAATATATGTAACACTACCCCATTAACAATATAGTAACACCTACCCCATTAACAATATATGTAACACCTACCCCATTAACAATATATGTAACACCTACCCCATTAACAATATATGTAACACCTACCCCATTAACAATATATGTAACACCTACCCCATTAACAATATATGTAACACCTACCCATTAACAATATATGTAACACCTACCCCATTAACAATATATGTAACACCTACCCCATTAACAATATATGTAACACCTACCCCATTAACAATATATGTAACACCTACCCCATTAACAATATATGTAACACCTACCCCATTAACAATATATGTAACACCTACCCCATTAACAATATATGTAACACCTACCCCATTAACAATATATGTAACACCTACCCCATTAACAATATATGTAACACCTACCCCATTAACAATATATGTAACACCTACCCCATTAACAATATATGTAACACCTACCCCATTAACAATTTCAAGATATGATGACGCATTTTGTTCTGTTTCCTGGCTATTATAAGACGATTAAATTCAGATTAGCAAGGGTACAAAGGAGTACAAAGGAAATCAAGCAACAACAGGTCTAGTGACCCCTCTAGGCTGCTTGTCCTCCAAAACACTGAGGATCAAGTGTCCAAACAGTGGTTTAGAGTGGGTAAGGGAAAATTGGAAAGGGAACTACTGCCCTGGAACTAATTTCCGTGCCAGGATTAGGAAGTTAGTAAGGGACAGATGGGTTAGTAACATACCACGGCTATAAGTGATCTTTCGTATATCTGGAAAAAAGAGTAACGTCTTGGTAATAGGCCTATATATACGCAATAATCCTTGATGAATCTGAGGTGGGAATAATATAAAGTTATTAATTTACAAACGCAGTCAGTCGCGGGTTTGATGCAAGATATTTTGTCTAAGCGAAGTTTAAAAAAATCAACGGTACTGCAGTATATAACATCTCGGGGAAGCCCATTCCACAAATTGACAACTTGATTGAAGAAGAAATTCTTAGATTCGTGTGAGTTAAAAGATTTACCAATAATTTTGCAATTGTTTCTCCGCGTGTAATTAGATTGGTCGATAGTGAAGTACTTACTACAGTTCATATTGTCGATGCTCTTGATGATTTTGAACACTTGAATTAAGTCGCCTCTTAATCTGCGCTGGGTTAAAGGAAATAGATTTAATTCTCTAAAACGCTCCTCTTATGGTTTGTTCTTTAGGCTAGGTATCATTTTGGTAACTCTACGTTGAACTCGTTCTAGCTTGTCTATATCTTTTTGGTAATAAGGGCACCAGGACTGAACGCCGTATTCCAGGAGAGGGCGGACTAAGGAATTGTAAAGAGTTAGGATAACTTCTTTGGATTTATGCTCAAATAACCTGCCTATAAAGCCAGTTATTGTGTTTGCCTTCTTAACAACTTCTGAACATTGTGGACTCGGTTTTAGGTTACTCGATATTGTTACTCCCAGATCGGTTTCTCTGTCTACAATGGTCTACACTCTTAAGCTGAGTGCCATTCATTGAATAGTTTGCTTTCTCATTTCGATATCCGATATGTAGGCCTAGTACTTTACATTTATCCGCATTGAAACTCATTTGACAAATTTAGGCCCAACATGACAACTTATCTTTTTTTTTTTTTTTTGTATGTGAATGAGGGAGACAAACGGCATAACTGCCTGCAGTGAGTGCCTCCCCTAGATTTGAAAGAGTGACAGGCCAAAATCAAGGGACGTTCGAGCTAAAATGCCTGGACACACGGAGTTTGAAGCAATTTAAGTCATAGGAAGAGGGGAAGACTGATTCTGGGAGAGAGTTCCAGAGCTCAGCAGTTGAATAGAAGAAAATCTGAGAATAGCGTTTTGCTCTTGGGTTGGAGAGTTGCACAGAGTAGGGGTTGGATTGTGTTGCAAGGCAGGTACTATGTACCCTATGTAGAGGAGGTGGTATACACTGGGAAAGCTCCGAGGAACACTGATTATTGTAGTAGCGATAGAATACCGAGAGAGATGCAACATTGTGTTGCATATCGTCAACTTGTTCTTTTGAGAGTACGCTATTTGCAATTTTTGTATCGTCAGCAAACTTTGATATTGTACAGGTGAGACCCTCATCTATGTCGTTGATGTAAATTAGAAAGATAATAATCGGTCCTAGTACCGATCCCTGGGGTACCCCGCTACTTATATTGGTCCATTTAAATGCCTTACCGTTTATGACTACTCTTTGCTTTCTGTCGCTGAGCCAATTTTCTATCCATTTCAACACACCGCCTTGTATTCCATGCGCTTTTAGTTTTAGCAGTAAACTTTTGTGGGGAACTTTGTCAAAGGCCTTTTGAAAATCAAGGTATATAATATCTACAGCTTTTCTCTCAACATATAGGTTGAGGATATCGTGGAAAACGTCTAAGAGGTTTGTTAAGCAGGAACGTTTGTTACGAAAGCCGTGTTGAGTGTCTTTAAGTATGGTATTTTCCTCTAAGTGATTTACGAGTTTGTCTCTTATGAGTGTTTCTAGCATTTTACATACAACTGAGGTTAACCCTTGTCTATCGGGGCCCGACTTAAGTCCGTATCGAAAAATTTGGACTATGTGGCGGGGCCCGACTTAAGTCCGAGTGCAATTTTGGCGCAATATTGGCTCTGAGAGAGAGACGAGTGACGGGAGGAGCATGGGTTACCTCATGACCGCTCGCCACGGCCGCCGTGGACCAACTGAGATGTACTCTACTTACATCCACCCTCGCTTCATACGTAATTATATAAAGAAATTACCGTATTTTAGCGATTTTGCCCTTCGGTTGCACGATCATTGCAAGACAACCAGTGATCGTAGAAGGATGGTTCGGGTGTCATTGAAAAGCTCAATTTACGCCCTTTCACGGATACATGCTTGTATTATGCTCTGGGTCTTGTTTATGCATGAAAAAGAGCACGGAAACAACCCCATTTATGGTAAAAAAAAAAACGCTGAGCGGCACAGTGAAATGTACTCCACCACCCGCTCGTAAGGTGTTAAGCTAATTGGACGATAGTTACTAGGTAAGGATTTGCTCCCTTTTTTTAATATCGGTGTTACGTTGGCGAGTTTCCACAGATCAGGCATTTTCCCAGACTGTAAACATTTATTAAAGAGAAATGTCAGTGGTTTGGAGAGCTCATACTTACCTTTCTTTAGAACTCGAGGCGAGATCGTATCTGGTCCAGGTGATTTATTTACCTTGAGTTTATCTAAACATTTCAAAACTTCTCTCTCTGTAATGCTGATACTGCTTAGAACGTCATAATTATCTATTTGAATCGGTGATGCTGTAGGGTATAGGGAAGTCAAAGGGTTAACTGCGATAGTCTTTACCCTTTTAATTCACACAGATTCTTCCTGAGTTGCAGAAAATCGTCTAATAATAGCCAGAATAAACTGTCAAAGATTGATGAGAAAGGTTGAAGCACATGGAATAGGTGGGTCGCTATTGGGATGGATTAGGTCATGGCTAATTGGTAGGAAGCAGAGAGTCAGCATAAATGGCACTAAATCAGAATGGGGAGCAGTCAAAAGTGGTGTCCCCCAGGGATTTGTATTGGGTCCTATTTTGTTTATTATATACATAAATGACCTTGATTTAGGTATAACTAGTAGGATAAGTAAATTCGCAGACGATACAAACATGGGGAGAACAATAGATTCAGATAGCGACATAGAGTGCCTCCAAAGGGATCTAGATACTTTACACGAATGATCAGTAAATTGGCAGATGAATTTTAACATTGACAAATGCAAGGTATTAGAGATAGGGACGATGAATAAAATTGCAAAATATAAACTAGCTAATATGGAATTAGAAAACTCAGACTATGAGAAAGATCTAGGTGTGTTTGTTAGCAATGATTTGAAATCTAGAAAACAGTGTATAAGCGTTCGTAACAAGGCAAACAAGATTCTCGGGTTCATCTCTAGGAGTGTGAGTAACAGAACTGCTGATGTTATCTTAAAACTTTACTTGTCATTAGTGAGACCCCATATGGATTATGCTGTTCAATTTTGGTGTCCTTATTACAGAATGGATATAGATTCCTTGGAGAGAGTACAACGTAGAATGACGAAAATGATCCATAATATTAGATATCTTCCATATGAAGAAAGGTTGAAGAAATTAGGCTTACATTCATTAGAGAGACGCAGAGTTAGAGGGGATATGATAGAAGTATTCAAGTGGGTTAGTGGGATTAATAAAGGGGACATGAAAAATGTACTAAAGCTCAGTGATAGCGAAAGAAGCCGAACAAATGATTTCAAATTAGATAAATTTAGTTTCAGAAAAGATATAGGCAAATATTGGTTTGCTAATAGTTGTAGATAGGTGGAATAGGCTACCAAGTGCTATAGCCCATGGGATCAAGAACGATAGAAAGCTTTAAGAAAAAAATAGATAGGCATATGGACGAGAAGGGTTGGGTGTGAGGAGGATCTGCCGGGTGTGGGCCAATCGGCGCTATACAGACCCCCATTGTCTGTCCTCTGACCGTTTTGGTGAGGTCGGTCATGATATGGTATTAGTGAGCTGGGCCTATACTATAATTAGGCCTTGTAATTGGGGTTTGGTGTGAGAGGGATCTGCCTTGTGTGGGCCAATCGGCTTTCTGCAGACTCCCATTTTCTTATGTTCTTAAACGGCGGCCTAATCCTCAAGGGGTTGTTAACCCTTTCAGTACCGGTGCCGTCCTTCTAACTTAATTCTGGCTATATTAGACGATTTTATCAGTTTATAAAGAGCCTCCAGCAATTAAAAGGCTTTAAACTATCTCACTTAACCCTTTTTACTACCACATAATCGCACAGATCCTTCTTAAACTGTACAAAATCGTCTAAATATAGCTAGAATATAATAAAAAAGACGTCGCCGGTACAGAAGGGGTTAATCTACTAGGCCGGTATTAGGTAGAGATCCTTTAGTAATAGACAGTGGACAACTTTGTATTTGGACGCCATTTTGGCACCTCAATTATCAAAGAACGAGGGATTATTATATTATTGATCGTGTAGAATGTATACCCAAAGACCAAACAATATATCCTGTACCAGTATTCATATTAATTCACCAACCCACCAATTAACTTACAAATATTCCTAATTAATGAAATAAATGAAACTAATGAATAGGCCTATATTATGTGGTACTTCCAAGGACTCGAACCTAGGATACTCACACCGAAATTCCGCGCACTAAGCATTACGCTATCAATGTTTGTTATGGGTAGGGAGATATTTAACCCCTTCAGCACCAGGACACCTTTTTACCTTTGATTCTGGCAAATATTAATTGATGTCATGCAGTTCAAGAAGGACCATGTTAATAAGAGGGTTTACTGAGATTGTATTTACCCATTTGAATTGGATAGGTACAATCGGGGGTATTAAGTGTTGTCATAGATTGCAGTGGTTTTCGCTCAAGAAGTGTTATTGGTATCTTTATAGTTACTGGGAAAAGTGCTTATCCCTCAAAGTATTAGTCAGTGTCCGAAACTTTGTGAAATATCTGACAACACTTATTAACCTCGACTGTACTGTACACTAGCCTACAAAGTACAAACTAAAGAATATCGCCTTATAGTTAGGCTATTCTTACAGTTTCTTACAGTAGATCCTCTGGAAAAAGGCAAACTATGCCTGTGTATCCAGCTCAGTACCAGTACTTGCACTGCTGCGGTCGTTCACGGTGTTGGCGGCGGCGGTAGCAGACGTAACATTTTTACTATTCTGTATTTTTGTTTTATAATCAAACTTCAAATCTTGTCTTCCCCATGCTTTATCAAGATTACTTTCAAACTCCCTTATTGATTCGGAATCGACTACATACTGGGGCAGTGCGTTCCACTCATTTACCACTCTATCACAAAATGAGTTCTTTGCCTTCTCAAGCCTATTTCTTTCTTTGTAAATTTTCTTAGAGTGTCCTCTCGTTCTTGTTCCCTCCCGCATCAAGAAGATACCTTCACACATCCTCATCGTACTTTCCTGACACTATCTTAAAAGTCTGTATCATATCCCCTCTCTTTCTCCCATATGCCAGTGTCGGAAGCCCCAGTGTCCTCAACCTCTGCTCATAGCCCGCGTTCTTCAACGTTGGTACCAGCTTGCTAGCTCTCCTCTGCACTTTCTCCACTGCTTCTATATCCTTTACCATATATGGAGCCCACGCCTGGTTTGCATATTCCAGGTGCGGCCTAACCAGCGCTGTATATAGATTCCTGAAGATTTCTTCGTCAAGTGACACAAATGTCCTCCTTATCAGCCCTACAATTCTATTGGCTTTGTTGATCTTTTCCGCTAAATGTTCTGAGAAATTTAACTTATTGTCTATCACTACTCCTATATCCTTTTCTGCACTCACTTCCTCCATCGCTTCATACATACTGTATCCTACCTTGTCTATCTTGCTGGTCCCAATCCGCATGTACTTGCATTTTTTTGGATGAAAAGGCATTAACCATGCTCAGACCATCCCTTCATGCCCTCCACATCTCCTTGAAGCAAACCCATATCTTCCTTACTCCTCGCTCTTCTATACAGTTTAGTGTCATCCGCATACAGGTATACCTCACTTCCATTAGTTATAACTTCAGGCAAGTCGTTGATAAATATAACGAACAGCAGTGGTCCCAACACAGATCCCTGAGGTACCCCACTTGTAATTTCCCTCCACCCCGAGCCTATTCCATTCACCAGTACCCTCTGTCTCCGATCTTTCAGGAAGGCTTCTATCCATTTCACACATTTTTCCCCTATATTATAGCTTCTAACTTTCTCTATTAACCTTTTATGTGGGACCTTATCGAAGGCCTTCATAAAATCGCAATATACCACATCTATTACATCACCATCTTCTAGAATTTGCATCCAATCATCTACCACCTTAATTAGCTGTAGTACCGTCGACCTCCCCGGTAAGAATCCGAACTGTCTCCCACTGAAAAGTTGGTTTGACTTCATATGATCCATTATTCCTTCTCTAATTACCGTTTCCATTAGTTTACACACAACACTTGTCAAACTGACTGGTCTATAATTCCCTGGGTCATTTCTCTTTCCCTTCTTAAATATAGCTGTTATGTTCGCCTCTCTCCAGTCCATCGGGATTTGTCCTGTATTAAACGATACCTCAAATAACATTTTCAATGGCTCTACTAACATCTCCCCTCCTTCCTTTATGATTCTTGGGTGTATCCCATCCGGTCCCGGTGACTTACTTCTGTTCATTTTTTTCTATAGCCCTTCTTATTCTAGCATGGGAAAACTCTATTAGTTCTAGTGCCGGTGCCTGTTTGATGGGAATAGTAGATGTTTAGACGATTGTCTGCAGTTTCAAAAGGCTCGATATCTAGCAATGACAACCTTCAAAGTATCTCACTTTAACTCTTTTTATTACCACAGATCCTTCTTAGCTGCTCAAAACCACCTAAATTTAGCTAGAATATAATTAGAAAGGCGTCGCCGGTACAGAAGGGGTTAAGGGGAGGTCTTCTTCCTAGACCTCCATCTAGCTTAACCCACTGAGCCCCAGCGACGCACTGTTTGCGTCCAAAATGTTTGTAACGCTAAACCCCAGCATCACATAAGGTGCGTCATGGTTAATTGCTCCGGTCCTATGGCACCTAGAGGGCTCAGATTTGTATGGGAACTGTGTAAGTATCCCACACAACAATGCCGATGGTTGAAAACTCTCAAAGTCCAACCGTGTGCGCGTTAGCATGCAAAAATCTGTTTTTGCCTGTTTTTGCCTACCCATTTCCCCTCTTGTAAATCCGACTTTCGAGCGCACTGTAGGACCCCTTAATGACCTAGGGGATCGGTTTTATGTGGGTTTTCCTTCATTCCTAACCCATTCCTGGTGTTTTCTAGATTTTTTTTTTTTTTTCACAACCTGCCGGTCCTGGGTGGTAGGCCTACATTTATTATTAACTAGCTGGGGCTCAGTGGGTTACACTTACACTTACACTTTGTTACACTTTGTTGTATTCCGTCAGTTAGTGACGCAGCTGAGCTGAGGCTCCACTGCGACCAGGCAGTTCCTTTTCTTATGCTCCAATCTAGAAGTCGGTTGGAGTTGGAACTGGGGTATCCTGGTGTTGGTGGCTGGTCAGGTATTTTGACCAACCATGCATCCAAATGCTTCTTGAAGGTGTCAGGAGACACCCCTTTCATGTTTCTCAGTGTGGCTGGGATGCAGTTGAAAAGTCTTGTTCCGCTGTAGGTTAAGCTGTGGTGAATCAGGGTTTTGATTCTGTGAGTTGATCCAGGAGTGGTCCTCACATAACACAGCCTCCCTGAATGCCTGAAAAGTCTTGTTCCGCTGTAGGTTAAGCTGTGGTGAATCAGGGTTTTGATTCTGTGAGTTGATCCAGGAGTGGTCCTCACATAACACAGCCTCCCTGAATGCCTGAGATGATGATATTCCTTGACTTACATGAGGTTTGG
>CM064572.1:2238771-2241271 GCA_032716605.1 Paralithodes platypus | reverse complement strand
CATTATTAGTCTCTCTTCTTTACTGCACACTTACATTATACTGAGGCTACTGGGGACAATATATCTTGAGAATTTATTAGAAGAGAAATGTATATGGTTAAAAAAAAATATATATATATATATATATTGTATATATATATATAATCTCCTTCCTAAGCTTCATAAAATCGTCTACATGTAGGTGAAATCAAATGCAAAACACGTCACCAGTACAGAAAGGGTTAAACTGGCACATATCGTCCTTTTGTCCCAATTACCTCGAGCCTGTAAAATATATAGATTGCATTGGTTTGATCACGTTAGGGTAGAGATGTGCTTAAGGGGGGATGGGCCGGTTTTTCTGGCCGCCTTCTCCCTCGTGTTTAGCCCCATTGTTTGTTTAGATTTTAAGACTTTACACCCCATTTCTTTGTCAATATTAATACCTTTCGTGCCATTTAGGTGTTGATTTTTTCCTGGTGAGCAATAGCGTGTCTGTAATTTTAACACTTACGCTGCGGGCATATTTCCGCCATATTAGGGCTCATTCAGGCACTCCTGATTGATTAAGCAAGTATCTGAAAGAAATGAAATGTATTCAGCCAAAAACTATAAGAAAATAGCTTCAAAATTACACCAAAACGAGCTTCATAGCTCGCGAGCTTCACCTGTAGCGCTACTATAGACATTTGCTAAAATGAGCCATATCGCTAATGTCGCGCTACATTTGCCTTTGGCAGCACTGTATATCTCGCGAGAATATGGCTCATACTCCTCAGTGCACCGGCCGGCTGGCTGGAGGAAGCACGGGTTGCCTGTCGCGCTCCCGCTCCCTCACACTCGATTCTACAGGCTTTAAGAGGCTTTAAAAGCCTGTAAATTGCTGTAAATTGCCATGGCGTTCCGGAACGTCTCCCACAGTCAATGGGTTAAGAGTAATAGGCCTTTGGCCGGGATATCTCTCTCTCTCTCTCTCTCTCTCTCTCTCTCTCTCTCACACACACACCTGGATCGGATATAGCGTCTAAGTTTTAATCAGCCTTTTAAGGGGAGGTTTTTAGTTGATTCCCTTGACTTCCATCAAGCTTAAAATTACTCCCCCTTGACCCCCTTTCAAGATAAATTTGTACATTTTTCGGTAGAAAAATGACCCGGCCGAAGGCCGATTCCCCTTAAATTACAGGCTCGCTATCGCTCGCCAGGAAAAAATCGACACCTAAATGGCACGAATGGTCTTAAAATTGACAGAAATGGGGCGAGGGTTCTTAAAATCGCCAAACTAATGGGGCAAGCGTCTTTAAATCTCACAAGCAATGGGGCTAAACATGAGGGAGAAAGAGGTTCAGCAAAAAAATCCTCCAGGTGGAAATCTCCCCTTAACCCGAACGAAACCTCTTTGACCATATAATTTATTCTAACAGCCGACGATAGAAGTTTATGCCGCTTTTTTTTTTAACCATAATCAAGGCCATTACTAAAATTAAGGCCCATAGTAGAATTTTACTTGCGTTTCTCTTTTTTTTCTTCTCCTTTTCTCTCTTTCTCTGGCTTGGATCTATTCGGCCCCATTCAGCCTACTGTTTTAAGACGTTTACTCCCATCCAGGTGTCGATTTTTTCCTGGCGAGCGGTAGCGAGCCAGCATATTTTGTTTAAAGTTTTTGACAGCAGGCTAAATTTGTACATTTTTACATTTTTCGATAGAAAAATTTCTCCGGCGAAGCCGGATTTCTCCATACAATGCTGGTTCGCTATCGCTCACCAGGAAGAAATTGACACCTGGATTGGGATAAACGTCTTACACCAGTAGGCTGAATGGGGCCGCATGGATACAAGCCAGAGAAAGAGAGAAAAAAGCCTGGAGAAAGAGAGAAAAAGAGAGCAAAAAAGCCTGTCACCCCCCCTAAGCATTAGGCTGTTCATAATAGTGCAGTTGGGTCCAGTCCATGATTTTTATATCAATCGTGGGTCATGTCCTGTACTTATAACGGTCTTGATGGTGTAGTGGTTAGAGTGTGTTTAAGATCTGTATGTGGTGACCCAGGTTCGAATCCCGGGAGGATCACACGCTTTCATTAATTTCATTGGATGATTATGGTGTGAAAGTAAATAAATGAGTTATTATTGTCCTTGCATATATTATACAATTGTGGTTTAAATGTCTTTGGAAGTGATACAATGGCTAAAACCATACTATTTTCAGTAAATGTTCTTGTATTCGTTCATATATTCATTCAAGTCTCAAGCAAAATTAATCTGGTTTAAGGGGAGGTTTTTAGTTCGTTCCCTAGAATTCTGTCAAGCTTAAGATTACACCCCCTAGACCCCCTTTCAAGATAAATTTGTACATTTTTCGGTAGAAAAATTTCCCGGCCGAAGGCCGGTTTCTCGTAAATTACAGGCTCGCTATCGCTCGCCAGGAAAAAATCGACACCTAAATGGCACGAAAAGTCTTAAAATCAACAGAAATGGGGCGAAAGTTCTTAAAATCGCCAAACTAATGGGGCGAACGTCTTATAATA
>CM064572.1:2187139-2238671 GCA_032716605.1 Paralithodes platypus | reverse complement strand
TGTGTGTCAGTGAGAGAGAGAGATTGTGTGTGTGTGTGTATATGTGTGTGTGTGTGTGTCAGTGAGAGAGAGAGATTGTGTGTGTATGTGTGTGACAGAGAGAGTGTGTGTGTGTGAAAGTGAGTGTGTGTGTGTCAGTGAGTTTCAAAAAAAAAAAAAAAAATGTGTGTCAGTGAGAGAGAGAGAGATTGTGTGTGTGTGTGTGAGGGGGGGGGGGGGGGAACCCCCCCCAACAGAGAGGTGTTGTTTTTTTGTGGTGTGTGTGAGAGAGAGAGTGTGTAATGTGAGTGTTGAGCAGAGAGAGTGTTTGTGTGTGGTGAGAGAGTGTGTGTGTGTGTGTGTGATAGAGAGAGAGAGGCGTGGGTGGTGTGTGAGAGAGATCGTGCTGCTGTAAGCTGAAGTGCGCGCCATCGCACTGTTTGTCCGATCGAGCTCAGCGTGTAGTCGTGTGTGAGCGCGTGTGTGTTTTTTCTAGAGGGGAAAACGAGTGTGTGTGTGCGAGAGAGATAGAGTGTGTGTGTGTATGAGAGAGAGAGAGAGTGTGTGTGTGTGAAAGAGAGAGTGTGTGTATGTGAGTGTGTGTTAGAGAGAGAGAGTGTGTGTGTAGACCCCCCCCCCCCCCCTTCCCACTCTTTCATCACCTTGTATACCTAGTTCATTATCAGGTGTGTGAGATAAGCCGACCTGGATCCTGAGAGAGTCAATATCTATCAACAATGGTGATAATGATGATAGTAATGGTGGTGGTGGTGGTACCTTAGTGATTGGTCTTGTTCTGACTCACTCTCACTCTCTCTCTCTCTCTGAATGTCTGTCTCTCACTCTCTCTGCTTTCCTTCTCATCACTCTCTCTTTCTGTCTCTCTCGTCTCTCTTTCAACTCTACAAACGCTTTCTCTCTCTATGCTATCTTCTCTGGACAAGCTAGAACGATTTCAACGTAGAGTTTACCAAACAATTATACCCTAGCCTAAAGAACAAACCATACGAGGAGCGTCTTAAGATAATTAAAAACATATTTCCTTTAACCCAGCGCAGAAGATTAAGCGCGGACTTTAATATCTAAGGTGGATTTAATCGAATATCATCAAAGGCATCGGACAATATGGAACTGTAGGACTACTTCACTATCGACCAATCCTATGACACAGCAGGGGAAACGGTTGCAAAATTATTGGTAAATCTTTTAACTCACACGAATCTAAAGAATTTCTTCTTCAATCGAGTTGTAAACTTGTGGAATGGGCTTCCCCGACCGGAGGCCGTCGAGACCGAGACACGACGAGACGACGTTATTGACCTGCAGCAACGTTGATATCTTTTTAAAACACTTAGCCCTAGGACAAGATATCTTGCAAAATCAAACCTTGGTCGAATGAACTGTGTTTGTAAATGACTAATCAACGTTATTTATCTCTTCCCCCCTCATTTCTACATCAAGGAGTTTATTTGCGTTTATCAAATTAGCTAAGATGTTACTCTCGTTTTTTCCCAGATATAACGGGAAAGACTCCACTTATAACTGTGTTATGATTACTAACCCAAACTGTTCCCTTACTAACATCTTACTAATCCTGCCACGGACAGGGCAGTAGTAATCAGTTAAGATTAGCTATAGGTATAGTACAGTTGTAGAGTTCACCTTTTCCAATAGTTCCCTTACCCAGCTCTAAAGCAGGGCCACCTTGTGTCACTTGACGTGTCTTGGACACTTGATCCTCAGTGTTTTTTAGAGGACACCTGCAGCCTAGATGTGGGGGGGAGGGGGGTTCGGGCGCAAAATTGTGTTGTTGTTTAATTTCCATTGTACTCCTTTGTATCTCAGCTTTTTCTGCCACTCTCGTTCTCTCTCCTCACCCACTCATCACGCTCCGCTCTCACTCACTCACTCACTCACTCACTCTCCTCTCTCTCCCATCACTGCTCTCACAATCACCTCTCACTCTCGCCACTCTCAATCTCTCTCTCTCTCTCTCTCTCTCACATACACATTTACCAACTGGAATCCTACAAGAACTGGGCCCCGTTACCAGCCACCGTCTACGTCCGCAGCCAGAGCCGTCCGCGTTGTCGACCATAAACTCCGCTGGTCTCTCTCTACTCTGATGGACTTTATCTTGAACCAACCGGAATACAAGACTGGCTCCTTTGTCACCATAACTCACCTGGGGGTTTTCCGCTGAGAGTAGCGTGTTACGCTTCCGTCGACTTCATTCTGTATCTCTTCTCTCTCTAATATCGCTACTTAGCTCTCTCTCTCTATATCGCTATACACGTCTATCTCTAGAGAGAAGCTAGATAGCGATATACCACACACCCACCAACCGGACTACAAGATTGGCCCCTTTGTCACCATAACTCCTGGGTTTCCGTGAGGGTACGTGTTCGCTCCGTCGACTTCTTCTTATCTCTCTCTCTCTCTCTCTCTCTCTCTCTCACATATCGTCGTTCTCTCCTCTCTCTCGTTCTCTCGACACATCTCTCTCTCTCTCTCTCTCTCTCACAAACACACCCACCAACCGGACTACAAGATTGGCCCCTTTGTCACCATAACTCCTGGGTTTCCGATACCCCGTGAGGTAACGTGTTTACCCTCCGTCGACTCTCCTACTCTATATCTATCTTTTCTATCTCTCTCTCCTCTGTCTCTCTCTCTCTCTACTCTCTCTCTCTCTCCTCTCTCTCTCTCACCTGCTCCTTCTCTCTCTCTATCTCTCTATCTCTCTCTCTTCTCTCTCTCCTTATCCACACACACCAACCGGGGAAAACTACAAGATTGGCCCGCTTTGTCACCATCAACCTCCTGGGTGTCCCCCGTGAGGAGTTACGTGGAATTCCCCTCCCCATCCGTCGACTTCTCTCTCTCTCTCTCTCTCTTCTTTCTCATGTTCCCGCCTGCTTCTTCCCACCTCTCTACTCTCGCAACTTCTCTCTCATCTCGTACTCTCTCTCTCATCTCTTCCTCACAAAACCCACACCCAACCAAACGGCCACAAGATTGGCCCCTTTGTCACCATAACTCCTGGGTTTCCGTGAGGGTACGTGTTCCCTCCGTCGACTTCTCTCTCTCTCTCTCTCTTTCTCTCTCTCTCTCTTTTCATCCTATTCTCTCTTCTCTCTCTCTCCTCTCTCTCTCCTCCTCCACCCTCTCTCCTATTCTCGTTTTTTTTGTTACCATAACTCCCTGGTTTCCGTGAGGGTACGTGTTCGGCCCGTCGACTTCTTCGGTCCGCGCGCCCCTCACCAGCCAAATTAGGTGAGAATTTACGAGCGGGTTTAGCGCGGACAAAGGCTGCCGTAAATTATCACCGGTGGTGTTAGCGGCACGCGAGGGTGGTAGTTACGGTGGCTACGGTATCTTAAGGGGGGGTCACCGGCTTTTTGTTATTTCTGTCCTTTTCTCTCTTTCTCTGGCTTGTATCCATTCGGCCCCATTCAGCCAACTATTTTGAGACGTTTTCATCCCCATCTAGGTGTCGCATTTCTTCCTGGCGAGCGAAAGCGACCCAGCATTATATGAAGAAATCCGGCTTCGCCGGAGGAAGAAGAAAGAAATATTTTTTCTATGCGAAAAAATTTCCAAATTTTACTGCCCTGCTGGTTTCCAAACAAAAATAAAAAATATATGATGGCTCGCTACCGATCACCAGTAAAAAAACGTTGAGACACCGGGGATGGGGAGTACATCGTGCTTAAAAACAGTAGTGGCCGAAATGGGGCCAAATGGATACAAGCCAGAGAAAGATAGAAAAGGACAGAACAAAAACAGGTCACCTCCCTTAATGACCACAGAGTCCTTGGTCGGGTCGCAAGTGTCCGCGCGTGGTGCTCCCGTAGAGTTATACTGGTTTCACTAACACAAACTTAACCCTTTCACGCACATATGACGCCGCAGAGGTTGCCAGATTAGCAATAATAAATAGAGTTCTCTCACTCTTATAATTACCTCTCCACAATTAGTTTTCTGCCCACAGCTAACCTCAAGAAGGACAACTGCAGAAGGTTGAAGTAAACTAAACTAAAGGATTTTAAAATTACCGCCCTGATGGTAACAAAGGCTTTTAAAGTATCCCCAATAGGCTCAACACAGACATAACTCAAAGACAACTGCAGAGGTTGAAGTAACTAAAACTAAAGGTTTCTAAATACCCCTGATGGTAAACAAAAGGCTTTAAAGTATCCCCAATAGTGTTCAACACAGCTAACATCAAAGAACACTGCAGAGGTTGAAAAGTAAACATAAACTAAACAGGGTTTCTAAAGTACCCCCTGATGGTAAACCAAAGGCTTTAAAGTAATCCCTAATAGTGCTCAACACACGCTAACTCAAAGGATAAACCTGCAAGAGGTGTGAAGTAACTAAACTAAAGGTTTCTAAATATCCCTGATGGTAACAAAGGCTTTAAAGTATCCCTAATAGGCTCAAAATCGCGTCATATGCGTGACAGGGTTAAATTAAGGACTATTTATTCATTTTATTGGCTAATGTATTGATCATTTTAATTTTTTTTTGTTTCGTTTCCTTCCCAGACCTCCATCAAGCTTAAGGGGAGATATCCACTTGAGGGATTTTTTCTGGACCCCTTTCTCCCTCATGTTTAGCCCCATTGCTTTTGAGATTTGTTTAACGAATGTTCGCTCCCCCCATTATTTTGACTGCCGATTGTAAGAACCTGTCTGAGACTCCCATTTCTTTCTGGTCAATTTTAAGACCTTTCGTGCCATGTTAGGTTTCGCATTTTATCCTGGCTGGAGCGGGGGGGGGGGGGGGGGATGGCGAGCCTGTAATTGAAGAGGAACCTGCTTTCAGACCGGTGACATTTGGTTCTACCGAAAAATGTACATAATTTATCTTGAAAGGGGCGCTCTCTATAAGGGGTGTAATCTTAAGCTTGATGGATATCCAGAGACCAAAAAACTAAAAACCTCCCCTTAACAAACATCCCCTATACCACCCTTCGAGATAAATTTGTACATTTTTTGTTAGACAAATGTTCCGGCCGAAGCCCGAGTCCTCCTACACCCACGCATATACAGGTACAGTCGCGCTAATAAGTGATGTTTCGGCACCTAGTATGTTTCGATCAATCATTGGTATCAGCAATATCTAAGCTTCATTTCCTCATAGCGAGTGAAATAGTTACGAAAACATCGTTCCACACTTACCCACCCTATGCCAAAATACATCATGACAGACATTAATACAAGCCCATGAGCAAGCCAAAACGTAATGACACCTCCGGGACATGACTTAGTCAGCGCCACCTTTACTACCTAGACCCCTCCGCCCACATGCACATACCCACCATCCACCCCTCCCTGCCCCCCTCCCCCACCCCCCAATACATCACCCCTATGTTACATCAAGGGGCTCCACCTCGGTTTTTTTTTCTTCTCTCTCTCTCTCTCTCTCTCTCTCTCTCACATCTCTGCTCATCTTCCTCTCTCCATCTCTATCTATCATCCTCCTCATCTCGTCTCCTCTCCTCTCTCACTCTCTCGTCCCCCATCCCTCTCGACCTCTCTCTCGATCAAATCTCTCTCTCTTTCTGGGTTGTATCCATCCCCTCTTTCGCTCCATTAGTTTGGAGATTTTAAGACGTGTCATCCCATAAGTTTGACGTTAATAAGGCGCTAATTCACCCTATTCAGGTGTCGATTTTTTTGTTGTGGGCGAGCGATAGCGAGCCCGTAACTTTAAGGGGGGGTGACCTGTTTTTGTTCTGTCCTTTTCTATCTTTTTCTGGCTTGTATCCTTTTGGCCCCATTCAACCTACTGTTTTAAGACGTTTATCCCCATCCAGGTGTCAATTGTTTACTGGTGAGCGGTAACGAGCCAGCATATTTTTGATTTTTGTAAATTTTTCGATAGAAAAATTTCTCCGGCGAAGCCGGATTTCTTCATATAATGCTGGCTCGCTATCGCTCGCCAGGAAGAAATCGACACCTAGATGGGGATAAACGTCTTCAAATAGTTGGCTGAATGGGGCCTAATGGATACAAGCCAGAGAAAGAGAGAAAAGGACAGAAATAACAAAAAACAGGTCACACCCCCTTAAAAGGAACTGGCTTATATCCGGGACATAGTTCTATAAACAAATGTACAAATTTAGCTTGAAGGGTGGCTGGGTGGGTAAGCGTTGGAGTTTATGGGGACATCTGGGAGGGGTGTTTCGGTTTGCCTAGAGGGTCAAACCAAAATATATTGCTCGAAAATGGCCAAAAACAAGCCAAAAAACCTCAATCAATACTTTAACCAAATATCCCAAATACCCTCTCTCCCCCCCCCCAAGACGTCGGCTCGGATAGTGTTAAGGGGAGATTTCCACCTGGAGGATGTTTTTTTCCGAACCTCTTTCTCCCTCGTGTTGAGCCCCATTGCTTGTGAGATTTAAAGACGCTTGCCCCATTAGTTTGGCGATTTTAAGAACCCTCACCCCATTTCTGTCAATTTTAAGACCATTCGTGCTATTTAGGTGTCGATTTTTTCCTGGCGAGCGATAGCGAGCCTGTAATTTAAGGGGAACCGACCTTCGGCCGGGACATTTTTCTACCGAAAAATGTACAAATATATCTTGAAAGGCGGTCAAGGGGGAGTAATTTTAAGCTTGATGGAGGTCTAGGGAATCAACTAAAAACCTCCCCTTAAAGGGATATCGAACGGGAGTTATTATCGTCAAGTTTGTAGGGTCAAAATTTTTCTAGCAATATTTCTGGGATCTCTTAAGCCGTTGACACACGAGCGCTTTTTCCGGCAATTGACTACTTGCGAGTTTCATGCTATAAGGAAGTTGGAGCCGTAGACATGGATATTTACCAGAATGACCAGCCATAATACGGTTTTAGTAATTTTATCAATACATCAAATCCAATTCAACATACTATTTATCCATCAGAAACCTGCATAATTATTGCATTTATGATTAAGGGGAGATCTCCACTTGAGGGATTTTTTTCTTGACCCCTTCCTCCCTCATGTTTAGCCCCATTGCTTTTGATATTATAAAACGTTTGCCCCATTAGTTTAGCGATTTTAAGAACTTTCACCCCATATTAAGACCTTTCGCGCAATTCAGGTGTCGATTTTATCCTGGCGAGCGATAGCGAGCCTGTAATTTAAGAGGAACCGGCCTTTGGCCGGGACATTTTTCTATCGAAAAATGTACAAATTTATCTTGAAAGGGACTCAAGGGGGTGTAATTTTAAGCTTGATGGAGGTCTAGGGAACAAACTAAATACCTCCCCTTAATACCGATGTTTACAGGCCCAACTTCCTTATAGCCAGGAACTCGCAAGTGGGCAATTTTGGATGAGCAAATTGTCTCTCGTACTATTTTGAGTCTCTTTCGTATTAGAATCGGAAACCAAGATCGACGGAAGATTATGTTAGGTAGTTTAATTCTTGTGAAACCACCTAAATTTGGAAATGGCCAGACTACAATTGCTCGTAAAAATTGACGAAAAAATGACTCGTATGTGAAACTTGACTGATGATGGATGAATTAAATTTTTTTTTTTTATCTGGACTTATTCATGTTAAACCCCATTATTTTTTTTTAAAGTTCACTTCATTAGTTTGGCGATTATAAGACCTTTCGCCCCATTTCTTTGTCAATTTTAAGACCTCTCGTGCCATTTAGTTGTCGATTTTTGTCTAGCAAGCATAAGGTCCTTAAGGGGAGGTTTTTAGTTTGGTCTCTAGATATCCATCAAGCTTAAGATTACACCCCCTTGAGCCCCTTTCAAGATAAATGTGTACATTTTTCGGTAGAAATATTTCCCGGCTGAAAGCCGGTTCCTCTTAAATTACAGGCTCGCTATCGCTCGCCAGGATAAAATCGACACCTAAATGGCACGAAAGGTCTTAAAATTGACAGAAATGGGTCGAAAGTTCTTAAAATCGCCAAACTAATGGGGCGACCGTCTTAAAACCTCAAAAGCGATGGGGCTAAACATGAGGGAGAAAGCCCGGGTCCATAAAAAAAAATCTCTCAAGTCGATATCTCCCCTTATTAAGCTGGACCGGCGACGTCTTTTATATATTTCTAGACTATTTTAGAAGGGCGTGTAAGAGGGATCTGCCGGGGTAGTTGAAAGGGTTAAGGGTTCAAGATTTCCACTGGAGGGATTTTTTGCTGTACTTCCACTCCTGCGCTTTGTCTGCCTTTCCCTACTCCGGCTTCTTCTCTTCTCTCTCTTTTCGATCGCCCTCGTCATCTCGGCTGGTCTATAATGCTCTATACGTGTGGGTGGGGTTTAGCTCCCATTGCTTTTTATATTATAAGACGTTCACCCCATTAGTTTTTGGCGAATTTTTTAAGAACTATTACGCCCACCCATTCTGTTTATTTTGTAAGCACTTTGTAGATCGTAGCCATTTAGGTGTTATTTTTTTCCTGGCGAGCGTTAGGGAGCCTGTAATTTAAGAAGGAACCGGCCTTTGGCCGGGAAAATTTTCAACCGAAAAATGTACATATTTATCTTGAAAGGGGGTCTGAAGGGGGTGGTAAATCTTACCAGCTTGATGGAATTCTAGGGAAGCGACCTAAAACCTCCCCTTAAACCAGATTAATTTTGCTTGAGGAATACTTGAATGAATATATGAAGCGAATACAAGAACATTTACTGAAAATAGTATGGTTTTAGGCGCATTGTATCACTTCCCAAAGAGACATTTAAACCACAATTGTATAATATATGCATGGACAATAATAACTCATTTATTTACTTTCACACCATAATCATCCAATGAAATTAATGAAAGCGTGTGATCCTCCCGGGATTCGAACCTGGGTCACCACATACAGATCTTAAACACACTCTAACCACTACACCATCAAGACCGTTATAAGTACAGGACATGACCCACGATTGATATACATTTATCGAATACTGGACATTAATCTAATCATGTACTGGACCCAACTGCCTAATAATTAAAGCGAGGTTTTTAGTTTGGTCCCTAGATATCCTTCAAGCTTAAGATTACACCCCCTTGAGCCCCTTTCAAGATAAATTTGTACATTTTTCGGTAGAAAAATGTCCCGGCTGAAAGCCGGTTCCTCTTAAATTACAGGCTCGCTATCGCTCGCCAGGATAAAATCGACACCTAAATGGCACGAAAGGTCTTAACATTGACAGAAATGGGTTGAAAGTTATTAAAATCGTCAAAATAATGGGGCAAACGTCTTAAAATTAGGAAAACAATGGGGCTAAACATGAGGGAGAAAAGAGTTAAGAAAAAAATCCTTCAAGTGGAAATCTCCCCTTAAGTGAGAGGAAGGAATATTTTATGGGGCACAGATCACATAGGACCGACCTCGCTAAGAAGCATTATGAACCTATAGATATTTTAAGGGGTGGATGGGCCGGTTTTCTGGACCACTTTCTCCCTCATGTTTAGCTCCATTAATTTTCAGATGTTAAGATGTTAGCCCCATTAGTTAGTCGATTTTAAGACCTTTCGCCCCATTTCGTCGTCAATATTTAGACCTTTCGTGCTATTTAGGTGTCGATTTTTTCCCTGGCGAACGATAGTGAGCCTGTAATGTTGGAAGAATCGAATAATGTACAAATTAATCTAGAAGGGGGATTTAATGGATGTTTTTTTTTTTTTTTTTTAATTTGATGGTCTAGGGAGGACACTAGAAAAATAATGAATACATGCAAAAACCACCCAAAAAGTTAACCATCTCCCCTTTAATAATTTCACACCAAACACCACCCAATGAAATATATAAAACAGTTTAGCTTTGATTTGACACCCTGCTGGAGACTAACCATTTTATCACTTCCAAAGACATCATTTGACCTATAATCTATGTGTATCTATTCCACCCCAACACCTATCACTTCCCAACGAAACCACAAGTATTTTATTCTATATTTTATTTTGTATTAATTTCACCACCATACCAAACACCTCCAATTAAATTAATGAAAGTATATATGTGATACTCAGGCCCAATCCCCACTTTTCCATTTTTTATTTTTTTTTATTTGCATAGACAATAATAAAGACTAAAAATAAATGTTTGACTAACCTGCCGGAGGTACCGAAGGAGCCCAGACGAGGCTCCGGGTGGCAGTAGTCTGGGGACTTGGTGACGTAGATGAGGTCGTCCCGGGAGAAGCGGGAGACGGCGGGGCTGGCTGGTAGGAGGCGGTGTCTGGGACCTGATGCCACGGCCCTCACCTCTACGCCAGACAGGTACCCTCGATAGAGTCGCTCACCGGCCTGAGGGAAAGGGTTGGTAGGTCAAGGGAGGTCAGGTCAAGACATTAGGTAAGGTTAAGTGAAGTGAGGTCAGAAGATTAGACAAGGTTAAGTGCAGTGAGGTCAAGAGATTACGTAAGGTCAAGTGAAGTGAGGAAAGAAGATTATACAAGGTCAAGTGAAGTGAGGTCAGGAGATTAGGTAAGGTTAAGTGAAGTGAGGTCAGGAGATTAGGTAAGGTTAAGTGAAGTGAGGTCAAGAGATTAGGTAAGGTTAAGTGAAGTGAGGTCAGGAGATTAGGTAAGGTTAAGTGAAGTGAGGTCAGAAGATTAGGTAAGGTTAAGTGAAGTGAGGTCAGGAGATTAGGCAAGGTTAAGTGAAGTGAGGTCAGGAGATTAGGTAAGGTTAAGTGAAGTGAGGTCAAGAGATTAGGTAAGGTTAAGTGAAGTGAGGTCAGGAGATTAGGCAAGGTTAAGTGAACTAAGGTCAAGAGATTAGGCAAGGTTAAGTGAAGTGAGGTCAAGAGATTAGGTAAGGTTAAGTGAAGTGAGGTCAGGAGATTAGGTAAGGTTAAGTGAAGTGAGGTCAAGAGATTAGGTAAGGTTAAGTGAAATAAGGTCAAGAGATTAGGCAAGGTTAAGTGAAGTGAGGTCAGGAGATTAGGCAAGGTTAAGTGAAGTGAGGTCAGGAGATTAGGTAAGGTTTAGTGAAGTGAGGTCAGGAGATTAGGTAAGGTTAAGTGAAGTGAGGTCAGGAGATTAGGTAAGGTTAAGTGAAGTGAGGTCAGGAGATTAGGTAAGGTTAAGTGAAGTGAGGTCAGGAGATTAGGTAAGGTTAAGTGAAGTGAGGTGAGGAGATTAGGTAAGGTTAAGTGAAGTGAGGTCAAGAGATTAGGTAAGGTTAAGTGAAGTGAGGTCAAGAGATTAGGTAAGGTTAAGTGAAGTGAGGTCAGGAGATTAGGTAAGGTTAAGTGAAGTGAGGTCAAGAGATTAGGTAAGGTTAAGTGAAGTGAGGTCAAGAGATTAGGTAAGGTTAAGTGAAGTGAGGTCAAGAGATTAGGTAAGGTTAAGTGAAGTGAGGTCAAGAGATTAGGTAAGGTTATAAGTGAAGTGAGGTCAGGAGATTAGTAAGGTTAAGTGAAGTGAGGTCAAGAGATTAGGTAAGGTTAAGTGAAGTGAGGTCAGGAGATTAGGTAAGGTTAAATGAAGTGAGGTCAAGAGATTAGGTAAGGTTAAGTGAAGTGAGGTCAAGAGATTAGGTAAGGTTAAGTGAAGTGAGGTCAGGAGATTAGGTAAGGTTAAGAGAAGTGAGGTCAGGAGATTAGGTAAGGTTAAGTGAAGTGAGGTCAAGAGATTAGGTAAGGTTAAGTGAAGTGAGGTCAGAAGATTAGGTAAGGTTAAGTAAAGTGAGGTCAGAAGATTAGGTAAGGTTAAGTGAAGTGAGGTCAGAAGATTAGGTAAGGTTAAGTGAAGTGAGGTCAGAAGATTAGGTAAGGTTAAGTGAAGTGAGGTCAGGAGATTAGGTAAGGTTAAGTGAAGTGAGGTCAGGAGATTAGGTAAGGTTAAGTGAAGTGAGGTCAAGAGATTAGGTAAGGTTTAGGGGATTTTTTTAGTTAGTTCCCTAGACTTTCTTTAAGCTTAAAATTCCACCCCCTTGAACCCCTTTTAAGATAAATTTGTACATTTTTTGGTAGAAAAATTTCCCTGCCAAAGACTGGTTTCTTTTAAATTACAGGCTCACTATCGCTCGCCAGGAAAATATTGATACCTAAATGGCACGAAAGGTCTTAAAATTGATAGAAATGGGTCAAAAGCTTTTTAAAATCGCCAAACTAATAGGCCAAACGTCTTAAAATCCCAAAAGCAATTGGGGCTAAATATGAGGGAGAAAGGGTTCCAGAAAAAAAAACCCTGGAGTGGAAATCTGCCCTTAAAGGGTCGTTTTTCTGAACAACATTTTCCCTCGTGTTTAGCCCCATTAGTTTTGAGATTGTAAGACATTTGGCCCATTATTTTGACAATTTTAACACCTTTCGCCCCATTTCGTCGTCAATATTTAGACCTTTCGTGTTATTTAGGTGTCGATTTTTTCCCTGGCGAACGATAGTGAGCCTGTAATGTTGGAAGAACCGGCCATTTTTCTACCGAACAATGTACAAATTAATCTAGAAGGGGGATCTAATGGATGTTTAATTAAATTTGATGGAGGTCTAGGGAGGAAATTAGAAAAAATAATGAATACATGCAAAAATCGCCCAAAAAGTGAACCAGGGGAGATTTCCACTTGAGGGATTTTTTTCTGGATCCCGTTCTATTTCATGTTGCTTTTGATATTCTAAGACGTTCGCCCCATTAGTTTGGTGATTTTAAGAACTTTTGCCCCATTTCTGTCAATTTTAAGACCTTTCGTGCCATTTAGGTGTCCATTTTATCCTGGCGAGCGATAGCGAGCCTGTAATTTAAGAGGAACCGGCCTTTGGCCGGGACATTTTTCTACCGAAAAATGTACAAATTTATCTTGAAAGGGGGTCAAGGGGGTGTAATTTTAAGCTTGATGGAATTCTAGGGAACGAACTAAAAACCTCCCCTTAAGCTCATTGGTGGTCTAGTTGGTCTGGTGTTGGACTGCTGCACTATATAGTGACCCGGGTTCCAGCCCCGGTCAGGTCATATTATCACAAAAATATGTTAAATATATATGATTATAATAAAGGGATAGACAGACGAATGAGGAAGTTCAAGACCAGTGTGGTGTGGATGTAGATGTGCTGGATAGTGTGAAAAGGAACACCTTGAGATGGTTCGGCCATGTGGAACGTATGGGAAGCGAGAGAATGACTAAGATGGTGTACGAGAGTGAAGTGGAAGGACAGAGAGGGAGAGGTAGACCGAGAGAGAGGTGAAAGGATGGAGTTAAGAAGTATATGAGTGAAAGCGGTGCTGGATGGGAGGAGGGGCGTCAACTGACTGGGGACAGAGGTACATGGGAGCATTTCGTTCGTGGCCACCCGTTCGGGGATCATGGCGTCCGGCAATAGATAGATAGATAGATAGAGTACCATAAAGCCACTGTCACACGAGCGCTTTTTCCGTCAATTTTCCATGAGCAATTTTTTTCTGGTAATATTTAGGGATATTTTTGCATTGGAATCGGAATCTAGATCGAAGTTAGATAATGTTAGCTAGTTTAATTCCAATGGAACTTGTATTTTGAAGCTGCCAGACAACAATTACCCATACAAATTTACGGAAAAAGCGCTCGTGTGACACCGCCTTAAGAGAATGAAGCTGTCCACCCACCTGCCTGAAGTTCGGTAGCCCTCGCCAACAAGTCTTGATACTACAGGAACCCGATACACCGTGACACTTACACTGGGTCGACAGGGACGCCTTCACTACCTGTGGGAGATGTGTAACACCTTTAATTAATACAACAGCATTAAGAGGGGTGACCTGCTTTTTGTTATTTCTGTCCTTCTCTCTCTTTCTCTGGCTTGTATCCATTCGGCCCCATTCAGCCAACTATTTTAAGACGTTTATCCCCATCTAGATGTCGATTTCTTCCTGGCGAGCGATAGCGAGCCAGTATTATATGAAGAAATCCGGCTTCGCCGGAGAAATTTTTCTATCGAAAAATGTACAAATTTAGCCTGCTGTCAAACAAAAATAAAAAATATGCTGGCTCGCTACCGCTCACCAGTAAAAAATTGACACCTGGATGGGGATAAACGTCTTAAAACAGTAGGCTGAATGGGGCAGAATGGATACTAGCCAGAGAAAGAGAGAAAAGGACAGAACAAAAACAGGTCACCCCCAGATTAAGGCCAGATTGTCACTGAAGGGATTTTTTTTTCTTTTTTTTCAAACCTCCTTCTCCCTCATGTTTGGTACCGGATGTATAGTTTGGTCTTAAAATGTGTATTCATTTAACTCCCAAAACACCAACTACTTCCCGATGAAATTAATGAAAGCATGTGATCCTACCGGGATTCGAACCTGGGTTAGCACATGCAGATCTTAAGGGGAGATTTCCACTTGAGGGACTTTTTTCTTGACTCCTTTCTCCCTCATGTCTAGCCCCCTTGCTTTTGAGATTTTAAGACGTTCGCCCCATTAGTTTGGCAATTTTAAGAATTTACGCCCCATTTTGTCAATTTTAAGATCTTTCGTGCCATTTAGGTGTCGATTTTATCCTGGCGAGCGATAGCGAGCCTGTAATTTAAGAGTAACCGGCGTTCGGCCGGGAAATTTTTCTACCGAAAAATGTATCTTGAAAGGGGGTGAATTTTTTAGATTGCTGGAGGAGTAGGAAACAAACTAAAAACCTCCCCTTAAACACTCTAACCACTACACCATCAAGACAGTTATAAGTACAGCACATGACCGCAGTTTATTTTGGCTATCATTAGACGATTTTATGCAGCTTAGGAAGGATCTGTGGGTACTAAAAGGCTAAATACTATCTCAATCAACCCTTTGACTTCCATATACCGTTACTAATCTGAATGAAATCGTCTAATAGTAGCCAGAAAACAGAACCGAAACGCGTATTGGAGCTTGAAAGGGTTAATCTAATCATGTACTGGATAGCCTAATGCTTAAAGGGGGAGGTCGTCGCTTTTTCTAGACCCCCTTCTCCCTGTTACATAAGACTTTTGACGGTCAGTGTAAGTATGGGTAAGATTAGGAAGACGCGCTAATTGTACGATCCTAGATTTATTATAAGGGTTAAGTTTGACTTTTAGTAAGGGGAGGTTTCTAGTTTGTTTCCTACTCCTCCAGCAATCTTAAAATTTCACCCCCTTGACCCCCTTTCAAGATAAATTTGTACATTTTTCGGTAGAAAAATGTCCCGGCCGAAGGCCGATTACTCTTAAATTACATACTCGCTATCGCTCGTCAGGATAAAATCGACACCTAAATGGCACGAAAGGTCTTAAAATTGACAGAATGGGGCGGAAATTCTTAAAAATCACCAAATTAATGGGGCAAACTTCTTATAAAATCAAAAGCAATGGGGCTATCCATGAGGGAGAAAGGGGTCAAGAAAAAAGTCCCTCAAGTGGAAATCTCCCCTTAAGGTGTCGATGGCCTTAGGAGTTAATATATATGTTTTAGTTACAGGTTGATTGTAGTGTAGGTAGAATCTCCTCAGCTTTCAGTTCTCTCTCTCTCTCTCTGCTTGTAGTTTGATAGATAATGATAGATAATGATAGATAATGATAGATAATAGGTTATGTCATGTGCGTTCTCAGATGGATTACTGTTCACCTCTGTGGGGTGGAAGTGGAGTGGTTGCATTGAGGCAGTTGGACAAAATTCAAAATAAAGCTATTAGATTAATCAATAACCCTGCAATCACACAGGACCTTCCTACATTATCCATACGAAGAAACGTTGCATCCCTTGCATTATTCTACAGATATTTTCACAGCAATTGTTCCGAGGAACTTGCTTCAATTGTGCCGCCTCTCCACATCTTTCCCCCGTAGAACTAGGGCAGCTGAGAGCGCCCATGAATTTACACTTTCTCCTCCACAATGTAGAACTTCTGCTTATCAGAATTCATTTATCCCCAGAGCTACTACTCTTTGGAATTCACTTCCCTCGAATTGCTTTCCACAAACTTACAATCTACAAATGTTTAAATCCAGTTGTTACAAACATTTTATGAATGGAGGATGCCTTTAGGCACATGGACCTTTTTGTTTTATCTGTGTTTTTCCTTCCTCCGTTCATTGTCTCTTAAAAAAAAAAATTAAAAAATTATAATCGCCGCCACCACCCCACTCTTATACTCTATAGCCTATTATATTATATTATCATAGACTACAGTAGATCTGGACTGGACACGACAATGGAACTTTGCAGTAAGGGACCCAAAATCAGCAAACGAACCCCCAAGTTCAAACCTCGAAACCGCGAAAATTTGATATTTTCGCGGTTTCAAGGTTCAAACTTGGGGGTTCGTTTTCCGATTTTGGGTCCCTTACTGCAAAGTTCCATTGTCGTGTCCAGTCCAGATCCACTGTAGTCTATAAAGGGGGAAAATTAAAGATCTCTAATCCAAAAACCACTTTGATATATTATTTAAGTAACAATCTGAAAGGTATACGGAAGTACTATAAAGGAATATTAGAGAAAACCCTATGTACTGTATGAGGGAGTCTGTCGGGGATATGTTGGTATCTACAGTATCTGTCTGTTCACATCCCCAACTAGTCTCAATTTTTTCCCAGCTGAGGGTAAATTGCCATGTTTCTATCTTTATTACTCGGCTATAAGGTAGGTTTTGTAGTGAAATATGATGTTAATTATGAAAACTTGGCATTAATACGACACACAGCCATAGTAGTTTCATATAGTTTCATTAAGTATCGAGAAATCAGCTGCTAAGGGATTCAATTTAACATCAGCTGGACAAAAATAGAGTATAGTTTCACTCCACACCTCCTCCCTATCTCCCAGAGGTGTAGGGAATGTCCCTCACACCTTCCGGTCATAGGATGAGGGCATGAGAGAGACCCACAAGTGCATGACTGCTAAACTGATTACTAATGGGGCTAAAATGACTAATGGGGCTAAAATTACTAATGGAGCTGAAATTACTAATGGGGCTAAAATTACTAATGGGGCTAAAATTACTAATGGGGCTGAAATTACTAATGGGGCTAAAATTACTAATGGGGCTAAAATTACTAATGGGGCTAAAATTACTAATGGGGCTAAAATTACTAATGGGTCTGAAATTACTAATGGGGCTAAAATTACTAATGGGGCTAAAATTACTAATGGGGCTAAAATTACTAATGGGGCTAAAATTACTAATGGGGCTAAACTGAATACTAATGGGGCTAACATTAAGGAAGAAGGGGGGGGGGGACGTAATTATTTAAGCTGTCAGACTACAATTGCCCGTACAAATTGACGGAAAAATAACTCGTGTGACACTGCCCCAAGCCTTTTAGGTTAAGGGGGGTGACCTGTTTTTTTTATTGCTGTCCTTTTCTCTCTTTCTCTGGCTTGTATCCATTCGGCCCCATTCAGCCAACTATTTTAAGACGTTTATCCCCATCTGGCGAGCGATAGCGAGCCAGCATTATAATATAATATTAATATTATGAAGAAATCCGGCTTCGCCGGAGACATTTTTCTATCGAAAAATGTACAAATTTAGCCTGCTGTCAAACAAAAATATAAAATATGCTGGCTCGCTACCGCTCACCAGTAAAAAATTGACACCTGGATGGGGATAAACGTCTTAAAACAGTAGGCTGAATGGGGCCAAATGGATACAAGCCAGAGAAAGAGAGAAAAGGACAGAAATAACAAAAAGCAGGTCACCCCCTTAACCATTAGAAGATATATACTACGAAGGATTTATTTTCTATAGGGAGGGTATACAGAAGTCAAAGGGTTAATCTGAGATAGACTTTAATTACCCTTATAATTCCCACCGATCCTTCCTTAAGTTTTTGACGGAGTTTATTCAGGTTAGGATTTTATTCAGATTAGGAATTTAGTATGAACGTCAGAGGGTTCAGTGAGATAGTCTTTACCCTTATCATTCCCCACAGGTCCTTCCTAAACTGTATAAAATCGTCTACTACTAGCCATAATAAACTGTCTTTACCCTTATAATCCCCCCAGATCCTTCCTAAGCTGTATAAAACTCGTGATAATCTTGGGAGGGTGTACTGTAGGTATCTGGGAGTCTGTCGTAAACTTCACTGATAATATCCACTATGAACCGGGTTAAGGGGAGGTTTTTAGTTTGTTTCCTACTCCTCCAGCAATCTTAAAATTTCGCCCCCTTGACCCCCTTTCAAGATAAATTTGTACATTTTTCGGTAGAAAAATGTCCCGGCTGAAGGCCGGTTACTCTTAAATTACAGGCTCGCTATCGCTCGCAAGGATAAAATCGACACCTAAATGGCACGAAAGGTCTTAAAATTGACAGAATGGGGCGGACATTCTTAATATCACCAAACTAATTGGGCGAACGTTTTAAAATTTCAAAAACAAGGGGGCTAGACATGAGGGAGAAAGGGGTCAAGAAAAATGTCTCTCAAGTGGAAAAGGGGGGGGGGTTCATTTTTTGGCCGATTTTTTTTTTTTTTTTAATTTTCATATTATTTTTCTAGTTTTACTGAAGGGGTTGTTTCCACATAACGATTTTGATTAGATGTTTTTTGTCTTCTTTTACTGCGTTCGTAACGTTTCGGGTTTTGTTTATTTTTGCAAGTTTTACATTAGATTTCCTCCCTAGACCTCCATCAAACTTTAAAAATCAACCCCCAGGATCCCACTTCAAGATATATTTGTACATTTTTGGGTAGAAAAATGTCCCGGCCGAATCCCGGTTCCTCCGAAATTACAGGCTCGCTATCGCTCGCCAGGATTTTGTTTACACCTAAGTGACATGAAAAGTAATAATATTGACAAAGAAAAGGGGCGAAAGATCTTTAAATCGCCAAACAAATGGGCTGAACGTCTTAAAATCTGAAAACTAACGGGGCTAAGCATGAGGGAGAGGGGGCTGTGGGGGGTGGGGGGTGGGGGGTGGGGGGGGGGGGGACCAGACAAGCGACCCATCCCCTCTTAAAACAAATTGTGGTCCCCTCGTGCTGATATAA
The DNA here is from genome assembly GCA_032716605.1 of Paralithodes platypus. NCBI lineage: Eukaryota > Metazoa > Arthropoda > Malacostraca > Decapoda > Lithodidae > Paralithodes > Paralithodes platypus. The sequence continues at coordinate 2,219,821 of CM064572.1, read as the reverse complement.
ATTATATATTATATACCTCGCCCAGGTTTCGATCCCACGCCCAACGGTACCTCTCTCCCAGGGTTCGATCCCACGCCCAGGCCGAGGAGGAGAGGCCTTATATATCAACCCCTAATAGCAGGGCTTAAGAAGGGGGTAGTACTCGCTCTGTCTGGACCCCCTTCTCCCTCAGGTTTAGCATGTTAATTTTCAGGGTTTTAGACGTTCGTTCCGTTAGTTTGAGGGAGAAGAGGGTCCATAAACACCCCCCCCCCCCTGAATAACTGCTACCAAACTACTATAAATAATGTGCTATAATGTGCCATATATGACGACTATGGAAACGACTATAACTTCTGATAAATATATAATTATATATGATTGCTATAATGGCAGGAGGTAACGGAGTATAAGGGGCGAGGGCTCACTTGTTGGTCCATGTTTTAATTTATTTATTATTTGTTCTAGTTTCCTCCCTAGACCTCCATCAAACTTTTAAAAAATCTATTAGATCCCCCTTGTAGATTATTTTATAAATGTTTCGGTACAAAACTGTCCCGGCTCACTATCGTTCGCCAGGAAAACATCGACACCTAAATAGCACGAATTGTAAGACGCTTCATCCCATTAGTTTGGGGGGATAATAAGACTCTTCAACCCATTCAGGTGTCCATTTTTGTTCTGGACGTGCGATATCGAGCCTGTAACTTACAAGAAGTTTAGCTTGAAAGAGGTTGGGGTGATAATACATATTTAGTTTGAAGGAAGTGTGGGAAGGTGTTTTGTTAGCCTAGGGGCAAAATCCTCATTAATATCTATGCCACATATCCTACTACCCCCCCCCCCCCCCCCCCAACCCCTACTGCGGGGATCTAAACTGTCGACTCTCATGCTCCATCACTCTGCCTAGGACTGGTAATTATAGGGCTTTTGACTTATCCTGTGAGCTATCTTTAATTCTTCTCTCTCTCTCTCTCTCTCACACACTCACACCCACATACAGACACACACACACAAACCTCCTCCCCACACACACACATATACCCCCCCCCCCCACACTCACAAACACACCCATCCAACACACACATACACACACCCTACACCCACCCAATACACACATATACACACGTACACCCACACACATACACCCCGCCCCACACCCACTCACAGACACCCCGCCCACACCCACTCACAGGCACACACACACAAACACACCCTTCACCCACATGTGAAAAGAGTTGAAATAAATCTAGATATATGCAAAATATAGATATACAGTCAAACACCCATCTCAAGGCAAAATAATGAGGATGGACTTCATCAGGCCACAGCTACCCGCCGTAATCCGTTTTCTGTTATAACTGTGGCAAACCGGCTATCTCTATAATGCCTTTTGTAGAGTGTTTGACCTTTAAGAAAAAGTAGTATAGTACTAATGAAATGGTCAAAATCAGGGGGTTGATAAATTTGGGGCAGTCAATTTTGTAGTCAGAAGTAGAGTAGACAAAATCAGTAAGTTCAAATTGGGGAAGTCACATTTAGTTGTCGTATATCGAATAGACAAAATCCATTAACTATGTCAAAAAGTACTGTAACATATTTAGCATAAGATAAAGTGAGATTGAGCTCTGAGAGGCAGGGGACGCTCAACCCCCACTCTGTCAGGATCAGCCCATCTCCTTGGCATCAAAGTTCTGGTAATAAAACGTCGACATATTCAGTAGCTGCAGTGTGTGGTAAATTCAATGACGTCATATTTATTAGCTGAGATGCTCTTTGCAAATTTACTCATATCATCTCTAGCAGTTCTAAGATGGTGGTTCTTGAAATACGCCACTTATTATAATATTGTTCAGTTTATTGTAGTTCAAATATCTAATCGGCAGTTTGTTAAATTGTCTTTTCAAGATGTATATTTCATATCCTTGTTTCAACAATTTTCTAATAAGGATCTTACAAGCTTCTAAAAAGTGTTCATATTTGGAACAGACTCTACTATAGCGTATTATTTGGGAAGTAAAAACACCATAGCTTTGTCTTTTGGGGCTATTTCCGCAAAGAAAGGGAAAGTTAACTATATGAAATTGGAAATCTGTTCATTTGTCATAAATTTTTGTTGTAAATTTCTTATCAATTACTTCAATTTGGATATCGAGGAATGAAGCTTTCTTATCAGAGTCATTTTCTTTATTTAAAATAAGCTTCTCTCACACACACACCACACCACACTACACCAACACACACCACACCACACACACACACACACTCACAGAAACACAAACACCACACACACAAACACACCCACCACAAACACATACACACACACACACCCACCACAAACACAAACACACCCACCACAAACACACCCACCACAAACACATACACACACACACACACAAACACACCCACCACAAACACACACACACAAACACACCCACCACAAACACATACACACACACACACACACACCCACTAACACACCCACCACAAACACACACACACACACACACCCACCACAAACACACACACAAAACACACCCACCACAAACATACACACACACACACACACAAACACACACACACACAAACGCACCCACCACAAACACACAAACACACAAACACACCCACCACAAACACACACACACACAAACACACCCACCACAAACACACACACACAAACACACCCACCACAAACACACACACACACAAACACACCCACCACAAACACACACACACACACACACCCACCACAAACACACCCACCACAAACACACACACACAAACACACCCACCACAATCACACCCACACACACACAAAAAAACACCCACCACAAACACACACACACAAACACACCCACCACAAACACACCCACCACACAAACACACCCACCACAAACACACCCACCACAAACACACACACACAAACACACCCACCACAAACACACCCACACAAACACACCCACACAAACACACCCACCACAAACACACCCACCACAAACACACCCACACACACACACAAACACACCACCAACGAACAAACACACACACAAACACACCACCAACGAACAAACACACACACAAACACACAAACACACCCACCACAAACACACACACACAAACACACCCACACAAACACACCCACACACACCCACACACACACACACACACACCCACCACACACACACACACACTAACCCACCCACCACAAACACACACACACACACACACAAACACACCCACACAAACACACACACACAAACACACCCACACAAACACACCCACCACAAACACACACACACACACACACAAACACACCCACCACAAACACACACACACACCCACAAACACACCCACCACAAACACACCCACCACAAACACACCCACCACAAACACACCCACACACACACACAAACACACCCACCACAAACACAAACACACCCACCACAAACACACCCACCACAAACACACCCACCACAAACACACACACATAAACACACCCACCACAAACACACCTACCACAAACACACCCACCACAAACACACCCACCACAAACACACACACATAAACACACCCACCACATAACACACCCACCACATAACACACCCACCACATAACACACCCACCACATAACACACCCACCACATAACACACCCACCACATAGCACACCCAACACAAACCCACCCACACAAACACACACACACACACACCCACCACAAACACACCCACCACAAACACACCCACCACAAACACACACACACAAACACACCCACCACAAACACACCCACCACAAACACACCCACCACAAACACACTCACACACACACCACAAACACACCCACCACAAACCACAACACCCACCACAAACACACCCACCACAAACACACTCACACAAACACACCCACCACAAACACACCCACCACAAACACACTCACACAAACACACCCACCACAAACACACCCACCACAAACACACCCACCACAAACACACACACACAAACACACCCACCACAAACACACCCACCACAAACACACCCACCACAAACACACTCACACAAACACACCCACCACAAACACACCCACCACAAACACACCCACCACAAACACACCCACCACAAACACACCCACCACAAACACATACACACACACACACACCCACCACAAACACACACACACACACACAAACACACCCACCACAAACACACACACACACACACACAAACACACCCACCACAAACACACACACACACACACACACACACACAAACACACCCACCACAAACACACCCACCACAAACACACCTGGTGATAAGTTGAGGACGTCTGGTCGTCCCTCGGTCATACTGATGCACCACCGCCAGTAGTAGTCATCCACCGCTCGTCCCCGTCCCCAGTGGAAGACACGGGGGCAAGGGGACCAGTAGATGGACTGTCACACACACACACACACACACACACACACACACACACACACACACACCCACCACACACACACACACCACAAACACACCCACCACAAACACACCCACCACAAACACACACACACACACACACACCACAAACACACCCACCACAAACACACCCACCACAAGCACAAACACACACACTCACCCACCACAAACACATACACACAAACACACCCACCACAAACACACCCACCACAAATACACACACACACCCACCCACCACAAACACACCCACCACAAACACACCCACCACAAACACATTCACACACACACACCCACCCACCACAAACACATACACACACACACCCACCCACCACAAACACATACACACACCCACACACAAACACATACACACACACACAAACACACCCACCACAAACACATACACACACACACACCCACCCACCACAAACACATACACACACACACACCCACCCACCACAAACACATACACACACACACACCCACCCACCACAAACACATACACACACACACACACACAAAAACACACCCACCACAAACACAGCAGGATATCTACCACTCACCAGACAAGCCCATCACAATATAATAACTAAATAATTATATTGCGGTGTATCTTGTTAATTCAAGAATTAGTTTTTTATTGGACGCGCCCAGCAGTCGGCCCCTCAGCAGCAACCAAGTGTAAAATTAAATGCCATCCTGTATGATTAACACTCACGCGCTTGCTAGCTGCTCTGCCGTCTTAAGGGGGTAGTACTCGTTTTTATGGACCCCCTTCTCCCTCATGTTTAGCATATTAGTTTTGAGGTTTTAAGACGTTCGTTTCGTTAGTTTGGCGATTTTGAGACTTTTCGCCTCATTTTTGTGTCAATATTAAAAGCTTTCGTGCCCTTTAGGTGTCGAATTTTTCCTGGCGAGCGATAGCGAGCCTCTAATTTTAAAAGGAACCGGCCTTCGGCCGGGACATTTGTCTATCGAAAAGTGTACACATTTATCTTGAAAGGAGATCTAGGGGGTGTTTTTTTTAAGCTTGATGGAGGTTTAGGGGGTGTTTTTTTAAGCTTGATGGAGGTCTAGGGGGTGTTTTTTAAGCTTGATGGAGGTCTAGGGGGTGTTTTTTAAGCTTGATGGAGGTCTAGGGGGTGTTTCTTAAGCTTGATGGAGGTCTAGGGGGTGTTTGTTTTAAGCTTGATGGAGGTCTAGGGGGTGTTTTTTAAGCTTGATGGAGGTCTAGGGGGTGTTTTAAGCTTGATGGAGGTCTAGGGGGTGTTTTTTAAGCTTGATGGAGGTCTAGGGGGTGTTTTTTTAAGCTTGATGGAGGTCTAGGGGGTGTTTTTTAAGCTTGATGGAGGTCTAGTTTTTTTTTAAGCTTGATGGAGGTCTAGGGGGTGTTTTTAAAGCTTAATGGAGGGGGGTTAGGGGGTGTTTTTTTTAAAGCTTGATGGAGGTCTAGGGGTGTTTTTTAAGCTTGATGGAGGTCTAGGGGGTGTTTTTTTAAGCTTGATGGAGGTCTAGGGGTGTTTTTTTAAGCTTGATGGAGGTCTAGGGGGTGTTTTTTTTAAGCTTGATGGAGGTCTAGGGGGTGTTTTTTTAAGCTTGATGGAGGTCTAGGGGGTGTTTTTTTAAGCTTGATGGAGGTCTACCGGGTGTTTTTTTAAGCTTGATGGAGGTCTAGGGGGGTGTTTTTTTAAGCTTGATGGAGGTCTAGGGGGTGTTTTTTAAGCTTGATGGAGGTCTAGGGGGTGTTTTTTTAAAGCTTGATGGAGGTCTAGTTTTTTTTTTTAAAGCTTGATGGGGGTCTAGGGGGTGTTTTTTTAAGCTTGATGGAGGTCTAGGGGGTGTTTTTTTAAGCTTGATGGAGGTCTAGGGGGTGTTTTTTCAGCTTGATGGAGGTCTAGGGGGTGTTTTTTTAAGCTTGATGCGGGGCTAGGGGGTGTTTTTTTAAAGCTTGATGGAGGTCTAGGGGGTGTTTTTTTAAAGCTTGATGGAGGTCTAGGGGGTGTTTTTTTAAAGCTTGATGAAGGTCTAGCGGTGTTTTTTTAAAGCTTGATGAAGGTCTAGGGTTTTTTTTTTTAAGCTTGATGAAGGTATAGGGGGGTGTTTTTTTAAGCTTGATGAGTTCTAGGGGGGTGCATTTTTTTTGTTTAGCTTGATGGAGGTCTAGGGGGTGTAATTTTTTAGCTTGATGGGGGTCTAGGGGGGTGTATTTTTTTTGTTTAGCTTGATGGAGGTCTAGGGGGTGTAATTTTTTAGCTTGATGGAGGTCTAGGGGGTGTTTTTTTAAGCTTGATGGAGGTCTAGGGGGTGTTTTTTAAGCTTGATGGGGGTCTAGGGGGTGTTTTTTTAAGCTTGATGGAGGTCTAGGGGGTGTTTTTTTTAAGCTTGATGGAGGTCTAGGTTTTTTTAGCTTGAGGGGGTCTAGGGGGTATTTATTAGGATATTTGGTTGAGGGGGTAGGGGTATTTATTGGGATATTGGTTAGGGGGTAGGGGGTATTATTTGGATATTTGTTTAGGGGGTAGGGGGTTAATTTTAACAATTTATTAGGATATTTGGTTCTAGGGGGGGTTAGGTGATGGAGGTCTAGTTTTTTTTAAGCTGGGATACTTTGGTTTGAGGGGTAGGGGGGGATTTATCTAGGATATTTGGTTGAGGGTGGTGGTAGGGGGTGGTATGTGTTTTTTTTATTGGGATATTTGGTTAGGGGGTATAGGGGGGGGTATTTATTGGATGATTTGTTAGGGGAGGTCTAGGGGGGGGTGGGTTAGTTTAGGGTATTTGGTTGAGGGGGTAGGGGTATTTATTAGGATATTTGGGTTGAGGAAGGGGTTAGGGGGTATTTATTAGGATATTTGGTTGAGGGGGTAGGGGGTATTTTTAGGATATTTGGTTGAGGGGTAGGGGTATTATTGGATATTGGTTGAGGGGGTAGGGGGTATTTATTAGGATATTTGGTTTGAGGGGTAGGGATTTTATTGGATATTTGCTTTAGGGGGTAGGGCGTACTTATTAGGATATTTGGTTGAGGGGGTACAGGGTATTTATTGGCATATTTGGTTTAGGGGGTAGGGGGTATTTATTAGGATATTTGGTTTAGGGGGTAGTGGGTATTTATTAGGATATTTGGTTTAGGGGGTAGGGGGTATTTATTAGGATATTTGGTTGAGGGGGTAGGGGTATTTATTGGGATATTTGGTTGAGGGGGTAGGGGGTATTTATTAGGATATTTGGTTGAGGGGGTAGGGGGTATTTATTAGGATATTTGGTTGAGGGGGTAGGGGGTATTTATTAGGATATTTGGTTTAGGGCGTAGGGGGTATTATTAGGATAGTTGGTGGGGGGGATAGGGGGTATTTATTAGGATATTTGGTTGAGGGGGTAGGGGTATTTATTAGGATATTTGGTTGAGGGGGTAGGGGGTATTTATTAGGATATTTGGTTGAGGGGGTAGGGGGTATTTATTAGGATATTTGGTTGAGGGGGTAGGGGGTATTTATTAGGATATTTGGTTGAGGGGGTAGGGGGTATTTATTAGGATATTTGGTTGAGGGGGTAGGGGGTATTTATTAGGATATTTGGTGGAGGGGGTAGGGGCTATTTATTAGGATATTTGGTGGAGGGGGTAGGGTATATTAATTTGTATATTTAATTATGTATTTATTATTGCATTAGTTTCCTCCCTAGACCTCCATCAAGCTAAATAATTTATCCTCAAGATCCCCCTTGTAGTTACTTTGTACATTTTTCGGTAGAAAACTGTCCCAGCCGAAGGCCACTTCCTCCTAAATTGCAGGCTCGGTATCGATTTCCAGAAAAAAATCGCCACCTAAATGGTATGGAAGGTCTTGATATTGATAAAGAAACGGGACGAAAGGTATTGAAATCTAAAAACTAATGGGGCAAACGTCTTAAAATCTCAAAACTAATAGGGCTAAACATGAGGGAGAAAGGGGTCCATAAAAAAGACCCTCGCCCTTAGTATGTTATGGCTTTCAGTTCGTTAATAAATACACTTTACAAATTACGACGAAGAAGTGTTATAGAGACAAATATAGGGATAGATGTGATGTGAGGTGTGTGGGGTGGGCGGCTAGGGTCATACCACGGATCTAATACACTCACACATATACACACGCATACACACACACTCACAAACTCTCTCTCCCCCCCCCCCCCCCTCTCTCTCTATATATATATATATATACAGTATATATATATGGTGACCGGTTAACTCAACCAGTAGACCATTTCAACCAGTAGCTCTCAACCAGTACCAAATCAACCAATACGGTTAGGTTAGGTTAGGTTAGGTTAGGTTAGTACTATATTTTGGCACTGGTTTGGTTGGTCTGGGTTAATTTGGCACTGGTTGAGAGCTACTGGTTGAAATGGTCTACTGGTTGAGATGACATGGAACCTTAATATATATATAATTTATATACTCAGGAAAGATATAGAGCGACTAGAAAGAGTACAAAATAGAGCTACAAAGCTTATTCCATCGCTTAGAAGAATGAGCTATGAGTACTGGTTGAGAGCTCTTGATATCTTTTCGTTGGAGACACGCAGACTACGAGGTCAGCTCATTGAAGTATTTAAAATACTTAATGGGTTTGACAATGTGGATTATAGCAAAATGTTTAACCTCAATATGAATACAACACGCAACCATGGCTGGAAATTAGAATTGAAAAGGTTCAGCACTAGTATTTGTGAAAACTTTTTCACATATAAGATCTGTTCTACCTGGAACAAACTTCCCTCCGAAGTTGTAAACAGTTCTTCAGTAGAGCAGTTCAAGAAGAGAGTAGATAGTATTTTGCACACTCTGTAATGAGTGTAGTGCACTAAACAGTCTCTCTCCTTCCACTTCGATTATCTTCCCCGTAGTGGACCGCAAGGTCTCTTGAGATACTAACTATTGCTTGTACCTCCCTCCACCCCTTCCAGTTCAGCACCGCCAACAATATAACCTTGTAAAATAATCCTTCTGTCTGGATGTTCAAAATTGTGGTCATATATATCCAGCAGGCAGACAGTTGTTGAGAGACCAGTCCATTGTTGCATTATCATAAGGCTAGATTTACATACTGGGAGGTGAAACTTTGATCATAAACTGTGGTCAACATTATGACTGCATGATATTATACTGGTGATTATTATCACAGGGTAAGAGAGGGGTACGCCTTGTGTGATGGGGCTGGAATGATTCTAATATTTTCTGTCGGTATTTTCAACAACGATGTGCGAGATAAGAAAGTGTATATGGACACACTCACACACACCCACCACCCACCCACACACACCCACCCACCCACCCACACACACACACACACACACACACACACTCGGGCTGACCGCAAGGGCCGGGGTGAGGGTTGGAATTCATCAGAATCCTAAAGTTTTTTTCGGCCATAGCGACGGAGAGAATTGTATCGTGGTTCCTCCCTAACCAAGCTTAACGCCCTGACCACTTCACCATCAAGACAGTTAACCCCTTCTATATCGACGACGTCTTTTAAACATTATTCTGGCTACTATTAGACGATTTCATTCAGTTTCAAAAGGGCCTCCAGCAATTAACAGGCTTCGAACTATCTCACTTAACCCCTTTGATTACCACAGATCCTTCTTAAACTGCTCAAAATCGTCTAAATGTAGCAATAATAATATTAAAAAGACGTCAAGAAAGGGTTAAAAGTACAGGACATGAACACGATTGATATTCATTTATGGAATACTGGATATCAATCAATCTAATCATGTACTGGACCCACCTGTACTGCGAACAACGAAATAATTATGTGAGAGGAAAGATCAATTTAAGGGGAGGTTTTTAGTTGATTCCCTAGACTTCCATCAAACTTAAAATTACTCCCCCTTGACCCCCTTTCAAGATAAATTTGTACATTTTTCGGTAGAAAAATGTCCCGGCCGAAGGCCGATTCCCCTTAAATTACAGGCTCGCTATCGCTCGCCAGGAAAAAATCGACACCTAAAATGGCACGAATGGTCTTAAAATTGACAGAAATGGGGCGAGGGTTCTTAAAATCGCCAAACTAATGGGGCGAACGTTTTAAAATCTCAAAAGCAATGGGGCTAAACATGAGGGAGAAAGGGGTCCAGAAAAAAATCCTCCAGGTGGAAATCTCCCCTTAAGATAAGATTCGAGTACAAAAAAAACAAAAAAAAACAAACACCCACACACACTCAATATATCTATCTATCTATCTATCTATGTATATATATATATATATATATATACATTGATAACAACTCGCTGCTGTCTACTTGTTAGCCAACATTCTGTTTAATTAGTTATTGTACTTCCTAACTGATGGATGACCTCAGCACGCACTTTGGACAGAGAGAGAGAGAGAGAGTTACACATAGTTACACATATACTCAGACCACACAGACTTTGCGGTCCCTACTAGGTGGTCCGGCCTTAATACTACTAGACAGGGACAGTTTAAAATAGAAGAATAGGACAGCAAAGTAGAAGGCTCTCTCCCCACCCACCCACCCTCCCGCTAAAAATCCGAGCCGGACAATGGGATAAAGTCTAACCTTACGGGTCAGGAAAGTTTGATATAGTATAGAATGACACTTACCCTTACGTACCTTCTGATTCATTCATGTTAAGGGGAGATCTCCACTTGAGGGATTTTTTTCTTGACCCCTTTCTCCCTCATGTTTAGCCCCATTGCTTTTGATATTATAAAACGTTTTCCCCATTAGTTTAGCGATTTTAAGAACTTTCACCCCATATTAAGACCTTTCGTGCAATTCAGGTGTCGATTTTATCCTGGCGAGCGATAGCGAGCCTGTAATTTAAGAGGAACCGGCCTTCGGCCGGGAAATTTTTCTACCGAAAAATGTACAAATTTATCTTGAAAGGGACTCAAGGGGGTGTAATTTTAAGCTTGATGGAGGTCTAGGGAACAAACTAAATACCTCCCCTTAAGGGAGTCCACCTCGTTTGTTTTCTCTTTCTCTCCCTCTCTCTTTGGCTTGTATCCATTCGGCCCCATTCAGCCTACTGTTTTAAGACGTTTACCCCCATCCAGGTGTCAATATTTTCCTGGCAAGCGGTAGCGAGCCAGCATATATACAGTATATATATTTTTTGACACCAAGCTAAATTTGTACATTTTTCGATAGAAAAGTTTCTCCATACAATGCTGGCTCGCTATCGCTCGCCAGGAATAAATCGACACCTGGGTGGGAATAAGCGTCTTAAAACAATTGGCTGAATGGGGTCGAATGGATACAAGCCAGGGAAGGAGAGAAAAGGAGAGAAAGATAACAAAAAAAGCCGGTGACCTCCCTTAAGGGGAGGTATTTAGTTTATTCCCTAGACCTCCATCATGCTTAAAATTAAACCCCCTTGACCCTCTTTCAAGATAAATTTGTACATTTTTCGGTAGAAAAATGTCCCGGCTGAAAGCCGGTTCCTCTTATATTACAGGCTCGCTATCGCTCGCCAGGATAAAATCGATACCTAAATGGCACGAAAGGTCTTAAAATTGACAGAAATAGGTCGAAAGTTCTTAAAATCGTCAAAATAATGGGGCGAACGTCTTAAAATTAGAAAAGCAATGGGGATAAACATGAGGGAGAAAGGAGTCAAGGAAAAAGTCCCTCAAGTGGAAATCTCCCCTTAAGGGTACCGGTAGTGCTTGTTTTTTGGTCTGTACATTTTTTAATCTAAAAATATATTTTTGAATTTCCTAGCTAGACCTCCATCAAGATTTGAAGAAAAAAACACCCCTAGATCCCCTTTCAAGATAGATTTGTACATTTTTCGGTAGAAAAATGTCCCGGCCGAAGGCCAATTCGTTCTAAAATTAGAGGCTCGCTATCGCTCGCCAGGAACGAACCGACATCAAAATGGGACGAAAGGTCTTAATATTGACAAAAAAATGGGGCGAAAGGTCTCAACATCGAAAAACCGACCACTAACTACCACTACCACTGCGGCTACTGCTACTGCTACTGCCTCTGACTCTGCTGCCACTACATCTTCAACAAGGCGATTGTTGTTGGCGATTCCATGGTCAGACACCTATAGTCTATTCGCTGTAAGTAGGCGAGAAATCATGACCTCTATCCTCTGTAACTCAAAAAGGGCTAGAGCAAATTGGCTGTAAATTTCCACATCTATTCCTTGACTGACTCTTCCCAAATGGTATAAATATTAGCTCGATTACTCTAGTCGTTTGTGAGTTACAGAGGATAGAGTTCATGATTTCTCGCCTACTTACAGCGAATAGACCGATGCTAGCAAACTTGTTAGTCTGCCTGCCAGGGTGCCGGGGTTGGAAGGGTTTTGGAGAAAATAGATGACATCATGGAGGATAGTGGAGGTAGCACCATTATAATATAACACAATATTGCTAAACCTTGATGCCATTTTAATTTCCTCCCATAATGAGTACTTAACTGTACAAAATCGTCTAAATATAGCTAGAATATAATAAAAAAGACGTCGCCGGTACAGAAGGGGTTAATCTACTAGGCCGGTATTAGGTAGAGATCCTTTAGTAATAGACAGTGGACAACTTTGTATTTGGACGCCATTTTGGTACCTCAATTATCAAAGAACGAGGGATTATTATATTATTGATCGTGTAGAATGTATACCCAAAGACCAAACAATATATCCTGTACCAGTATTCATATTAATTCACCAACCCACCAATTAACTTACAAATATTCCTAATTAATGAAATAAATGAAACTAATGAATAGGCCTATATTATGTGGTACTTCCAAGGACTCGAACCTAGGATACTCACACCGAAATTCCGCGCACTAAGCATTACGCTATCAATGTTTGTTATGGGTAGGGAGATATTTAACCCCTTCAGCACCAGGACACCTTTTTACCTTTGATTCTGGCAAAAAATAATTAATGTCATGCAGTTCAAGAAGGACCATGTTAATAAGAGGGTTTACTGAGATTGTATTTACCCATTTGAATTGGATAGGTACAATCGGGGGTATTAAGTGTTGTCATAGATTGCAGTGGTTTTCGCTCAAGAAGTGTTATTGGTATCTTTATAGTTACTGGGAAAAGTGCTTATCCCTCAAAGTATTAGTCAGTGTCCGAAACTTTGTGAAATATCTGACAACACTTATTAACCTCGACTGTACTGTACACTAGCCTACAAAGTACAAACTAAAGAATATCGTCTTATAGTTAGGCTATGTTTAGGCAATTGTCTGCAGTTTCAAAAGGCTCGATCTCTAGCAATGACAACCTTCGAAGTATCTCACTTTAACTCTTTTTATTACCACAGATCCTTCTTAGCTGCTCAAAACCCCCTAAATTTAGCTAGAATATAATTAGAAAGGCGTCGCCGGTACAGAAGGGGTTAAGGGGAGGTCTTCTTCCTAGACCTCCATCAAGCTTAAAACAAAACATAATAATAAATAAATAAATCTATAAATACAAAATACACCAAATATCCCTCTTCGAGATAATGTTGTGTAATGCCCCCTCCTTAATGTTGTGTAATGCCCCCTCCTTAATGTTGTGTAATGCCCCCTCCTTAATGTTGTGTAATGCCCCCTCGTTAATGTTGTGTAATGCCCCCTCCTTAATGTTGTGTAATGCCCCCTCCTTAATGTTGTATAATGCCCCCTCCTTAATGTTGTGTAATGCCCCCTCCTTAATGTTGTGTAATGCCCCCTCCTTAATGTTGTGTAATGCCCCCTCCTTAATGTTGTATAATGCCCCCTCCTTAATGTTGTGTAATTCCCCCTCCTTAATGTTGTGTAATGCCCCCTCCTTAATGTTGTGTAATGCCCCCTCCTTAATGTTGTATAATGCCCCCTCCTTAATGTTGTATAATGCCCCCTCCTTAATGTTGTGTAATGCCCCCTCCTTAATGTTGTGTAAATGCCCCTCCTTAATGTTGTGTAATGCTCCCTCCTTAATGTTGTTTAATGCCCCCCTCCTTAATGTTGTATAATGCCCCCTCCTTAATGTTGTGTAATGCCCCCTCCTTAATGTTGTGTAATGCCCCCTCCTTAATGTTGTGTAATGCCCCCTCCTTAATGTTGTGTAATGCCCCCTCCTTAATGTTGTATAATGCCCCCTCCTTAATGTTGTATAATGCCCCCTCCTTAATGTTGTGTAATGCCCCCTCCTTAATGTTGTGTAATGCCCCCTCCTTAATGTTGTGTAATGCCCCCTCCTTAATGTTGTATAATGCCCCCTCCTTAATGTTGTATAATGCCCCCTCCTTAATGTTGTGTAATGCCCCCTCCTTAATGTTGTGTAATGCCCCCTCCTTAATGTTGTGTAATGCCCCCTCCTTAATGTTGTATAATGCCCCCTCCTTAATGTTGTATAATGCCCCCTCCTTAATGTTGTGTAATGCCCCCTCCTTAATGTTGTGTAATGCCCCCTCCTTAATGTTGTATAATGCCCCCTCCTTAATGTTGTGTAATGCCCCCTCCTTAATGTTGTGTAATTCCCCCTCCTTAATGTTGTGTAATGCCCCCTCCTTAATGTTGTGTAATGCCCCCTCCTTAATGTTGTGTAATGCCCCCTCCTTAATGTTGTATAATGCCCCCTCCTTAATGTTGTATAATGCCCCCTCCTTAATGTTGTGTAATTCCCCCTCCTTAATGTTGTGTAATGCCCCCTCCTTAATGTTGTGTAATGCCCCCTCCTTAATGTTGTGTAATGCCCCCTCCTTAATGTTGTGTAATGCCCCCTCCTTAATGTTGTATAATGCCCCCTCCTTAATGTTGTGTAATGCCCCCTCCTTAATGTTGTGTAATGCCCCCTCCTTAATGTTGTGTAATGCCCCCTCCTTAATGTTGTGTAATGCCCCCTCCTTAATGTTGTGTAATGCCTCCTCCTTAATGTTGTGTAATGCCCCCTCCTTAATGTTGTGTAATGCCTCCTCCTTAATGTTGTGTAATGCCCCCTCCTTAATGTTGTGTAATGCCCCCTCCTTAATGTTGTGTAATGCCCCCTCCTTAATGTTGTGTAATGCCCCTCCTTAATGTTGTGTAATGCCCCCTCCTTAATGTTGTGTAATGCCCCCTCCTTAATGTTGTGTAATGCCCCCTCCTTAATGGCAGGCTCGCTATCGCTCGCTAGGAAAACATTAACACCTAAATGGCAAGAAAGGTCTTAAATTTGACAAATAAACGGGGCAAACATATTTTTAAATGGCCAAACTAATGGACAAATGGGGCGAATATCATAAAATTTCAAAACTAATGGGGCTGTTGTTCGTAGGGTTGTGATGTGCAATATGTAGCCTACACGGAGTAGGAATCTCCAGATATTTGCACAGGCGTTATTAGCGTTTGAACAGCTTTTGTATGTGTGTGTGTGTGGTTTTTTTTTATTGAAAGAGTGTAGAGAGGGGAGAAGGGGTGTTGGAGAGAGAGGAAGCTGTTGGAGTGGCTTTGTTATGCGTGTCTATAGTCTGTATACGTCATCAGGATGTTTCCTGACTTGGTGCGAACATGTGGAACTTGCTAGGACGTACTACCACACCCACTAAATGTCCGTCGTGGGGCTAAACATGGGAGAAAGGAGGTCCAGAATAACACTCCCTTAATGTGAGCGATGTGACTGCTTCAGGAGAGCATGCATTTGTAAATATATTAGTTGGCCATTTATTGTCGTTTTCTTTTAAGTATACTTTCAGAGAAAACTTATTTCTGCAGTAACAATAATTTATTCAAATTAAAAATGCAACTACATTTCAATTATTATTTTTGTTTTTTTGTACAATTCTACAACTGTTATACGAGATTTATTCAATATATATGTATAGGCCTATACTTTCCAATGACATTTCAATACACTATTATGGTTAAACAGTTTGAGGCCTATCTGAAAGTTCAACATTATCGCACACAAAATATATAGTCAGCCCCGCAGCTGCTCCTGATCAGTTTGTCTGGACTCCATCAGAGAAAGACGCTTTTTAGTAAGCTCCCTCAGCGCACACCACAGCGCACTTTTTAGGCTGACATCTTTCGATCAACGTAGCCTATTATAGGCTACTTATACTTATTTTCATTAATGATGACTTCTTACGACTACTTGGCGGCCGTGAGTGGTGCGGATAAAATAATGCGTACCCGAGATGCGATCGTGGCTGACACAGAGATCCTTGCATGGCTTGGTCGAGGTGTTGATGGGAAGGCTTATCGGGTGACCTACAAGGGAGTTGAAGCCTGCATGAAGGAAGCTTGGGACTGTTCCGACCCTAACAGAACCCATATGATGTGTGAGGCCAAGGCTTTGTGCATAGTTGATGGTGCAGCTGGGGCACCTAACCTAAGCTACTGGCTGCTAGTGAAGATGGCTCAGTGCTTATAATGGAGTACTGCGACGGCTACACTCTTGACGAGTTCGCTGCTCAAGTTGGCTCTAGCGAGGACCGCACCAAAGTTGCCCAGGACCTCAAGCTCGCAGTTGAGGCTCTGCACAAGGCCAGATACACCCACGGGGATATCCACGGCGAAAATATTATGGTGTGTGGTGGCCCGGGACAGTACCACGTTAGACTCATCGACTTTGGCCGCTGCAAAGAGTTGGACGAGGAGGATGTTGTTGACGAATTGTGGGATGTTAAGCACCTGTTGATGGCGGTTAAAATTCTTTGACATCACTGGAAAATATTAGTTAAGGACGCTTTTTGCACTTTATTCTGGCCATATTATTCCTTAGAAGATACAATGACGCTTTTTTTCCCCCTGGTTATTATTGGATGATTTTATTCATATTAGAAAGACTATATGGAAGTCAGAGGGTTAATTGAGATATTCTTTACCCTTCTAATTTCCACAGAACCTTCCTAAATTGTATTAAATCGTCTAATGATAACATGGTTAATCTGTCAATATGTCATAATCTTCAAAGGGTTATTAGGTGATATTAGACAGTTTATAACGAATATTTAGAAGCTAAAAGGTATATATTGTTGTTACCCTGTAACCATATCAATATTACTATCACCATCATCATTACTAATATCACCATACCTACTACTGTCACCATCAATATTACTATCACCATCATACCTACTACTGTACTGTCACCATCATAACTACTTCTATCACCATCATCACTAATACTGTCACCATCGTCACTAGTAGGCTATTGTCACCATCACTACTATCACCATCATAACTACAACTATCACCATCATCACTACTACCATCACCATCATCATTGCTACTATTACCATCATAACTACTACTGTCACCATCACTATTACTATCACCATCATACCTACTACTGTACTGTCACCATCATAACTACTTCAATCATCATCACCGAGTAACTCCACACATACTTCTCAAGCAGCTCATCTCCATCACATCCAGCTTTCTTCTCTCTTTTTCCTTCAGAGCCCATGTCTCAGCGCCATACATCACTGTTGGCACAACAATTCCTTGATACATTCCACTTTTTACTTTCCTTCCGAGATTTCTCGTCTTCCACATACTGTACTTCCCATTGCTCCGAAAACCTTCCTTCCTTCACACACTCTCTATTTTACCTCCATTTCCTTCATTTTGGTTAGCAGTTTCTTATGGGGGACTTTGTCGAATGCCTTTTGGAAGTCCAGGAAGATAATGTCGAGAAATTTGGTCATGTCATTAATTTATCGTTAGGAGTCTGTTGTAAAATTCTATTAGGTTTGTCACTCATGATTTGTTTGATCTGAAGCCGTGTTGACTATTTATAATTAGATTGTTGATTTCTAGATAGTCTACTATTTTATCCCTCAGGATTGATTCAAAGATTTTGCCTATAACTGAGGTTAAGCTAATTGGTCTGTTCAACCAAATATCCCAATAAATACCCCCTACCCCCTCAACCAAATATCCTAATAAGCTAAAACAATAATAAATACATTACTATATAAACCAATAAATACCCCCTATCCCCTCATATGTAGTTGTTCGCCAGACTTATCTCCCTTTTTGAAAATAGGGATTATATTATGCCTTCTTTTCAAGCAGTGGGGACTAGGTCCTGTTATAGGACTGCATTGAAAATCAGGCTGAGAGAGAGAGAGATAGTGAGTGAGTGAGTGAGGGGGTGAGAGAGAGAGAGTGTGAGAGAAAGAGAGAGTGAGAGTGAGTGAGTGAGTGAGGGGGTGAGAGAGAGAGAGAGAGAGATACATATTTTAGACTGGTTTGGTATCCTGTATTTTTAGAAGTAGGTGTTGGGGGATTGCGGGTGGTGGGGAGGGGGGGGGGGGGGGGGGGGGGGGGGGGGGTGTTAGTACATGTTACCTCCCTCAATGAAGTTGGACGGAGGTTATAAGTCAGTGTCACACGAGCGCTTATTCCGGCAATCTTCGATAAGCAAGTTTTGTTTCGTAATATGTTGAGGATTTTTGGCATGGAATCGGGAACTAGATCGAAGGTAGATTATGTTAGGTAGTTCAATTGACAGGAAACTTTAATTTTGAAGCTGCCATACTACAATTGCCCGAAAAATTTACGGAAAATCGCTCGTGTGACACCTACTTTATGCTTTCCCCTTCCTTTGTTTATCTGCCTGTCTCTCGGTTTCTTTGTCTGTGAACAAGATATCTCACGAAGTTATGAACCGATTTTCACGAAATTTGGTGGGCATATAGGATATGCACCAAGGAGGAAGTGATTACATTTAGGAGGTGATTCGAGCCATATCCCAAGCCAGTGTAGGCGGAGGCTAGCGCTCTACTGAGTGCCCCTCTAGTTGTTACTTATATATCACCATAACTGTATTATATATTCGAACATACAGTAAATAATAGGTAGATATAAGACAAATATATATATATATATATATATATATATGTTAGTAAAGCCAGGTAATAAATTTTCTTTAATACATACGAGGTTGAAAGAAATGGCAATTTCTGCGTTGGAAATTTTATTATTCAAAGTTTCCAGGTCTCTGATGAGTTTTCGCTGGGTGGCAGGAAGTAGATGAAGGAGATGAGCAAAATTCATGGTGGTACAGGGTTACATAAATGTACATGATGATACAGGATATACGACGCGTTTCACTGGACAACCAGCATTATCAAGTAAGGAAGGAATGATATAAAAGGTAAACAGGAAGGGTATATATAGAGGGTGGAGGATCAGAGGAGGCGGAAAACAGGGGGCAAAAGTCTGCTATTGGTGGAAGCTTAAACTAGGAGAGAGAAGGGGTTAACCGCTTCACGCATGCGCACTGGATGCGGGATGGTGGTCAGTAGGTGGGGTCGAAGCTGATTGGCTGCGTGTCGAGGGGCGTGGCCTAAGTGTGTGGCGCCTGCAGAAGACGAAGCTGAAGGAGGTAGGCGCGGGAGGGATGCGTTCGTGCGCGGGGGGGCGAGGAGGGGTGTTAGGTCCTGTAGGGTAGTGCCTTTTGGCAGAAGGAAGGATCTGAAGGTCCAGAGTTTGGTTGTTGATGTTGGGATGTAAGGCTTGGATATATAAAGCTTCGAGTATAGGTAATCTCCTTGGGTCACTTTCTTTATCGAGTATGGTGGTGTGTTTCTCTAACTCGTTGCGTGTGAGGTGAGGGTGGTTAGGGGTGAGATAGTGGTCTGAGAGTAATTATGAATGGAGTGGAATCAGATTAAACTCCAGTGACTAGTGGAGTCCCCCAGGGTTCAGTACTGGGTCCAGTATTGTTCATAATATAATATTAATTATATAGACAACGGCATCAATAATATAATTTCCAAATTCGCCGATGACACTAAGATAGGAAATGCAATTATCTCGGAAAGCGATAGAATTACCCTGCAGGCAGATCTAAACGAAATATTGGAGTGGTCAGAAAATTAGCAGATACCCTGGGGAGATATCCACTTGAGGGATTTTTTTCTTTACCCCTTTCTCCCTCATGTTTAGCCCCATTGCTTTTGAGAATTTAAGACGTTCGCCCCATTAGTTTGGCGATTTTAAGAACTTTCGCCCCATTTATTTAACTTTTAAGACCTTTCGTGTCATTTAGGTGTCGATTTTTTCCTGGCGAGCGATAGCGAGCCTGTAATTTAAGAGGAACCGGCCTTAGGCCGGGACATTTTTCTACCGAAAAATGTACAAATTTATCTTGAAGGGGGGTCTAGGGGGTCAACGGGGTGTAATTTCAAGCTTGATGGAGGTCTAGGAAACACACTAAAAACCTCCCCTTAAGGTAAACAAATTAAGGAACACCCCGGTCATATCATTAATCCTCCATTACAAACCCCAATGTACTTGAATAAACGCCAGATACTACAAATAGGCTCTCAAAACAACACATATGATTACCACAGGCATGGAGCAAAGATAAAAGAGCGTATCACAGATAGAAGACTTAGGAGTGCTTATCAACGAAAATCTACAACCCAATGCACCGCAACAGCTAACAAAGCAAATTGGGCACTAGGATACATTAGAAGACATTTGTCATTGTCATAGTAAAGACATAGTTGTACCATTATATAAAAGTATTGTGAGGCCACATCTGGAGTATGCTGTGCAGTTTTGGTCTCCCTACTTAAGAAAAGACATAGAGAAACTAGAATCCGTTCAGCGTAGAGCATCAAAGTTGATCCCTTCCCTTAGAAATAAACCATGCAATGAGAGGTTAAGGGGAGATTTCCACTTGAGGGATTTTTTTCTTGACCCCTATATCTCTCATGTTTAGCCCCATTGCTTTTGATATTTTAAGACGTTCGCCCCATTAGTTTGGCGATTTTAAGAACGTTCGCCCGATTTCTGTCAATTTTAAGATCTTTCGTACCATTTAGGTGTCGATTTTTTCCTGGCGAGCGATAGCGAGCCTGTAATTTAAGAGGCATCGGCCTTCGGCCGGGACATTTTTCTACCGAAAAATGTACAACTTTATCTTGAAAGGGGGTCATGGGGGTTTAATTTTAAGCTTGATGGAAGTCTAGGGAATAAACTAAATACCTCCCCTTAAGAGAACTCGATCTGTTTTCGCTTATAAAACGGAGAATAAGGGGACAGCTGTAATGTACATTCTAATAAGCCACTGAAGATAGTCAAAGAAGGTTGGTTACATAAGAGGAAACAAATTAACGTGAGAGAGAGAGAGAGAGAGTTTTTTAGACTGGTTTTGGTATCCTGTATTTTTAGAAGTGCAAACACACACAGACGCACAATACACACACACACACACACACACACACACACTAAGAAAACACACACATGCACAACACACACACACAGACGTACAACACACACACACTAAGAAAACACACACATGCACAACACACACACACAGACGCACAACACACACACTAAGCAAACACACACATGCACAACACACACACACAGACGCACAACACACACACACTAAGCAAACACACACATGCACAACACACACACACAGACGTACAACACACACACACTAAGTAAACACACACATGCACAACACACACACACAGACGTACAACACACACACACTAAGCAAACACACACATGCACAACACACACACACAGACGTACAACACACACACACTAAGCAAACACACACATGCACAACACACACACACAGACGTACAACACACACACAGTAAGCAAACACACACATGCACAACACACACACACAGACGTACAAAACACACACACTAAGCAAACACACACATGCACAACACACACACACAGACGTACAACACACACACACTAAGCAAACACACACATGCACAACACACACACAGACGCACAACACACACACACACAGACGCACAACACACACATGCACAACACACACACACAGACGTACAACACACACACACTAAGCAAACACACACATGCACAACACACACACACAGACGCACAACACACACACACACAGACGCACAACACACACACACAGACGTACAACACACACACACTAAGCAAACACACACATGCACAACACACACACACAGACGCACAACACACACACACTAAGCAAACACACACATGCACAACACACACACACACAGACGCACAACACACACACACTAAGCAAACACACACATGCACAACACACACACACAGACGCACAACACACACACACTAAGCAAACACACACATGCACAACACACACACACAGACGTACAACATACACACACTAAGCAAACACACACATGCACAACACACACACACACACACAGACGTACAACACACACACTAAGCAAACACACACATGCACAGACGTACAACACACACACACACTAAGCAAACACACACATGCACAACACACACACACACAGACGCACAACACACAGACACTAAGCAAACACACACATGCACAACACACACACACACAGACACTAAGCAAACACACACATGCACAACACACACACACACAGACGCACAACACACACACACTAAGCAAACACACACATGCACAACACACACATACAGACGCACAACACACACACACACACTGAAGCTACACACACACACACACACACCCACTAAATAAATACATACACACACACACTCTCACACTGGAACCACACTGGAACCACACTGGACCACACTGCAACCACACTGGACCACACTGGACCACACTGGACCACACTGGATACACTAAACAAATACACACACACACACACACTAAACAAATACACACACACACACACACACTAAACAAATACACACACACACACACACTAAACAAATACACACACACACACACACTAAACAAATACACACACACACTAAACAAATACACACACACACACACACACACTAAACAAATATACACACACACACACTCACACACACACTAAACAAATACACACACACACACTCACACACACACACTAAACAATCTTAACAGGTCCATAAAAATATATAAGTATTTTTAGATAAACCAATTAATATTATTATTATTATTATTATTACCACAGACACACACACACTCCAGGTATGCAAGGTAATTTCCAACCTCCGCCTGGTTTTTGTCCCAGCGGACCAGTTAAGGGGGCACTGCTTGTTTTTTGGTCTATATATTTATCTATTAATTTATGTTTGAGTTTCCTCCCTAGACCTCCATCAAGCTTAGAAAAACACCCCTAGACCCCCTTTCAAGATAAATTTATTAATTTTTCGGTTGAAAAATATACCGGCCGAAGGCCGATTCCTTCTAAAATTAGAGGCTCGCTATGGCTCGCCAGGAAAAAATCAACATCTAAAGGACACGAAAGGTCTTTATATTGAAAACAAAATGAGGCGAAAGGTCTCCAAATCGCCAAACTAACGGAACGAACGTCTTAGAACCTCAAAACTAATATGCTAAACATGAGGGAGAAGGGGGTCCAGAAAAAGGGAGTACTACGTCCCCCTTAAGGCGTCATAACCCTGTCAACCCGTCATATTTTAAGGCACCCTAAGTCTAGTATTACTCTCAACAGGTCGTAAGTTTTCATCACTTACAGTATCCTGTTTTCTTTACTTGGCTTTATTATTTTAAGGTACCTGCTCACGACATAATTTTGTCGATTGTTACGCCGTGTGTGTGTGTGTGTGTGTGTGTGTGTGTGTGTGTGTGTGTGTGTGTGTATGTTTTCTCTGTGTCTGTCTTTTTTTTCTTCCAATGTACATGACGTTCGGGTAAATCCTACATGTAACCAAACCGATATTATGTTTAGTGTACCTATATATATATATATATATATATATATATATATATATATATATATATATATATATATATATAAAGATAGATAAACCAATTGGTGGGTTGGTGAAAACAAATATGAATTTATCCAGGTTCAGGAGTGATATATAGCGAGGCCTTCCTTTGTGTTTAAGTGCCCCATTAATTACCCCTTCCATTCGTCTAAATATTATGTTTATCATAGAGCAGTTGGGTGTATTTACTCTCTTAATATATCGTAGGCTTGTGCATAAACCTTTAACTGTCTTGATAGCCTAATGCTACACTCTCCACAGAACATAGGAAACGTTGAAAGTAGCTACGAGGTGCCGTTGTAAATGCTTATCCCTCAACATCTTCACCTGACCTCACCTTTACACGCGAAACCGGCAAGGCTCTTAAGGGGAGGAAAACCGTTTTTCTGGACCCCCTTCTCCCTAATGTTTAGCCCTACTAGTTTTGAGATTATAAGACGTTCGGCCCATTAGTTTGGCGATTTTAACACCTTTTGCCCCATTTCGTTGTCAATTTTAAGACCTTTCGTGCCATTTAGGTATCGATTATTTCCTGGCGAGCGATAGCGAGCCTGCAATTTTAAGAGGAATCGGCCTTTGGCCGGGAAATTTTCTACCGAAAAATGTACAAATTTATCTTGAAGGGGGGTATAGGGGGTGTTTTTCTAAGCTTGATGGAGGTCTAGGGAGGAAACTAAAAAAATATATGATTACATGAATTAATAGACCAAACAAACGGTCAGTCTCCCCTTAAGAGCTACAAACTGCACAATACATTCACCTCCCCCATTCCCCATGTTTGAGAGTCTGCATGTGTGTGTGTGTGTGTGTGTGTGTCTGAATAATCAATGTTTTAATATATATATAGTCAATCCATAGTTACACCACCACCGTTAGTGAAGTGCTCGGTATCAAAAAGTTGTCGATCACCTGAACACAAATTCGGCTCATGATATCTTTGCTTTGTGATCTTTCTTAAGGGGAGGTTTATAATTTGTTCCCTAGACCTCCATCAACCATAACATTACACCCCCTAGACGGGGGGTCTAGAGATTAACTTGTTAATTTTTCGGTAGAAAATGTTCTGTTTCTCTTAAAATTACAGGCTTACTATCGCTCGCCAGGAAAAATTTGACACCAAAATGGCACGAAAGGACTTAAAATTGACAGAAGTGGGTCGTACGTTTTTAAAATCGCCAAACTAATGGGGCCAACGTCTTAAAATATCAATCAAAAGCAATGGGGCTAAACTTGAGGGAGAAAGGGGTCCATAAAAAAAATCCCTCAAGTGGAAATCTCTCTAAATATATTTGTATTACTTAGGCTACACCACTAGATCCGTACTAGGCTATTTAATTATTCTTAGGCATGTACAGTCGGCCTAATAAGTGATGTTTCGGCTGTCATTACGTTTGGCTCGCTCTGTACTGTATTAATGTCTGTCAGATGTTGAATAGGGTGAGTAAGTGTAGGAACATGTTTGTATATCTCACTTGAAATAACTAAATCAAGTTTAAATATTGCTGATACCAATTATTAATCAAACTATACTTGGTGCCGGGACATGACTTATTAGGCCGATTGTACAGTCGGCCTGATAAGTCATGTTTCGGCACCAATTATGTTTTTGATCAATAATTGGTATCAGCAATATTTACACATAATTTCCTCTTTTTGAGTGCGATATACAACCACGTTCCCACACTTACCCACCCTATTCAACATCTGACAGACATTAATACAGCCCAGAGCGAGCCAAACGTAATGACAGCTGAGACATGACTTATTAGCGCCACCGTACAGTCACTTATAAACATTCATTGAACCCCTATGTTTTTCTGTATGCCATTTCAACTTTATGGGTTACACTTTAGATGGAACTCGCTTCACAACAACTATAAAACTATCGCTCGCCAGGAAAAAAATGACACCTAAATGGCACGAAAGGTCACTTATTAGGCCGACTGTTACGGTTGGCCAAATCAGTCGTATCTCCGCTGTCATTACGTTTGGCTCGCAGTATTAATGTCTGTCAGATGTTGAATAGGGTGGGTAAAGATAGGAACATGTTTGTATATCTCACTCGAAACAAATAGGGTGGGTAAAGATAGGAACATGTTTGTATATCTCACTCGAAACAAATAGGGTGGGTAAAGATAGGAACATGTTTGTATATCTCACTCGAAACGAATAGGGTGGGTAAAGATAGGAACATGTTTGTATATCTCACTCGAAACGAATAGGGTGGGTACAGATAGGAACATGTTTGTATATCTCACTCGAAACGAATAGGGTGGGTAAAGATAGGAACATGTTTGTATATCTCACTCGAAACGAATAGGGTGGGTAAAGATAGGAACATGTTTGTATATCTCACTCGAAACGCATAAATCTAGATTAAATATCGCTGATACCAATTATTGATCGGAATATACTTGGTGCCGCGACATCACTTATGAGGCCGACTGTACGGTTGCGCTAATAAGTCATGTCCCAGCTGTCATTACGTTTGGCTCGCTCTGTGCTGTATTAATGTCTGTCAGATGTTGAATAGGGTGGGTAAGTGTAGGAACATGGTTGTATATCTCACTTTAAAAGAAGAAATCATGTGTGAATATTGCCGATAACAATTATTGATCAAAACATAATTAGTGCCGAGACATCACTTATTAGGCTGATTGGTGCCGAGACATCACTTATTAGGCTGATTGGTGCCGAGACATCACTTATTAGGCTGATGATGACATCACTTATTAGGCTGATTGGTGCCGAGACATCACTTATTAGGCTGATTGGTCGAGACACTTATTAGCTGATTGATGCCGAGACATCACTTATTAGATGATTTGGCCGAGACATCACTTATTAGGCTGATTGGTGCCGAGACATCACTTATTAGGCTGATTGGTGCCGAGACATCACTTATTAGGCTGATTGATGCCGAGACATCACTTATTAGGCTGATTGGTGCTGAGACATCACTTATTAGGCTGATTGGTGCCGAGACATCACTTATTAGGCTGATTGGTGAGGACATCACTTATTAGGCTGATTGGTGCAAATCATTATTAGGCTGATTGATGCCGAGACATCACATATGAGGCTGATTGGTGCTGAGACATCACTTATTAGGCTGATTAGTGCGGAGGACATCACTATAGGCTGATTGGTGCCGAGACATAACTTATAGATGATTGGTGCCGAGACATCACTTATTAGGCTGATTGGTGCCGAGACATCACTTATTAGGCTGATTGGTGCCGAGACATCACTTATTAGGCTGATTGATGCCGAGACATCACTTATTAGGCTGATTGGTGCTGAGACATCACTTATTAGGCTGATTAGTGCCGAGACATCACTTATTAGGCTGATTGGTGCCGAGACATCACTTATTAGGCTGATTGGTGCCGAGACATCGCTTATTAGGCTTATTGGTGCCGAGACTTCACTTATTAGGCTGATTGGTGCCGAGACATCACTTATTAGGCTGATTGGTGCCGAGACATCACTTATTAGGCTGATTGGTGCCGAGACATCACTTATTAGGCTGATTGATGCCGAGACATCACTTATTAGGCTGATTGGTGCCGAGACATCACTTATTAGGCTGATTGGTGCCGAGACATCACTTATTAGGCTGATTGGTGCCGAGACATCACTTATTAGGCTGATTGGTGCCGAGACATCACTTAGGCTGATGGTGCTGAGACATCACTTATTAGGCTGATTGGTGCCGAGACATCACTTATTAGGCTGATTGGTGCCGAGACATCACTTATTAGGTCGATTGTACAGTCGAGGTTAATAAGTGTTGTCAGATATTACACAAAGTTTCGGACACTGACTAATACTCTGAGGGATAAGCACTTTTCCCAGTAACTATAAAGATACCAATAACACTTGCTGAGCGAAAACCACTGGAATCTATGACAACACTTAAGGGGAGATTTCCGCTTGAGGATTTTTTTCTTTACCCCTTTCTCCCTCATGTTTAGCCCCATTGCTTTTGATATTATTAAACGTTTCCCCCATTAGTTTAGCGATTTTAAGAACTTTCACCCCATATTAAGACCTTTCGTGCAATTCAGGTGTCGATTTTATCCTGGCGAGGAATAGCGAGCCTGTAATTTAAGAGGAACCGGCCTTCGGCCGGGAAATTTTTCTACCGAAAAATTTACAAATTTATCTTGAAAGGGACTCAAGGGGGTGTAATTTTAAGCTTGATGGAGGTCTAGGGAATCAACTAAATACCTCCCCTTAATACCCCGATCGTACCTGATTGTAGATTTATAAATGCGCAGTATCAGAACTGACAAAATCAAGCTGTTTTTTGTTTTTATTTTCTTCTTTTGTCCTTAAGGGGGGTGACCTGTTTTTGTTCTGTCCTTTTCTATCTTTCTCTGGCTTGTATCCATTTGGCCCCATTCAGCCTACTTTTTTAAGACGTTTATCCCCATCCAGGTGTCAATTATTTACTGGTGAGCGGTAGCGAGCCAGCATATTTTTTATTTTTGGTTGACAGCAGGCTAAATTTGTACATTTTTCGATAGAAAAATTTCTCCGGCGAAGCCGGATTTCTTAATATAATGCTGGCTCGCTATCGCTCCCAAAAACCAGAACCCAACACAAATACCAGAACCCCACACAAATACCAGAACCCCACACAAATACCAGAACCCCACACAAATACCAGAACCCCACACAAATACCAGAACCCCACACAAATACCAGAACCCCACACAAATACCAGAACCCCACACAAATACCAGAACCCCACACAAATACCAGAACCCCACACAAATACCAGAACCCCACACAAATACCAGAACCCCACACAAATACCAGAACCCCACACAAATACCAGAACCCCACACAAATACCAGAACCCCACACAAATACCAGAACCCCACACAAATACCAGAACCCCACACAAATACCAGAACCCCACACAAATACCAGAACCCCACACAAATACCAGAACCCAACACAAATACCAGAACCCCACACAAATACCAGAACCCCACACAAATACCAGTACCCAACCAACACAAAATACCAGAACCCCACACAAATAACAGAACCCAACACAGATACCAGAACCCCACACAAATCCGAACACCACATAAATCCCAGAAACCCCACACAAAACATAACCCCAACAAATACCAGAACCCCAACACAAATACCAAGAAAACCCCACACAAATACCAGAAACCCCCAACACAAATTACCAGAACCCAACACAAATACCAGAACCCAACACAAATACCAGAACCCAACACAAATACCAGAACCCAACACAAATACCAGAACCCAACACAAATACCCCCAAAGGAAAAAAAAAACCCCCCCCCCAACACAAATACCAGAACCCAACACAAATACCAGAACCCCACACAAATACCAGAACCCAACACAAATACCAGAACCCAACACAAATACCAGAACCCAACACAAATACCAGAACCCAACACAAATACCAGAACCCCACACAAATACCAGAACCCCACACAAATACCAGAACCCAACACAAATACCAGAACCCAACACAAATCGCCCTCCAATATTCCTCACGTGATGTCAGCTTTAAGGGGAGATGGGTCAGTATTCTGCCTGCCTGCCCCTGCCCCCCCTCCCCCTCCCCCTCCCCTCCCCCTCCCCTCCCCCTCCCCCCTTCTCCTTCATGTTTAACCCCATTAGTTTTGAAATATTAAGACGTTCGGCTCATTACTTTAGTGATTTTAAGACCTTTCACTCCATTTTTTGGTCAATATCAACACCTTTCGTGCCCTTTAGGTGTTGATTTTTTCCTGGCGAGCGATAGCGAGCCTGTAATTTTAGGAGGAAACGGCCTTCGACCGACACATTTTTCAAAGATATTTGTTTACAAATTTAAATCGAAAAGGGCTCTTGGCTGTGTGTGTGTGTGTGTGTGTGTGTGTGTGTGTGTGTGTGTGTGTGTGTGTGTGTGTGTGTGTGTGTGTGTTTTTTTTTTAAAAACTTGATAGAGGTCTTGGGAGGAAACTAAAACAAAAATTATAAAAATAAATACAAACGGATAAATAAATAAGCCCATCCCCCCTTAACCTCTGACTACACAAGCCCCCCTCCCCCCCCCTGAATAAATATACTGCTGGTGAGGATGGTTGGAATTAAGCATTAAACTTGCATGATTGAAAGGTGCGACAATGAAGACGTGCGGTTTTATGGCGCGTAAATCAAAGACGCTAAAGTTCAAAGACGGTAAAGTTCAAAGTCACACCAATATTAGTTCCGCGAATATTCTCAGACTCACAGATTTACCAATACTACTTCCAGGAATATTCTCAGACTCACAGATTTACCAATGCTAGTCCCACGAATATTCTCAGACTCACAGATTTACCAATACTAGTTCCAGGAATATTCTCAGACTCACAGATTTACCAATGCTAGTCCCACGAATATTCTCAGACTCACAGATTTACCAATACTAGTTCCAGGAATATTCTCAGACTCACAGATTTACCAATGCTAGTCCCACGAATATTCTCAGACTCACAGATTTACCAATACTAGTTCCAGGAATATTCTCAGACTCACAGATTTACCAATGCTAGTTCACGAATATTCTCAGACTCACAGATTTACCAATACAGTTCCAGGGAATATTCTCAGACTCACAGATTTACCAATGCTAGTCCCACGAATATTCTCAGACTCACAGATTTACCAATACTAGTTCCAGGAATATTCTCAGACTCACAGATTTACCAATGCTAGTTCCACGAATATTCTCAGACTCACAGATTTACCAATACTAGTTCCACGAATATTCTCAGAATCACAGATTTTGAAAAAGAAAACAAAAATTATATATACATACAGTATATGTATACTGTATATATATATATATATATATATATATATATATATATATATACAGTATGTGTATGTGTGTGTGTGTGTGTGTGTGTGTGTGTGATACACACATATATACAAATTAAATATTATAAAACACTGAGTAAAAATACAAAATGTAAATAAAGAATTATACATTGTAATAATAATGTACAAAAGAACATTGATATAAACTAATCTATTATTATATCAAAGCAATGCGCGAACACAAAACATATATGAATACATGTATGAATAATTGCATGAATTACCACATGCCACATAAAGATAAAGGAAATATTAATGCATACATTAAAGGGCGAAATAAACGTGCGCACGAACTAATACTTAACAAAAAAATATAAAAATAAAATAAAAAACAAAAAATAATAATAATAATAATAATTATAATAATAATAATAATAATAATAATAATTAAAAAAAAAAAAAAAAAAAATAATAATAATAATAATAATAATAATAATAATAATAATAATAATAATAAATAATAATAATAAAATAATAATAATAATAATAATAATAATACAAATAACGAATGCGTGAAAGGAACGAATGAATGACCTTAAGGGGGGGTCATCGTTTTTTTTTATCTTTCTCTCCTTTTCTCTCTTTCCCTGGCTTGTATCCATTCGGCCCCATTCAGCCAACTGTTTTAAGACGTTTATCCCCATCCAGGTGTCGATTTCTTCCTGGCGAGCGATAGCGAGCCAGCATTGTATGGAAAATCCGGCTTTGCCGGAGAAATTTTTCTATCGAAAACTGTACAAATTTAGCTTGCTGTCAAAACAAATATATATATATATATGCTGGCTCGCTACCGCTCGCCAGGAAAATATTGACACCTGGATGGGGGTAAACATCTTAAAACAGTAGGCTGAATGGGGCCTAATGGATACAAGCCAAAGAGAGAGGGAGAGAAAGCGAAAACAAAGCGAGGTGGGCTCCCTTAAGAACCAATTCCTTGATTATCCCCCTGCCCTGCCCTCATCCGGTTTCCCCAAATGAAGATAAGTTTACGAGGCCTTCAAGCCGTACGTCTACTAACTCAACTATCAAGAAGGAGTTTTTATACTACCCACCTCAGGGGCTTTATATATATATTTGGCAACACTCATATACAATAATATAGTATATATATGATTGTACTTACCTACCTACCTTCCTTATGTAAGTATTTATACATATTATGTAGAAATACTTACATAGATAGATAGATAGATAGATAGATAGATAGATAGATAGATAGATAGATAGATAGATAGATAGATAGATAGATAGATAGATAGATAGATAGATCGATAGCTAGATAGATAGATAGATAGATAGATAGATAGATAGATAGAGATAGATAGATAGATAGATAGATAGATAGATCGATAGATAGATAGATAGATAGATAGATAGATAGATAGAGAGAGAGAGAGAGAGAGAGAGAGAGAGAGAGAGAGAGAGAGAGAGAGAGAGAGAGAGAGAGAGAGAGAGAGAGAGAGAGAGAGGAGATAGATAGATATATACTGTATATATATACAGTATATATATTAACATGGGTGAAATGGTTTGTTATTTTTTCCAACTACCATTAGACAACTTTACGAAGGATATGTGATGGTGACGAGGTAAATTGAGATATAATATACCTCTTTGCTTAAGGGGAGGTATTTAGTTTGTTCCCTAGACCTCCATCAAGCTTAAAATTACAC